>CM041791.1:106876861-107125301 GCA_023375725.1 Nephotettix cincticeps | reverse complement strand
AAATAAGTGTGTAATATGATTTCCTGGGGAATCCGGACAGGCTTCAGCCCTAATTAGTTCGGATTTGAGGCGGGTTCCACTGTATCATTTCTAAACTTAAATGTATTCAGTAATATCTGAGCTGCTGTACGCTGCATCAGTACAAACCTAACTCAAACGTACATGATTATTTACCACCTAAACAAAGTTCATAAAAATTTATAAACCAAAGAGAAGAAAATATTGAATACTGGTTTGACTGACAGAGTACTGAAAAAGAAACATAAAACATATATAAAGAACAAACTGAATTTAACTGAAACCATAAAACTTTTAATTAATCTATTGTTTTTTTTTTAAAGAGGAAGGGATTTTTGTCGGTTTTCCAGGAATTAAGTCTTTCCAATATAAAACTCTCTAAAACATAGAATAAAAGAAGATTTGTGTAACTAGAGGGCAAAGTATGTCATATCGCACAAGAGGTTTATATGGCAGCACTCAGCTGACTGCCAGAACTTCGAGGGTGCACATGACAGTTTGCGCTTGTATTACACACAAGATTTTTCCTACACTAATAAAGTCATAGAGGTTATGTTTGATTTTTCCGCTGGGATAAATGTAAACATAACTTTTAGGTTTCCGGTAACCTCAGTTTCATTGCGAAAAACAGTAAGTTAGTGTTGTAGGAATGGCAACTGTCTATCAGCTGACTGAGCGCTTAGCGCAAGCTATTGGTTAGTTTCATATATATTTGGAGCGTTCCGCGCATGTGATTGGCCGGTTACTTTCCCACACTAGGGTGGGAATAAGATCATATCCACCCTAGTGCGGGAATGTACTACTTATACATTCTACCAACAGTGCGAGATGTGCCTGTTATTGTGCAGTTGTGGGAAATAATTATATCTGATTCATTATTTGAAATATAATTATTAAACTTATTATACAGCTTACACTTACAGTTAAGATCATATAGTTAAGATCTGATAAGCTGAAAAATCTCATCTCTAGTCTAATGTTTTTTCCTTGTGGCAGTAAACCTACTTACCCAATCTCTGTTATCCTTATGGAGGAACAAACCTTATGGATTGATATAACTTCCTTATTAGCGAATTTCCAATAGAGAAGAAGCTATTACCGTAGCTCTCATGGCAAGATTTAAGCCCGGAACCGTGTTTTTTTTTGTCTTTAGGTGCCCAGAGACAAAAACAATAGTCGTTAAAATTTATATGTACAAGGTGTTCATTAAAGTCAAGGCAATCTTCAAGGGATGATATTACTCATCAAAATAAACAAAAATATCCTGTAAACATATGTCAAAAAATAGGCCTATTTTCGCTTTCCTCATCACGATGTCGTAATAAGATATAATCGTCATTGTTTTGATGAAACTCGGATCAGGAAACCAATCATCGCCCTACCGACTTAAAATTATCGTTCACTTTCAGTTTATTGTCGTAGATGCGTAAATAAAAGCCAATATTCCATTTCAAAGCAATCGGATATACGGCTCCGAAACTAAAGTAACAAGTACCCAGTAAAATTCAATAAATATCCGAAATTACTTATAGACCATATAAAAAATTAGCATTAACACTCACTTTTTGTTTCAGTTTACATTGTCAGTACGAAATATCTTTTGCTCAAACACAAAAGTGCAAATGACGAATGACGTAAATTCGTATCCTCTTTAAAATAATGCAAGAAGGTCGGTTCAAGGTTGCTACATTATGTACCGTAATTATTCTTATTTTAGTTACCGATTCACTTCAATACGATATTGAATGTCATCGTCGATGCCGATCAATAGAATACTGTTAATTATATTGACCGTGAAATGATTTTTACTTTCTCCCCTTATACATAGTATATGGAGAAAGTATTGTTTTCGTCAAAATTTTCGAATTTGAGTTGAGGGTGGATATATCCGTTTTGGGGTCCCCTGAATCCAAAAAAGTGGGTTTTGGCGTGATGTCTGTCCGTCCGTGTGTGTGTGTGTCTGGATGTGTACAGTGCCACAGCCTATGCCGTTTGTCCGATTTAGATGAAATTTGGCATGTATATATATAGTCACCGTATCTCCAGGTGTTTTTTTCATTTTTTGAATTTTTGATTTTTAAGGGTAGTTCACCCCTAAAAACCCTTAAAAAACACGAAAAATCCAATTTTCTCAAAAACGGCTCTAACGATTTTGATTAAAATTTAATAGTTTATAGTGCACAGAGTACTAAATAATTTGACACCACCCGCATGTCTGTAAAAATGACGGTTCAAAAGTTATGGGCTTTTAAATGTCAAATAAATCAAATTTGTAAATTTTCAGCGAAAACAATAAAAGTAAAGTATAACTTGACTGGTACCATTGAAACCAGCTTAAAAAACTAAACAAATTAGTATTTTGAATTATTTGTCTACGACTAAGGGTTCCAGAGAAAAGTTAAATCTACTATCCACGATAAACGCAGTACGTTGTCTGAAAGCGCCCAATGTTATTCTTATGGAAAATATATAAAAAATCAATTTCTTCCTTACTTTCCACCCGTTTTCCATGAAACTTGGTATGAAGTGTAAGTTCAAATCACCTAACAAAACCAGCTCAAAAAATCTTGGTATTACCGGGGGGGGGGGGGGGGGTTCCTCCCATACAATTTGAACAATCAGTTATTAAATGATATTTAGAATTACTTTGTAGAACATGATAGTTTTATTACAGATTGTCTTTTTAAATTTACTGAAGGGAGAAAGTATGTGTCAGTCCACTGGTACCGTTTATTTTGGCAACAAAACAAGTATATACATCTTCCATGGTAATTATTAACGGGATTAGTTGTAAAAAATAATAAGCCCATTTAATACTTCTGTTCTCATACATATAATTGGTTACAATATTTCGATATAACAGACTATTTTTCGAAATCAGATTCACAAACTACGATACGAGACCAAGGATACCAAGTAGCCTACACGACCTAGTGCCATTCTCGTCTATCCGTTGATGAATTTGCTAACATGATATTAATTTGATGGAAATTTTAAAACGTTGATAGTTTAATAAATACCCCTGTTGCAGCAGACCTGCGTACTCAGCGAATTTCCAAATCAATAACATAATAATAATATATGACAAGTTTTATCATTATCTGTCAATAAATATGAGTATTATTTGCCTACTCTCCATAAGATTAACATGGGAAAGAGTATGCAGGTGTGCTGCTGTGAGGAACGCTGAAGGTAGGTGTATCTAGCGTAAACAATTTATATTTTGACCATTTATACGAGGCATGTTTTTTAAGTAAGTACCGTTTTGGAATTTAAAAAAGACGTGCAAAGATATCGCAATAATTTTACTTTTACATGAAAGCCTGTACCTTAATCTACTTTTCTACATAATTTCCGTGAATATTGAGACACTTGTTATAACGTGGCACCAGTTTTTGAATACCCTCCTCATAAAATTCTGCCGCCTGACTTGTTAACCACTGTATCACAAATGCTTTGACTTCGTTATCGTCTTGAAGACGCTGACCGCCCAGGTGTTTCTTCAAGTGCAGGAACAAATGGTAGTCGCTGGGCGCCAGATCAGGGCTGTATGGAGGATGATCTAGAGTTTCCCATTGAAAAGATTTGATGAGATCTTTAGTGCGATTAGCCACATGAGGACGGGCATTGTCATGCAGCAAAACGATACCCTTACTCAACTTGCCACGTCTTTTGTTCTGGATTGCATGACGCAGATTTTTCAATGTCTCACAATAAGACGCTGCATTGATTGTCTCATTACGATGCAGAAACTCCACTAGCAATACTCCTTTTCTGTCCCAAAAAACTGTGCACATGATTTTCCGGGCAGAAATTGTTTGCTTAAACTTCACTTTTTTGGGTGATGATGAATGTCGCCATTCCATGGATTGTTGTTTCGATTCTGGTGTAACATAGGCCACCCATGTTTCGTCACCAGTAACAATTTGGTCTAAAAAATCTTCACCTTCCTTGTGGTACCGCTCAAGGAACGTCAATGCACTGCCTAAACGTTGGGTTTTGTGCAAATCCGTCAACATTTTTGGAACCCAACGTGAACACAATTTCCGGTAATTCAAGTTCTCGGTCACAATGCGATACAAAACACTACGAGAATATTGAGGAAAGCAGTCGCACAATGATGAAATTGTAAAGCGTCTGTTTTCTCTAACCTTTTCGTCCACTTTCTGCACCAAATCTTCATTAACGACCGAAGGACGCCCACTCCGTTCTTCATCATGCACATTTGTGCGGCCATCTTTAAATGCTCTCACCCATTTCCTTACCATTCCATCACTCATAATGTTTTGTCCGTAAACTTCGCAGATCTCACGATGAATATCGATCGGTTTTACGCCTTTAGCACTGAGAAATCGTATAACAGCCCGTACTTCACAAGCGGCGGGACTCACGATTGTCGGAGGCATCTTAAACACTCAGTAGACAACGTATCAATCAACGAAGAATCAGACTGTAATGGCGTCAGTGCGTAGACAAGAGATGTAGGTAACTAGCGCGCATGCGCGGAACGCCGACCGTAGCGCTGCGGCGGCGGAATCGCAAAACGGTACTTACTTAAAAAACATGCCTCGTATCAAGTTTCATTAACATCTGTCCACAAATAAAGGAGTTTACCCAAACTCTATATGAATAACATGGGAAAAGAGTATGCAGGTTAGCTGCCATGATAAACACATAAACTATGATTTTTAAGCATAAATATATGGAACTCAACCACATGAAGCTAAATATCAAGTTTCGTCCAAAAATATTAGATAATAAGTGAAACATTAATTTTTCTGTGTTCTCCATTAGATTAACATTGGAGCCTCAAAATACAACGTAGTGTGTTTAGATTTTTTAATATCTTGGTAACCGTCAGAGATAGAGAAAAACTTTTAGGAACTAAATTGTATAGTTTTTTTTAAGGTGATTCTAATAATGAAATATAAAATTAGAAATTTTTTAAAATTACATGTGAAAAACGCAAAAACCCCATTTTGGGGTACAAAACCCCCCCCAAACTACCCATTCCCATTGACCGATATGTCTGGTTTACGAACTCGTCCGAGCATTTGTAGGAATACACGACACTACCAAATTTGGTCTTGATCGGACCATTTTTACGAGAGTTATCGTGTTCACAGACACATATATATATATAAATTTTAACGACTATTGTTTTTGGTCTCTAGGCACCTAAAGAAGAAAATAACATGGTCCCGGGCTTAAGTCTTACCATGAGACCTACGGTAATAGCTTCTTCCCTATGGGAAATTCGCTTAAAGTGTGTTCTCTAATTAGTAAGTTATAATAACCTGATTATATCAATTTACTCTGAAAGCCGGCACAATCATTTTGAGGGAATAATTGTATCGCGAAAACACTTTTGTTGCCCATGTCGTCTACCGCCGTCTGATCATGGATTCGAAATTAATTCTCTGTCTTTTTCGTCTGTTATCATTGTGCAACAAAGTTTCAGTGGTGAAATACATAATTACAGTGGAACTTGGATAACTCGAACTTCTGTAATTCGAAAACTTCTTTATTTCGAAGTTTTGTCTTGGTCCCTAGAATTTTATATAAAAACAATGTTAAAATATCTTGGTTAATTTGAATAATATTTTGGATAGTTCGAAGTTTTTACAGCGGAAATCTATAGTGTGTGTATAAGTGAACAAGTCATTGTGTGCAATTTTCCAGGAAACGACGTTCGGGCTTCCTGTCCTCAGACTATTTTTAGCTACATCAACGAGCCCACCCCACTCACTAGTCCACTACTGCTCATAAATCACAACATTGACACACAGATGTCAATGTTGTGATGTATCATCGGTGGTGGTTTGTTCCGATATTCGTCGTCTGCTTTCATGTTAACACGTCGTGTGTATGTTTTATTTTATTTATTTTTATTTATTTATTTATTTCCAAAAAGAGAATATATACATGGAATTACATGGTCATAAAAACATGGAAAATGTTCCTCTGCATAGACTGTTGATCTGTGCGCAGAGGAAGAGTCCATGACGGCAGTCCACACTTAATTTCGCTCCCACTTCAAATTAATAATTATAAACAGAAAATAAAAAATGAATATAAACTAAACAGTAATGGCTGCATAAAAAATAAATTATTAATTATGTAATATTTAAGTAGTATAATGAGTATAAATCAGTTCATATTATCAGGAACATCCGAAGCCTTTCAAATTAGATAGCGATAAGGAAATAAATGTAATCATGTGTTCGTGTACGGTGACCTTATCAGCGTCTCTGCTTCAGCCCGCCCCACACGTTGTAGCCACTCACAAACCCTCCTCTTAAACACTGAGACACTGTCCTCCTCAGCAAGAATTATTTCGGGGGTTAAATTTCTGTACAAAATGTGTGCAATGTAGAAGGATGAGTATCGGATTGAGCTGAACGTTGAACGGGGAATGTCGTAGCCAAAATTTAACCTGTTTCTAGTAGGGTACTCGTGTCGTATGGCGGTAAATATTTCTGTTTTGTTGCTTTTAATGAACAGAAGAAGAGATTTTATATACAGCTGCCTGATATTCAACACATTAAACTCAGTGAAAAGCTGATCTGTTGGATATCTTAACGGCTTCCTCAAGATGATCTTTATGAGAGACCTCTGTGTGACACTCAGCGGTTCCAGAACAGCGGACGAGACCCCGCCCCACGCCAGGATACCATATTGTAGCATCGACTGCACGTAAGCGAAGTACACAGTCCTGCAGTGATCCACCGTCAAAACCCTACCAAGCTGTGAAAAAGCATAAATTAACCTTCTTAGTCTTGATTTTACGTATTGGATGTGAGGAATCCATGAAAGTCGTTTATCTAGTATTATACCCAAATATTTGTATTCGTCTACTTGGTGAATGACTTGGCAAGAGCAGGACAGCGACCGCGGATCACCACAGGAATGCATGTAAAGACGTCTCTGTCCTGGACCCAAGTCGTTAACAGTAACAATAGGCAAGCATTTCGTTTTCAATATATTCAATGTCAGTGAATTATTATCTAACCAGTTTTTAACTTTAATAAGATCCAGTGCAGCAGACTCAAAAACCTCATCCCACGTACAGCCGGTGGACACAATGGCCGTGTCATCAGCAAAGAGAAATAATTTACTATTTAAACTAAGATGAGAGATGTTATTTATGTAAATTAAAAACAATAATGGACCGAGGTTACTACCTTGAACAACGCCATAATCTATATTTATAATGTCACTTTCAACTCCATTAATTGAAACAAGTTGAGAACGATTGTAAAAATAGCTATCGAACCAGCCTAAAGTTGTCCCACTTACTCCCGTGTAATATAATTTTGAAAGAAGATTTGTTCTATCAATGGAGTCAAAAGCTTTTGCTAAATCTAAGAACGTTATAAGAATTTTGTTTTTGGATCCAATGTGTGAAAAAATATATTTTGTTAAATCAAACAAAGCATGTGTCGTGCTTTTATTTTGCCTAAACCCATACTGGTCAGGGGATATAATTTTTTTACTTTCAAGGTAGTGACTTAATTGAAGCTTGATACACTTCTCCAATATTTTGGAAGAAATACCTAGTAAGGATATTGGTCTGAAGTTATGCAATAAATTCTTAGGCCCGGATTTATATATTGGAATGACCTTTGCAATTTTAAAATGACTAGGAAACGTACCAGTTCGTATGCTAAGATTTACTATAAATAACAAAGGCACAAGTAGATAATTTACATTTTCTTTTATTAAACGCGCTGGAATGCCGTCCCACCCAGCTGCCGAATTTCCCCGAATACTATTAATTACTTCAAAAAGTTCAGCTGGGGAAACCAGCCGCAGGCGAAACACAGCGTCACTGGCGTGGTCGGCATCCTCGACCCCCGCAGGTCCACTGGGGCGTAAAGCCCCAGCCAGCTGAGCGCCCACAGAGGCGAAGTATAGATTGAAATTATTGCTAACAATTTTGGTTTGCTGAGGAGGGACACCGTCTTTGGTGGCAATAAACAGCTCAACCGGAAACCTCTCCTTCTCAACTGGTCTGCTACTGATTTCATTGACAATTTGCCAAAATTTCCTTGGATTACCTTGTGAGTCATCAATTTTTTTCTTGTAGAAACTAAACTTTGCTAATTTAATGGTTGAATTTAGAATGTTTCTGTACCTGACGTACCTCCTACGCAATTGGATGTTGAACGGCTCTCTTTTTAATTGCTTGGATAATAAATCACGGTGCCGAATCGAATTAACAAGTCCCCTAGTAATCCAAGGTTTAATTTTGTGCGATCGAGTTGACTTTAGAGAGTGTTTAGTGTTTATATTAAGAACTGACTGAACTAAGTGTGTAAATGTTTCTACTGCCTGATCGACGTGGGTACAATTTAAAACCTGACTCCAATTTTGTTGTTCCAGAGCCGCGTGAACTTTTATCCAATTAATTTCCTTATAGAAAGCAGTTGGGTCGTGCCTTTTATTATTAGAACTAGATAAGACTTCCAGGAAAGTTAAATAGTGATCTGTAATTGAAGTGTGTACGACAACTGAGGAAGCAGAAAATTTACAGGGCAATTTTAGAAAAAAGTGATCAATACATGAGTTGCTAGCAGGCCGCGTAACCTTATCAATTCCCGATAAAAACCCCAAGTCGTGTAACAAGTCCAGATAACGTTCCTCTGCGGAGTTAATACTGGGGTTTTTGATGTCGCAATTTATATCACCTGCGATTATTTTGAGAGTTTTGTTATTTAAATTTCCGGAGAAATGATCAGCAAGCCCATTGATAAATTGTGGTAATGAGGAATTTGGACTGCGGTATATACAAAGCAATTCATAGTCAGTGCCGTCCAGGTTGAAAGATAAGGAGAGGCTTGTGGCGACCCCGCCGAGCAACAACTGACTACAGGACACCGGCAAGGTGTTGTCGATGTAGACAACTATGCCGTCGTTCTGATTCAAATTGTTCACTGTAAAAAACACATTATATCCATTAAGTGGAATTACAGGACTTTCATTATTTAACCAAGCTTCTGTGAGAACGATGCATGACACGTGAGTATTTAATTCTTGTAAAACAACAAAAAATTCATCAATATTTTTACTGTAGCTACGGATGTTCTGATGTACAATGTTGAACGACAATATGTTACTATACTTATCCTTATTATCCAATATATTACAAAAAGTGTTCAAATCACTACATTCCAAGCACCTAATCACTATTTCGTTATCATCATTATCAGTTTCCATTAATTGTTTGACGAAGTCATCCAGCAGAGCTACATTAGCAAACAATACAATCGTTAGCTTTTTTAGAAAAAAAGTTTATTTTAGAAAAAAGGTTTCAGGTTCAGTTTTAATGGATGTCTAAGAAATACTAATAATAAAATAAAAAAGAAATGTATGAACTTTTTTTTCTAATGGAGTCAAAGTCTGATCAGAATTGGTGACATAAAACCAGATTATAATACATCGGAAATGCCGTTTACTTAATTTGTACTGTTTTAATTTTACTCATCGGATAATACTGTATAACTTAAATTTATATTCTGAACTTTATAAATGATTGAATGATTATAAATACTATAACTATAAAATGATGAATAAAACATTTACCTAGTTAAGATTGAAATAAGAGTTTAACACTCTTTCTTGCTAGTTGAAAAATATCATTTATTTTTATTTTGACTCATTATCAATACTTATCTAATGGCTACTCACAACTAAGTTATTCTAATTATAATAATAAATCAAGCAATTTGTGAATAAAAACATCAATTTTATTTATTTCATCTATACATTTTTTTTAAGTGCGATAAACGCAAAATCAACTAAAATATTCCTTATTATGAAAATAGCCTTATAAAATCTTGTATTATGTAAAGAATGTGGTGATATTTTTTTTCATAGAATAGACTATACCTACACTAAATAACTTCAAGAAGCAAAAAATGCGTGTTGTAGTGTAACCTAAACTAATGATTCTGAACAAAAATTTATTCCTGCCATCTATTTAAGAAGTGATACCTATAGCAACAAATCATACTTATAATTAAAAAAAAAATACATATATACATTTATTTTTACAATTTTTTAGCTTCTTAATACTATGGCAAAATCAACTAACATTATCAAAACAATTAGAATATTTCTCTTGTAAATAACCCTATAAGACTCAGTTACTACGTAAAATTTGACAATATTTTTCCTAGCTAATCTAGGTCCCATATTAAATATCTTCAGGAAAAGAAAAAAAAATTCTTTGATTGAAATAAATTAATCTCTTATATATAAGCAATTAATAACAGTACGAAAAATTGCACTTCTAATAATAATAGTTTGAAAAAGGCAAAAATAAAATTCAAACTTTAAATTTACGAAAATAGTAATAGTACAAAATCACATGTACGTAGCCTACATTTAGGTAACTTACATTTTAAATCGAGAAGCCTACTGCCATTATGGTAGTGGTTGTAAGAAGTTAAGTCTATCCCTGGGTGGCGGAGGTGGCTACAGGTGTAGATTGGTGCACGTGCGTAGGGGCAGCAGGAGTCTGCGGGGGCGATGTCCTATCCGTCAGGTCCTCGAGAGAGACGACGCGGAAGGGTCGACCAGTCAGGGTCCTCTTAGCAAGCACACGGCCATCATTGGTCCAGACTGTGGACAGCCTCCCAGTCCTCACAAGAGCTCTTGCACCATTGAAAATAGCTCGAGTCTGCGGCGTAAGGTGATCATTCAGATACACCTGGATATTCGGGAACCTTTTATTTATCTCACTGGCAAGTAGACTTTTCCTGGACCGCCTAGCAATGATCCAATCATTTTTAATAGAGCGTGATACAAATGCCACCACCATAGATGGTGGATTCTTGTCTCCTTCTCTGGTTGGTAGGCGGTGTGCTGTGGAGATGTCGGAACGATAGTAGGTTAAGCCTAGGACATCTGCAATAGTCTTTAGTATTTCGTAGACATTTTCGTTTTGAGTAATAGGAATACCAGTAATTAGTAAATTATTCTTTCTAGATTGTTGCTGGAGAGCACTTAGATCAGATTTAACTAATTTTAGTTCTTCTTCCAATCTACGGTTTTTAGTAACAATATCGCTAACTTTAGGTTCCATTTCATCAATTTTATTCTTAATCTTGTTGAATTCAGACTTTAGGGAGGAAAAGTCGCTTTTTAATACCTGCAGATCACCTCGTACAGAGTCCAATTTCTTGTCGTTGCTGTCCCACCGCTGCTTAGATTCACTTCTAAACGAAGCTATAGCTTCCAAAACAGGCGCAATACCTTGCTCACGATCTTCTGTAGTCCTGCCAGACGATGAGTCAGTGTCTGAGGCACAGTCCTCACACTTCCAGCTAGGTCGCTGTCCGCGTTTCCTGACCGCGTCACTCACGCATGTCAGATGAAACAACGCCAAACTGAACAATCATCTGTTAGGCTATGCCTTTTGTTTGGCATGTACTGTATATAAGTACATCTATTCTTCATGTCAATAAAGCTTTCATCAATACAAATATTTTGTTTGGGAATGAAGAATTCTTTGAATTTTGAATTTATTTCATTGATGTAGGGCCTAACTTTGTGCCAAGGGTCATAATCAGGTTGGTCTTTAGCAGGGGCCGGATTGTTATTGATATGTAGCATCAAATTTATAATTTGGAATCTTCTCAATGACATGGTCTCTGGGAAAAATGGTGATCTTTGGGTTCTACTGGTATCCCAGTAAAACTCAAAATTTTTCATTCGATTCAGTCCCATATTTATCATTATTGTTATGAATTTTTTCATTTCGGAGACGGTAACATCATACCACTGTCTCAAACGACTGTTTCTTCTCATTTCGCCGTTCTCAGTCATGTTCCTAAAAGAATGTTGTGCAAAAACATTTGTCTCCCTGGTCAACATTCTCCAAATTGTTTGCGTAAAGAATAAATAAAAATACAATACCGGGTTGGAATTTCTGGGAGGGACATTTTGGATACCAGTTTCGGTTTACCCAAGTCGTACCGTGAAATTCTTGGTTGGGTCTAGGAATATCATCTAGGTCTAGGTTTTCATTTTCATAACTAGGCCTATGGTCATAGTCAGGAAAGTTTATTGTCTCTGCATCAGTTTCAAATGGTGTACCATGCTCCTCATCCCAATCCTGCAATTCATTGACATCTGGCCTATAATTGTCTTCACTTCCAGAAGGGAATAAACTGGATGATGAATCAGAATCATGCTGATCAGAATCAGAATTAGACCTATGACGCCTACTTTCAACAACAAAATCTGACTCAGCATCAGGCTCATCGTCACCACTTGAAATAGGCTCTTCTAAAAGGTCTCTCAGGTCACTAGACCTATCCCTATAGTTTTCACCCATAACCAGTGTTAGTTCAAAAACACAACTTATACTTTATTATCATTAGTTTATGAAAATTCACCAAATCAAACATGTAAACATACCTGAAAACACAAGACACATCAATTCTAACCTACTATAAGCATTTTAAAATAACAAAATCCATTCACAGTTTTTAAATTTAAAACAACACTAAAAAGTTAGAAATAACATCTGAACTAGTTACAATATTTTGTATTATTCCAAAAAAACAACAAACTGTTAACCTAAAACACCGTTTTAAATGAAGCAAAAATGCTTACAAACATTAATACGACGACGCTTCAGCTGTCAGTAGTCGACAACGCAAGCGAAACAGACGAACATAGTAAAGAAGTAAAAGTTTGTAAAATCAATAATATCCATCGGATTTATTCAAAACCAACACCGATTGGTTGATTAAATGATTTTCTATCGATTGGTATGCAATAAAACACGATTAAATGAAGGAATCGTGGAGAGAAATCGACTTTTCCAACCGAATGCAAATGTGTCGTATATACGGTGTTGCCATTTTAGAAGGTGCTTATTACGCCGTAAATACGGCTAATGCCAGCTGGAGGGTTAAACACCGACCACAACTATACGTTGCATCGTATTTTCTGTCATCACGTTGCATTGCATTTTCCTTCATCAGTGCTCAGTGCGGAGTTACATTAGGTTGGTTATTGGTAATATACATTCAGTACAAACTCCCATATCCGGCCTCCCGATAAACGCTGTTTCGTCCGTCCGTTTATCCATGTTTCCTGAGCTCTCGTTGTTGCAAAGCGTGACAAAACATTACAGACTTATCCTTCTATTATTTATAAATATTGTTATTCTTCAATTATAATAGGATACGTGTTTTTATTTATGTAATATAGGTACTTTAAGATTTATTACTATGATCCAGCTATTTTTTTTCTATGGAATATGTTTAATTTGCTCCTCCTGACATCTGACTTTTGCCGTTGTGTAATAGCGGTACTTTCATACTGGTAATGTGTACCCTATGCTAGAAATCCATAAAATGTGCCTAAGGAGTTAAGAGTTAAAAATAAAAAATACCCCCGTCGCAACAGACCTGTGTACTCAGCGAATTTCCAAATCAATAATATAATAATAATAATATATGACGATAAAGTTTGGTCAAAATCTGTCGATGAACGTGAGAATTATTTGCCTATTCTCCATAAGATTAACATGGAAAGGAGTATGCAGGTTTGCTGCTGTGAGAAACACTGAGAGTAGGCATTTATACCATCAAAAATTTTTATTTTTAACATTTATACCAACTTTCATCAACATCTGTCTATAAATAAAGGGGTTTGCCTATTCTCCATATGATTAACATGGGAAAAGAGTATACAGGTTTGCTGCCATGAAAAACACATAAATTATGATTTTTAAGCATAAATGGATGAACTTAACCACATGAAGCTAAATATAAAGTTTAATCCAAAAATATTGGTTAATAAGTGAAATATTAATTTTTCTTTATCCTCCATAAGATTAACATTGGAGCCCCACAATACAACGTACTGTGTTTAGATTTTTTTATATCTCGGTAACCGTTGGAGATAGAGAAAAACATTAAGGAACTAAATTGTGTAATTTTTTAAGGTGATTCTAATAGTGAAAGATAAAATTTTTAATTTTTAAAAATTTTATGGGAAAAACCCATTTTTGGGGTACAAAACCCCACCAAACTACCCGTTCCGATTGTTCGATATGTCTGGTTTACAAACTCGTCTGAGCAAATGCAGGAATACACGTCTCTACCAAATTTGGTCTTGATCGAACCATTTTTACGAGAGTTATCGTGTTCATAGACACAAATATATATATATATATATATATATATATATATATATATATATACATATTATTAAATTTTAAAGAACTTGTGCTCCCTTTAAACATTTTATTTTCATGATACACGACACGTGTTTCGAAACTTAATTCATTTTCACAGTGTATTTTAAAATACACAATGAACTAAGTATGTCTTTTAATTTTATAATAACTATATAGCTATATAGCTGCCCTTACTTGTGAACTACATAATCAATACATACATATATACATTTTACTGTTTATTTCATCAAACAGGGCCACTAATATTCTTATATTGAAATAATTCAACCAAGTACCCTTAGGAAACATTTTTATTCCTTCTACATGTTTCGAGTAATAATCCCATTTTCAAGAAGTGTAAATGTTTACATATTAAAAAAATTTTTTTTTAATGTTTACAAACATGGGTTGAATTATTTTATATATAACATATATACATACATATATATGTGTGTATATATATATATATGTATGTATATATGTTATATATATAGACGACTATTGTTTTTGGTCTCTAGGCACCTAAAAAAGAAAAAATAACATGGTCCCGGGCGTAAGTCTTACTATGAGATCTACGGTAATAGCTTATTCCCTATGGGAAATTCGCTAAAAATGTGGAAATTATTTATTATCAATTAACTTTTATAAAAATCTAGAAAAAATTAATGAATATAATTCTATTCACCAAAAAAAACTTAAGAACACCACTACAGTCAACTCCCTTTAATCTGGGCCCCTCGGAACTGGACCCCTGTCTGGATTAAAAAAATTCTGGACCATCCAGCAGTTTTTATAAATATATAAATTACAACCTGTATTAGCGTACAGTATCTACATAAATCACATTTTAAGATGATTTTAAAGCATACTTTCTCAAACATTACAGCTTTTTGTACTTCCAACTCAATGGATCGTAGTGTCACCATAAATAGGAATGAACATGAAATTTTAAAGAACCGCAAATTGAACCTTTACAAATTTATTTTATACTAGAAAAAAAAACAGAACTCTCACTTTATATTAATAAGATTATCTCAAACGTATTTACTGTAACCTAAGAAGAATAATAATATAGGCTTTACAATACTGAACATATTATTAGAAATCTATTATTTTATTCTACTTTTTCGCATAAACTGTTTTCTTGAACCCATAATCACGCCATTTCCTCATAAATATTACAACCATAGCTGATCTGTTGCTCGACGTAGAACAACTAACTGTAACTACAACTGTGTAGAGCAATTGGAGTGCTGCCCTCCCATCCGCATGAGTAAAAATTCCCACCCCGACATTTTCATTTCGCGTTCACTGTAGATTCGTATCGAACGCTATTGTAAACTGAGCTAATGTTAGGTACATTTATTTATTAACACATTTGCTGCGGCGCTCTAAAGCCCTGTTCCTTCTGCGGAGTGGCCTGTGAAGTTTAAATTCAACCAATAGGAAAATTCCAAGTGACACATACAGAAATAGATACTGCGTTATAACAAAGCTGATCGTAGTTTTCTCAAATCCCAACAGGTGGCAACACAATCTAGATTGCCAGATCCACCATCTTAACCTAAAAGTCACCACTCGGATCTGAGCGGTACGCTCCGCGTGCCAGGGCCAGTACCACTTGGATCCGAGTGGCCCGCAGCGAACATGTTAATATTTAGACAAAAACAGAAATAAACATACGTCCAATCCTATTGATTTATGCCATGAGAAACTCTACCGTGTGCAGATGACTTATTTCCAAGAAATAGTCCGAACCATCCGAGTCCGGACTAGGGGGAGTCGACTGTATGAATTCCTCTCAGCTGGTACACTTTATTTACAACTGGCTCTTTGGGCAGAGGACGGATGAATCTTCTCTTCCATGTCTTAAATAGAAATATGCCGCTTGTTTGAGTTTTCTATATTTACAACAATGTCATAGTTTTTAAGACATGACCAGAAATCTTTCGGATCTTTTAAATGTGAAGTATAAGCGTGATCTGTGAAGTAGCTCTTTTTGCCTTCCTTATACTATTATTTAATTTGTTCCTTATATCTTATACCTTTCCCAATCCTCAGCATGTCCATTTTTCCAGTATTTGTTTTGGAGTTTGTTTTTCTCCTTAGTCAATAGTTTTGTACTGTCGTTTCGCCAAGGAGCATTTCTCTTAGTAACCTTATTAATCACTATTGGCACGTTTTTAATATATATATTTCTGATATAGGAAGTTATCAATGTTTTTATAATATCTACTTCATGCATATTAAGTATACTTTTCGAGTCACAAGCTGCTATCTCAGATTACACATAGTCTATATCAAAGCTGCTAAAATCTCAGTATCTTAATAATTTTTGTGTCATTCTTATGCTTAGTAGCTCTGACATATATCTTAATATATCTTAAGGTATACTCGTCACATCCACAATACAGATCGTCTTCACTTCAACCGACCTGTCCACTACAATGTGGTCTAACAATGTGGCTGAAGTTGCCATCTCTCTAGTTCCAATCATGGAAAGTAAAATAGTATTAAGATTAAAAAAATTTCGCTCTGAATAAATACTCTTTCTTCTGTTACAGATTATCGTGACTGTGAAGGTTCATCGCAATCAAGGACTATATTTTAAAAGACAATTGTACAATTGTTTTTATTTATAATCTGTAAATATTTATTGAAATTAGAGGGTGTAACCCTTTGTGAGTGTTAGTGAAAGACTCGGCCGTGCTTGGCCATAATTTCCGTTCCATTTTTACCACTCTTGTAATAAAAA
Organism: Nephotettix cincticeps; assembly: GCA_023375725.1. Taxonomy (NCBI): domain Eukaryota; kingdom Metazoa; phylum Arthropoda; class Insecta; order Hemiptera; family Cicadellidae; genus Nephotettix; species Nephotettix cincticeps. The sequence continues at coordinate 107,108,328 of CM041791.1, read as the reverse complement.
TGATGACTGAGAACAGCATGATGCTGGGCCAAAATCATGTCGGCGCTTTACCCAAAACACAGATCAACAACGGACAGCAATCAAACTCTAACTCCAGTTCAAACTTAAACAGTTCTAAGCAGTAAGTATGTTATTAAGTATCTTTAGTGTTATTTCTTAATATTTTCCTTATATTCAAACTAGTATACACAGATATGGATCAGATCTTTCTGGGAGAAGGCTCAGTAGAGTTCAGTAATGGGGAAATGACATTTTGCAAAGCAGCATCGTGCATCGGCATCATACATTTACTGACACAACTGACCCTATCACCCCTGATTTCAAATCTTATACATCATTTAACGTTCATTTATTTAAAAAAAAACTAATTTTAACAATATTTTTTACATAAATTTTCAATAGCACAGGAGTAGTGCTTATAAATTAGTTGTACCAATAATAATCAGGGCCATCGCATGGTTTAATGGCACCTGGGTCGATGTATTATCAGAAGCCCCCTATACAATGCTCTTATACATTGTTACATGGTGGGTTGTCTGCCAGTCGGGCAAAAAAGAGACAGTAAATGGCAGCGACTAAAATTGAATAGCCTTTATACACACATAAAGGCTATTCAATTTTGTAAAAATATTTAATCTTGGAAAACTTTAAATATTTTAATTGATATGTGTCAAATCCAATACTATAATACGAGCAAGGTTTGTATGTATATCCAATACTATAATACGAGCAAGGTTTGTATATATATATATATTTGCACACGGATCTCGAAAACGGCACCGAGGAATTTCTTTAAATTTTGGAAATAACTAATTTCCGAGTAGAAAATAAGTTCTAGATAAGTCTAATATGCAGGAAAATTCGTGTTTTACTGTAATATTAAGTTTAAAATCTAAAAATTTAACATTACGCTTATGGAGAATCAAATGTGAACAATGCAAACCAAAACAGCTGTTTATAACCGTTTGACAGTTGTTGATTGAAGATGGTGGCAAACAATATGTGAATAGAGGTTTTGCATTAATATTTATTTTATGTATGTAATAAATGTAAAATTATCAGGCTACTAAACAATTTGTAAAAACTTTAGGGTAACATAACTGTGCGAAATAAAAGCAGGAAAGAGTATTTCCAAAATCTTCCGTATTTTGATAGAAAACGTATTCGTTGTATTGCTTGAAGCTACTGTAACAAACCAAATAATTGGTGTAAATTAAATTTATCTTTTGCTTTTCAATCCTCATTCCGTTTCTAACAAAATCAGTTGATCACAGGATAATAATAACAAACAGTTTGGACATTTAAATTCAGTATAAGGTTAGCTAAAACAATTAATTGAGGTTGGCCAAAAAATCTTAAACGACGACGCGAAATCGGCTGACGCCGTAGCTTAAGCGCTTAGATCTCACGTACGCAAGGTCGCGTGATCAATCCCCACCCGAGGGCTATATATTTATTCAGTATTTATGCCATATTAATTAAGTGGTGTTAAAACGGTTTTATTTTAACCACATAAATGTTTTCATTGAGCAGTAAATTTGTTTTAATTTTGCTAACTAACTTGTAAAATACATGTCTTATTCTATCCGAGCAAAGCTCGGTCACCAGGTACTTATATATATATTTGCACACGGATCTCGAAAACGGCTCTTAACGATTTTCTTTAAATTTTGGAATTAACTCATTTCCGAGTAGAAAATAAGTGCTAGATAGGTCTTATGTCCAGGAAAATTCATGTTTTCTTGTAATATTACATTTAAAATTTAAAAAAAATCTAAAAACATGACGCTTATGGAGAATCAAATGTAAAAACAATACAAATCAAATCATCTGTGTATAACCGTTTGGCAGGTGTTGATTGAAGATGGGGGTAAACAATATGTGAATAGAGGTTTTGCATAAATATTTATTTATGTATAAATGAAAAATTATCAAATAACTAAAGAATTTGTGAAAACTAAAGGGTAAAATAACTGTGAAATAAAAGCAGAGAAAAGAATTTCCAAAATCTTTTGTGTTTTGGTAGAACATGTATTCATTAGCTTGAAGCCATTGTAACAAACCAATTAATTGGTGTAAATTAAATTTCTCATTTGCTTTTCAATCCTCATTCCTTTTGAGGTAATGTACAAAATCAGTTGATCATAGGCTAATAATAACTTTATGGATAACTAGCTGACCTGGCGAACTTCGTACCGATAATAATAAATAATATATATATAAAATAATATATTTTATATATATATATACAATAAATGGTAAACTTTGATGAACACGCCACCGAACAAATAGTGCAATTAACAACTGAGGGATTAAAATGAAAACTTTCTTCACAACCTGAAGAACCTCCCTATGAAGAAACATAAGGAAGACAATGTAGATGTAAACAAGAAAAGAACCAAGCGGAGAGGGCAATTCTCGAATTTGCCACGTTTAAAACAACTATGTGAGTCAGCAGCTAAGAATAAAAAGATACATCCAGAAGTCAACCGAGCTGCAGTTAGGAAGTACACGCAAGAAAACCCTGACGTACATTGAGTGGCTGTTAAAAGATACCCACGCAAAAATCCAGAAGTAAACAGAGTTGCAGTTTCAAAATATGACAGAAATAACGAAAAACGCCAGCAACGTAAAAACAAACTGTGGACTGTTATTAATATATATATATATATAATTTATTATTGTCGGTACGAAGTTCGCCAGATCAGCTAGTACAAAATAAGGTACCTTTTAGACATTTTAGATAGCAAAAGGAAAATGTAAAAAATATATAACAGCTGATTATTATTATAATAAACGTAATTTGTATAAACATTGTCATTATTTATAATTTGGCCAACAGATAAACATTTACTTTTTAATCATAAAACATAATCACAAAAATTCGTTCTGAGAAATATTATATTCATACAGTAATTAGATACCATTGAGTACTTACTATTTTATGCTTGCTTCTTTGGCTTGCTCAATGGTTCAAATAAAAACAGCTGCTGTTTATATCTTAAAAGGTAAGATACATGTGTTGGAATCCAAAACAAAATTATTTCCCCATAAGATTAACATGGAAACTTTCAAGGGGTATAGGGTAGAGATTTATGGGAAAATCGTCACAAAAACTATTAGACTTTCCTATTTTAGGCCTAAAGAACCAGTATACCAAATTTCAGCCTCCTGGGTAATCGGAATGTGGGAGAATTAGTGATGAGTGAGTGAGTGAGGGCTTTGAATTTTATATATTAAGATTACAGTCAAAGATCAGTTAAAACAATTGAAGTTGGCCTCTACCCTTAAACTATTACTTGCATTCGGCCAACGCCTTAGCTCAGTTGTAGCAAATGGGTTTCATGTTCCTGAGGTGAGATCGATCCCCACCCGGGGACTATATTTTTGTTTAAAATTCAAAAATCTTTATTTACATGAACCTTAAGAACAGTAATTACACAATTCATAATCACAGAAAGTTTATAAGTTAAAGAACTCATCCAAGGTATAGACTGGGTTGTCCTGCAGGTATGTTTGTAGTTTTTTCTTCAGGGTTCTTCCTGTTAGACCTTGAAGACTGGTAGGTAGCAGGTTTTTCAGCTTATGCCCCATGTATGAGGGAGTTTTCTCAAATAGGGCTGTCCGGTGTCGAGGTAGGATGTATCTCGCAGCGTGTCTTGTGTTATAAGAGTGGATATCTTTGTTTGTTTCAAGCTTCAGGTTGTCCGCACAATATTACTTGGAGGATGTATAGGCCAGTGACTGTCAGAATGCCCAGTGTTTTAAATGCCTGTCTGCAGCTCCCTTCTTGTTGCAGGTTAGCTAGAGCCCTTATAGCCTTTTTTTGAGTAATGAGGACTCTATTCAGATTTCCAGCTAATGATCCGCCCCATGCCGCAATCCCATATCTCATGTGGGAATCAACTAACACATAGTAAGCAATCTTGCCAGCTTCTAGATTGCTATCCCATTTCATGCGTCTCAACACATACGCCCCAGTACTCATCTTCTTACATACATTATTCACATGTTCATTCCATGTGAGATTCTTATCCAGAGTGACGCCGAGGAACTTAGTGCTTACTTGTTTCTGTATGTTTGGGATGTTAGGAATGGGGCCATGTTTTTTACTAATGTTGATATTAGGTGTTTTGTCTAGGTTCATTACAAGGTCATTCATTTTACAGTATTGTGAGGTAAAATACTCGATTCAAGGTAGTAGTTAAATCTCCTGGATAGTATCTACCACATTGTCTCTTATCATTAGCGTAGTGTCGTCAGCATATATGATGCAGTTAGTGTTTGGGTTTTGGATGTAGTCAGGAAAGTCATTGTTCAGTGTTTTTGCTATATTAATTAAGGTGTATGAAATCGGTTTTATTTAAACCACATAAATATTTTCATTGAGTAATAAATGTGTTTTAATCTTGCTAATTAATTTGTATAATACATATCTTATTCTATCCGAGCAAAGCCTGATCACCAGGTACTATGTATTTATTCAATAAATGCGAAGAACATAATATTCAAAGTTCAGTTACACACACATAGGTCTCAAAAATACGTTATGTAGGCATACATTTTGCCCTAACATATCCAAATAATGCAATACCGATATTACTTTGATCACTTTTACCATAGCACTCGTGGTGCCCCTCTAGCCACAAGTGGTTGACCCGCCCACGCGACAGCCCTTCCTATACATTACATTGAAGTATAGTAATCTTTCTGTATCTGCAGCAGTTCCGGTGGGTTACTGTGGATAACGGGACCGTATTTGAAATGATAAAATGAGAATTATATTCTAAAAAAATTACAAAGGCAAATATAAATTTGAAGTAAACCATACTGTACTTTTTATTAATTTTAATAAGATTACAACAAATACAGTATAGGCTTATATTTACAAATATTTTATACAACAAAAAAAACATTACAGTAATTATTTGTGTAACGGTGTACTTGTACGCTAAATTTAGGTCGGCGTAAAAACTTGGTTATTGGTGCTTGTTTCTTATCTTCTTCAACCTCCTTGTGGACTTCTTCATATGGTGGCATCAGTTTTTGGAGTTATCTTTTGAAACAAAGCACCCTTTCCTTGAGAGGATCTGTCTCCAACATGTGTTTTGCGAGCTGTGTTGCCATGTGGAGAATTTCACTGACGGATTGCTGTCTCAGTTAGCCGTAAACTGTTGACAAGAACTTTTCATCAGTGTCGAATTTCCTACTACGTTGTACCTATGCTCCTTAGCACACAGTTAGTATGCTCCAATACAATTTGTGGATAACTGAAACCTGTGGAAACGTAGGGATTACTGTTGTAGGCTATGTGTATTTTATGAAATCAAAACTTTATTAATTATGTGGCATTGATAATTAGATTAATAACCTATTATTAGACCATTCTTATATAGATTCTATAAATTGTTAAGTCTCTTAACCCATTCCTGTCGGACAGACCAGTCGACGACTGAGGCCCTCCGGTCTGAACTAAAATCGAGTTATTAGCATATTATCACTCTTTTAACCGTTGGTCTCTATTAACCGCCACCCCGCTAGCGCAAAAAATTTATGTTTATTACGTCAGCGCCGAGCTGGATCGTCTGTTGAGGCTCTATGATGAGTAGTGACGACTGTACTGCACACCTGCAACGTGAATCATTGGCGGAAAGGGTAGTAACCCAGCTGGTTAATCCCTTACACTGTCTTCTGCATTCCACTGCTACTGTTTCATTTCAGTTCAGTATGGTTCGTGGCTACAGTTAACTGAATTTATTGCCAATTTCAAATGTGATGTCTACTAGGTAGTGTTTTACGTGCTTTACCGTTTATTGTTGACAGTTCTGGTTTTACGTAGTGTTTTCTTCTGTTATGGCTGAGTCAAGGAAACTTGTAGTTTTAGGACTTGAAAATTAACAATAAATTATTAAACGCTGGTGTTTCTTCTCAGAAAAATTAGAAACATGACTGCCTGAAAAAGTCGAAGGGGAAAAAACAGAAAAAATTACAGATTATTTTAAAAACTACATACCGGTAACGTAAGTTTTGAGAGTAAAAGTACATGTACAGTTGACATTTCATTTTTTTCTTATAAAATGTTTTATTAAAGTAATTCTCACTTGAACTGGCGTAGTTTTGTTTTTTCTCATTTAAAATAAATTCACATTAAGTCAATCATGAAAATTAATTAGGACTTACAATGGCGCGGTTATAACATGCAAGGCAGTGAATTGCAATGTTGCCACGCCAAACACTGTCTAGGTGCTAAGTTGTATCGGCGCTATTATTATTTCTGTTATCCGTATATTCGGTTATCCGTCATGGTCTCGGTCCCGAGGGTGACGGTTAATCGAGGTTCTACTGTAAGCGCTTTCAACTCCTATGCTCTGGTAGCCTGACCGGCTAAAGCGCTGCGCTGACGAGGGACATGTTCTAGCAATTCGGAAGTGCTAGGGTTCCAATCCCGACCATGAGCAATCCCAATTTGGCTTGCAAATGTGTGGTAGAGCTGAGAGGAGGGCCCACCTTAAACGGTGACCGGCTTGGGTGGAAGTTGACGGCATTTGCAGGCTTAATAGGGATTGCAGTGGACACCTGTTTTGCTTTTGTGGTTAGTGGTTATAAGGGGGGGGAATGTTTTATGCTTTTTTTATTTAACCTTTGATATTTCAAGAAGATATTAGTAATTATTTTTATTTTACAGTTGAGAGTAAAAAGCTTGCCACTTCTAGGGTTAACCCTTTGCACGCTAAATATGATAATTGAGCTTCACCTGTTAAACGCTGAATTAGCATGAAAAATGTTTTTCATATTTTTCAAAGTTCTTTTTTGCAACCTCTTTTGTATTAGAGAAGTCAAAATTCAAACAAAAATTTTTTAATTTAAAATTAAAATCATTATTGTGTGGGTAACTTTGACTACATATGGCAATGGTAACCACAATTTTGGAAAAATAAAAAATACTGTAAAAAGGGTAAATAAAATAGGGACAAATTCCCAAAAGTGATACTATTAAGGTTACTAGGCTTGTGGCCACTAATTTCCTCTTCACTCTCTTTGAAATTGTGAAGCAGTTTGTCATGTAAGGAATCAACAGAGTTTTGAAAATTCATAATGGCGTTGGTTATTAATTATAAAATTAACAATTAGTTGGACTTTTCCAACGCGTCTAATTCTAAACACAAGACACGTTGGAAAAGACCAACTAATTGTTAATTTTATATTGTAAGGAATCATCACTGATATCAAGTCCTACATTACTTGAAAATGAACAGTTTCAAAACTGCACTAATAAAGAGAATGAAATTAGGATCATCTGGGTTTGTTTTTTATGCTAAAAAACATAGAAAGAATATCTTAGCACTGAATAAAACTGTCAAATACACTGCTAAAAAATTTTCTGTTTCTGTAACAATAACCAAAACAAACTTTTCACTGAAGTATAACCTCATCGATCAACACAAATATTCAGGAACATCTGCTATTCTCACCAGATCTGACTGCATCGGCTAAAGCCGCTATACGAGTAGCCAATTGTTGCAGTTGTCACGGTAAAACGTATTCAATTGTTTAAATTATTGAATAACGTAGATAATGAATCTCTCATCATTTGAGAGATAATGATATATTCAATTTATATCGAAAGAAGACAACATACTTTTTGAACGACGGTTCGAAACGTAATACCAAATGTTGCAATCGAATTAATACATTGGTGGCTTGAGCCGCTATGTGCGTGGAAGGGGTTAAATACTTACATTTAACGGTTTTGTTGTAACATATTTATTTTTTCTCATATCCAATATTTGATAGATATTTTACACATACTATTTACACTATATACATCTGTTCTGACAACTTTTAGTACTTGTTGATTGTATGAAACATTTCAAAAATATTTTAAACAATTTTCTAGGTTAGATGTTTTGACATTGCGTCAATCTCGTCGTCACTACCACTGTTATCACTCTCAGATTCACTATTTTCATGTACATCACTCAAATCATAATCCAAATTACCACTATCACTGTCATTTACAAAAGGGGATAATTCCGTAAAAATCGAGAAACACTTCATCTCGTGACCCCATCACGATCAGCTACTCATTGTTTCAGTGTTTGTAAATAGCATGGAAACTCAGTGTATTTGACAACATTTGGTTTTTGAATCCTGTATTTGAGATCGGATATATTTATTGAACTATAAGATTCAACTATCAATTATATATTTATTCTTGTCATAAAATACCGATACAACAAATGAGTTAAAGACAGACACTGCCCGTCCTCACTATTTTGTCCTCTGTTTGGTAATGACGGGCAATATCCGTTAATCGTTATTTTTTGTTTTGTGTTTCTGTTGTGTTCTGCCACAAATTTTGCCGTGCTTTGTCTACGTGGAGGGGCGGCCATTCCGTGCTTTGATGAGCAAATTCAAAATGTGCATGTCTTTTCAGTGCAGCGTCCAGTACTGGCTAAGGCCCAAAATCATTTTCGATTTGATCAAAATCAAAATTTTAGAATGAGGAAAAACATTGTACAGCTAACTCAAGTGTATTTCAAATGCCATTTAAACTTAGAAATATTTACCAGTATAAATTACAATATAGTTATAGTTTATATGTGTATACAGAATACAGTAAAGATCCTCTTTGTAAGTGTAAAATTAAAGTAGGGTTCGGCGGCACGGTTCTTAGAATAAAATACCTCTGTCTCAGATTAGATTAGATTATTTGAAATGGCGACCATACCACAAGGTAGGTATTTTAAGCCAAGTATGAATGAGGATTGAATGTAAGATGATTGTGGCGCGATCTTGTAGTCTTGTTACTGACTAAGGCTGACATGTTCCTCAGACAGGACTGTTAATTAATAGCCCAACAGCCGATGGCAACTAAGGGACCTACAGTTTAACGTGGAATCCGAACCACGACCTCTGAATTACGAATTGGTCTAATTATGATGATGGTCTTTGCGGATTAATGTAGTATTCAATAGTGCGGACGTTAATCCACACAACAGAACACCACACCCACCGACCATCGCTCACAACTATCCACAATTCGTGACCTCCAAGTAGCTGGATTACAGGATGACGCCACCATCCCAGACAACCTGCGTACTCAGCAAATTTCCAAATCAATAATCAAATTTCTAGGCAATAATAATACAATTACATGACAAGATTGATCAATCAATACCTGTTGATAAATTAGAGTATTTGCCTATTCTCCGTAACATTAACATGGGAAAGAGTATTCAGGTTTGCTGCTTTGAGGAACACTAATGATTTTTTAGCATAAAAGTATGGATCCCAACCACGTGAAGGTAAATACAAAGTGTCATCAAAAACTATTGGTTAATAATGGAAATATTAATTTTTCCTTGTTCTCCATAAGATTAACGTTGGAGCCCCTAAATACAATGTACTGTGTTTAGATTTTTTTAATATCTCGGTAACCGTTGGAGATAGAGAAAAACTTTAAGGAACTAAATTGTGTAGTTTTTTGAGCTGATTCTAATTGTGAAAGATAAAATTTGAAATTTTTAATAATTACATGGGAAAAATGCAAAAAAACCTTTTTTGGGGTACAAAACCACCTTCCAAACTTCCCGTTCCGATTTACTGATATGTCTGGATTAAGAACTCATCCGAGCAAAAGTAGAAACGTCTCTACCAAATTTGGTCTCGATCGGATCATTTTTATGAGAGTTATCGTGTTCACAGACACACACACACACTTTAACGGCTATTGTTTTTGGTCTCTGTGTACCTAACTACAATAAAACAACATTGTCCTGAGTATAAGTCTTGCCATGAGACCTACGGTAATAGCTTCTTCCCTATGGGAAATTCGTTAAAAGTAAAGCAATGTGAAGCAATATTATAAAGAAATTTCATTCAATTCGAACTATGAACAACATTGGTTAGCGTGATACAAAATGCTGTATAATAGTAAAGTTTGGAAGTAAAATACATCACCTCCAGCCACACGTATATCAATACTCTTCCTCATCTTAATGATTTTTTAAGTTTACCCTAGTCTTTTATTATTTGCCATTGTCTATTGTAGCATCAAAAATCAAAATATTTAAGAATTAAATATTTTGTTGGACAACTAAAATTCTATTTTTGTTTGTTGAAAAAATAATTAATATACATATTTTGATAAATATAATTTATATGAAGTCAGATGTCATACCTTTTATTATTGCTGTATAACATGACTTTGTGTGGTTAAAATTCACTTACTGATGCTTGTCAATAACTTTGATAATTTGAGCCATAAAAATATTATTTTGTGTAGACAAACAACTAAAAAATGCATCAAATTAGCAATTAATTAATAAAATTCTTTTGATACGTAGGTTAAAATAAGGAATGTTTTTGGAGACAAAAAATGTATTGTTTGTTGAATATTTTGAATTTGAATGATTGTTGTAGGCCATTTGTACCATTCATACATTAATGGTAGATAAGAGAGATTAATAGAAAGATTATTAAATAAGATTAGTATTTAGTAAAACTATTGAAGGGGTCAACTTATTAATCCTTCAAGAAATAATATCAGTAAGTTTAGTATTCCATTAATTGGCTGATATTGGATAAAAAGTGCTTCTAGGAATATAAAAACTAAATACCCCCGTCGCAGCAGACCTGCGTACTCAGCGAATTTCCAAATCAATAATATGACAATAATAGTACAAGCATGTGACAAGAATGATCAATTAATATCTGTTGATAAATTAGAGTATTTGTCTAGTCTCCATAACATTAACATGGGAAAGAGTATGCAGGTTTGCTGCTTTGAGGAACAGTAAAAGTAGGCATTTTTACCATAAACTATTTATTTTGACCATATACCAAGTTTTATCATTATCTGAACATAAATAAAGGAGTTTGCCTATTCTCCATAAAATTAACATGGGAAAGAGTCTGCAGGTTTGCTGCTGTAAAAAACACATGAACTATGATTTTTTATCATAAACGTATGGATCCCAACCACATGAAGATAAATACAAAGTTTCATCCAAAATTTTTCATTAGTAAGGGAAATGTTAATTTTTCCTTGTCCTCCATAAGATTAGCATTGAAGCCCCTAAATACAATGGAGTTTTAATTAATTTATGAGATCGGAATGGCAAATTACGATGTCGGCTACCAAGCGACACGAGAGTGGAAAGGGATACTTCTGATTGTCCAATCAAACATACTCCCTACTAATTAATCAAATCAGCTGTGATAACATTTTAACCAATTCTCTTACATCTCAGACCACTTACCATCCATTTCGAGCATTTAAATAACGATCATTTAAAAACCCACTTTTACGTGATATTACTGGCATTTTGATTCAATTTTCAATGAATACCTACTGATAATAATCAGCTGTCTTTGTAGTTTGAAGATTTAATAGAAATAAAAACAATCAGTTGTCAAATCAATATTAGTTAGTTTATATTGGTCATTTATTTTAAACCCATTTCGAAATCATACTATATTAAAACGTTATTTTAACGTATAACTAATCATAATAATTGTGTAAATGTTCTAATGTCTTGAATTGTAAAGTAATACATACTAAATAATAAAGATGGGTATTGATTTATTTTCTTTGTATTGATTTGTTTAGGATTTTAGGTTTATTTAGGTTATTTAGGTTGTTTATTTTTAGGTTTTTTTTTTCAGGTATATTTTGGTATGATTATCTTTCTTCATTAAACTGAATCCTACAACCCATACATAAAGGACGGGCTTACTGCTAGTTTAGACTAAAATAATTAATTTTATATACATAAAGGACGGGCTTACTGCTAGTTTAGACTAAAATAATTAATTTTATAAATTGTTTATATCTAATGGAATCATAATTGAAGTCAATTTTCCTGACAGCCGTTTGTGAAAATAAGTGAGAATTTTTTCCTTGATATATCGTAACTTCAAAACACAAATTCATGACCTAACAACAAAAAGTATATCATGACAGGCCTGAGCCTAATGGTTTGTAACTTGCGGGAACAAAAACTAGTTGCCACCATTAGCACAATAACTTGGATTATATAAAGTAGGTATTTAATCCACTGTATGTTCCTGTTCCCTGGAGGCTAAAAAACTCCAATATAACAACATATAGTTTTAATGAAAAAATAAAGGCCAAATTGCTTGTTATTACTATTAGTTTTTAGTGGTGGAGTAAATTCTCTCTTGCCTTGATTATTAAAACTCATGTGAGCAAGAGGGCCCAACTAAAATTCGTCCCCATTAAGTTACAAACTGGGGTTACCATTAAGTAAAAATGTTATGTGGATTTACACTATGTATATTTTACATTTTTTATATTAAATAAAAAACCAAGATCAAACCGGCACTAAAACCTTTGTGAAATCATATTGACAGTATTTCCTGGAGTAACTGGAGCTAATAGTCCAAACTACTTAATTTAAATTGGTATTTATAAATTCAGAAATGGTTCTGTGAGTTGATTCTAATCAGCCTCACATATTTTAATTTTTGATGTAAATCATATTAGTTCTAGTCTTTGGTTTTGTTTTTTGTTTACTTAAATGATATCAAAGTAAAACAAAATTTTTTATGTTAAAATATCACCCAAGTTGTGCAGAAGGTTGGATTTTTGTTCTATACAGTATAGTGAAAAGATTAAAATCTTACTCTTCTTGCTCCCTTTTGAACAAGTTTATTCCAGCACGGGCCTGCTGTATTGTGAAGTTATTGCCTGATAAAGTGTCTTGGTGTTATCAGTTTGGTCAGTAAACAGTAGTGGCCAGTCTTGTCTGTTCATGTCTGTGCATTCAATGCACATGACTAACCAAACCCCCGTACTCTAGTCTCAGTCTCCCAGTGGTCACAGTGGTGATAGGTTAATATGATGGAGGTGGTAACGCCTGTTCCTTCTCAGCCCACTTTGTACTTCTCTGAAAAATCAAAAGATCAATTAGAGATTAAAGATAACCATGGAGTCAAGGAAAATGGTGGGGATTTTGTGAAAAAAGAAAATGAAAACAACAATGACCCCAAAAAAACGTATGTATTTCCTTTATTATAATATCTTGCAAGATTTGACGTGTTAAGGTAGGAAGAAAAAGTAAACAAATAGCTAAATATGAATTTATTTATTATAAAAAATATGATGTAATATGATCTTTTTTATTATGTATTTGATTGATTAATAATATTTTTATCCCCTCTTAAAAGGATGTGGAAAATTTCTTATATCACATGGAGGCTATGTGCATGTGCACAAATATGTGGCAGTAACTATTCTTTATTGCATCAATTTTTTTGGTAGGAGATTTTTTAATACATTTAAAAAATAAAATTTTCATATGCAGTAATTTGGTGTTTAATACTTTTATTCAATTATTTAATCAGCCAAAAAAAATTTTGGAAGTGTCTTAGGCTTCTTGACTATTATTTTTGCATTGTTATATGTGTTACAAAATATGATTGTATTTACTTCCCTGTGGGAAATAGGTTAGATCATGGATATGGCTAAAGGGAATGTTTTCAGTTCATCTAAATAGCTTTTTTTATAACCGTATAATGACATTTCCGTTCAACACTTTCTCTGCACTTTTTGCAGCCCACAAATGTGCTACCTCCCCCCCCCCACAGCTTAGACATATCCATGTTAATAACAAAATGGGAATAGTTTTTTGGAGTGACAAGTTATTTAAAGTTAAAGTATTAAAACTCCACTGTATTTATAGTATCTAATTCAAATTTTTCTAATTAAAAAAATATACCTTTTTAAATTAATAATTCGTATTGTGCTTACATAAATTATTAGTACCTGGTGACCGAGCTTTGCTCGGATGGAATAAGACATGTTTTTACGAGTTAATTAGCAAAATTAAAACAAATTTACTGCTCAATTAAAACATTATGTGGTTTAACTAAAACCGTTTTCATATCCCTTAATTAATATGGCATAAATACTGAATAAAAATATAGCCCTCGAGTGGGGATCGATCATGCGATCTTGCGTACTTGCTTTCTCTGCTTTTATTTCGCACAGTTATTTTACCCTTTAGTTTTTACAAATTGTTTAGTAATTTGATAATTTTTCATTTATTACATACATAAAATAAATATTAATGCAAAACCTCTATTCACATATTGTTTGCCACCATCTTCAATCAACAACTGTCAAACGGTTATAAACAGCTGTTTTGATTTGTATTGTTTACATTTGATTCTCCATAAGCGTAATGTTAAATTTTTGGATTTTAAACTTAATATTACAAGAAAACAAGAATTTTCCTGGACATTAGACCTATCTAGAACTTATTTTCTACTCAGAAATTAATTATTTCCAAAATTTAAAGAAAATCCTTAGTGCCGTTTTCGAGATCTGTGTGCAAATATATATATATATATATATATGTATACAAACCTTGCTCGTATTATAGTATTGGATATGTTGCTTATTACAATAATGCTAGCAGTAGACTCATGTGGCTGTGTGTTCCACAAAGGAAATAGATAGGAAATACTGTGGTAGGGGATATAACATTTCTAATCAAATAACAAGGGTTCTTGACATTGTTTCATGAAAAAAAAATAAAAATCTCAATAATTTACTGGTTATTTGTGTAATTTTTTTTACTTTTCCTTCCGCATGTTTAACTACAGTATGTTTCGGGAGGTAAAGAAACTCCTCCTGTTATTAAGTGACCCTAATTAGAATCTACATTACTCTACTTAATCTACATTTTTTGGGGTTTTATTTTTATTATAATTTTTGATAATCATCATCCATTCATACAATGGAACATGCATACAAAAACATCACATGTTACCTATACTTATTACGAATTAAAAAAACATTCACGATCAATCACTCACGATAAGAAACAAAACAATACTAGTTAAAAACCTATACCTCTACATTTACATTGGCAACGTCGCCTCCATGCCAGTGAGGACCTTAAAATGGATACAAAAAACTAAAAACCACCACTAAAAACTCAAATTCAACAATTTTGATGACAATAGACAATTCTCTTTATTTGCACTTTCATTAAGACATACAATGGCATATCATCTGTATAAATAAAATTAGAGTTTTATCTGTACATTGCTCAGAATTATTCATTTTTTAGTTATTTTTACTTTTCGTGCGTTAGAGAAGCCGAAACCGGTCATATCTCCATTTTTGTGTGTTTGTGACGCTCCAGGAGGCATTTTACTTATTATTTTGGCATTATTTTTTAAAGCTATAAGTTGGTTAAAATATAAGTTGCTCAATATTTGCATTTAATTGTTAATTCTTGTTTGGAACAATAAAGTGTACAAGTGAAACCAATGTCAGTCATTAGTGCAAGCCATCTGGCAAGTAAATAATATCCTACAGGTGGCTCTACTGTAAACTCAGGTTTGTAACTGTTATGAGGTCTTTGTCAAACTACCTGTGTTATGGGTCATTATAGTTTAAGAAAGGAATAATATTTATCTAAAATAATAAAAATTTCAGACCTCTTAAAAGTAAAAACAACAAAAATTGTAAACAACAAAAAAAACAACAAAACAATCAAAATTGTAAACTTATATAATTATAAACTTGCCCAAAACATCATCTTTGTAAGCAGTTTTCAACATAAACAGTTTTAGCAGCAGTTTTACCCAGTAGAAATCAAAATTTCACAGTGGCGATATGGTCAGTTCAATTTTCTATCATGAAAAATGAAGTAGCAGTGAAACAGCTACAGCAAAAAAGGATCCTACAGTCAAACAGAATGTGCCAGCTCAACGGCCCGTGCAGGACTGAACTTGCAAAAAGTTGCGCTTGACACGCCCTAGCGGCGCTCACCCTTACTACTTAAGCTCCGCCATTGGCACATGCTATTTTGGTTACTTTTGGGTACCCCTCGTATATGTAAATTATGTGTGTCTGTGAACACGATACTCATGTAAAAATAGTCTGATCGAGACCAAATTTGGTGGAGACGTGTATTCCTACATTTACTCAGATGAGATCGTATTCCAGACATATCGGTCAATCATAACAGCTAGTTTGGGGGGGGGTCAAAAATTGGGTTTTCCAATTATTTTCAAAAGTAATTTTTTTAAATGTTTGAATTTTATCTTTTACCATTACAGTCAGCTAAAAAAATACAATTTAGTATTTTTGCTTTTGTAAGTTTTGCTCTATCTCATTCTCCATCGGTTACCAAGGGATTAAAATATCTAAACACAGTACGATTTATTTTGGGGCTCCAATGTCAATCTTATGGAGGATAAGGAAAAATTACATTGATTAGTGAAAAATATTTCACTTATGAATCTATATTTTTGGATGTGACTTGGTATTTAGCTTAATGTGGTTGAAATCAATCCATTTATGCTTAAAATCATAGTTTGTGTGTTTATCATGGCAGCTAACCTGCATCCTCTTTTCTCGTGTCAATAATATAGAGAATATGCAAATTCTGCATACCTTGTTTATAACACTTATTTATATTCCGTATTGTAGTGTTTATGCAAGTCTGCTGCGACGGGGGTATTTATACTTACTAAATTACAACAATCTCAAGACAGTGATTCACATCCTAATAATTATGAGTTGTTGGTGTAGTGGAGTAATTAATTATCCTAGAATGTTAATCAGATAGTCTTTTTAGTGTCAAAGCCAAATTTTCTTGTAATCAAATTTATTCCATTCATATTTACAAAGTGCCTTGTTTTGTTAATCATATTTTCACAACTACTGTACTATGGTTGTGATGTTGGTAAATAAGGGCCTTTTTGTTTCAGAGATAAACTGGATGAGTTGCTGTTAAAGGCAAAACAGAATATTCCTCAGGATAAAAGGATAAAGACAAGCGTGAGTATCAAAAAGTCTTAAATAATTTATGATTCAAATATTAGCTGTATAATAGTAATAAGATAATATTAGAGACCCACAGGGTGCAGTGTGTCACAAATTTTAAGTAATTAGATGTGAAATCGAACAAATTTCGATTTCAAATTATATATATATATATATGTATGTAAACATTTTTCATTATTTAACTAAAATAGTTGATGAGAATCAAGAATTTATAACAAATAATTACAAATTGTACATTTGTATAGTTAACGTCATACATGAATAAGCTACTCAGTTAATGTAATTAGGCTGTAAATTAATGTCTAGGTGCTTGTGTTGGCACAGTTGTTGCAACAGTGCTAAGGTACATAGTAAAATAGTGAATATCATAGTTATTTATTAACTGACAGTTAATAAATAACAGAAATAGAATTTTATAAGTTAACGGTAACAATTTAAAAACTTAAAATAAGACAATGAAACAACTACTAACACACAACTACAACAACTATTCCAAAAATTTAAAACTTATACAGTAAACTCCCGATTATCTGCGAGCGGATTAACCCATTTGTGGCTTATCTGCGATCGGCAAACAAAAAATTAGGAACCGGGGCAAGCGATGTGTAACACATTTTAACATCCATCCTCGCTACAAATTATAGCTACAGCCTGCGACATACTTGGACTAGGCGAGCAATCATATGCAACTGCCCGCCATTATACAAAGTGAATATTAAGACTTTTTGGAAGGGGAAAATGACACTTCGATGTGTAATATCATGGTAAGCCTACTTATAAAAATTCAGTCAACCATTGTTATAAAGGAAGAAAATGCGTAGAAATAAAAATCAATAATGGAATTTTTCCCTTGGAGGCAATAAAGCCGACAATTTCAACAGTAGGGCTGTAATGCAATGCATGTGTCTCATGTATTGCACTGGTTTTTTACCGATTTGAAAATAATGTCTACAAAACTGTGTGGTTATTAAAAGGTAATCTTGTCAATGAAGTCTTTAAAATTATTAAACCTAGCATTCAGTAAAGGTTATTAACAAATTATTTTGCTTTCACAGTTGTTTTAGCGAATTTCCCATAGAGAAGAAGCTATTACCGTGGGTCTCTTGGTAAGACTTAAGCCCGGGACCATGTTATTTTTTCTTCTTTAGGTACCTAGAGACCAAAAACAATAGTCGTCAAAATATATATATATATATGTCTGTGAACACGATAACTCTCATAAAAATGGTCCAATCAAGACCAAATTTGGTCTTGGAGACGTGTATTCCTACAAATGCTCGGAATATACTGTTGTCTGTGAAAAACCCATAACCCCCCCCCCCTTCAAACATAATTCAACGCTGCTTACACTAATTTACCATTCATACCTGGCTTAAAATACCTACCTGAGTTAATTGCCATATCAGAATGGTAACAATGGTAATTAATATGTGAATAATAATTACTCATAATAAAACTTCCTCCTGGTGACTTATTAACCCTAGAAGTGGTAAAGTCGTAATTCACGACACATTTACAAATACAATAAGATGTGGCAGGTGGAGGCATCTGTCGTCAATTTTAGTGAACTTATCACCTTTGTCACCATGTTAATCTCTGGGGGCAAGCAACTAAACCTGCTCACGAAGTGCACTAGACTGCCACCGGACATTTCTTATAACTAAGTAAGCGCTTTATACTCCTATGCACTGGTGGCTGAACCTGCTAAAGTGCTGCGCTGACAAGCGTAACGTTCTAGCCATTAGGAATTGCTAGGGTTCGAATCCCGACCATGAGCAATCCCAATTTGGCTTGAAAATGTGTGCTATAGCGGAGTGGGGGGGCCCACCTAAAATAAACAGTGGCCGTTTTGGATGGAAGATAATGGCATTTGCAGGCTTAATTGGGATTGAAGTGGACACCTGTTTTGCTTCTGTGGTTAGTGGTTATAAGGGAGGAGGCATTTTTTATGCCTTTTTTGTTTATACTGAATATTTCAAGAAGATGTTAGTAATTATTTTTATTTTACAGTTAAAATAAAAAGCTTGCCACTTCTAGGGTTAAATGGCAAGAGAATTCAGTAAAAACTACTGTGAATTGATAAAAACTGACAGTATTTTAACCCTAGAAATGGCAAAGTCGTAATTTACGACGCATTTACATATTCAATAAGAATTGGCAGGTGGAGGCATCTGTCGTCAGTTTTGTGGAATTGTTAGACACTATCGCCTACGCGACCGTGTTTCCCTCTGGGGGCCAACAACCGAAACTGCTCTTGTAGTACACGAGCCTGCCACCGCGCAGGTCTATAACCAAGTAAGCGCTTTCTTTTCCTAGGCACTGGATGGCCGTGGTGGCTAACGCGCTACGCTGACGAGCGTAACGTTCTAGCCATTCGGATGTGCTAGGGTTCGAATCCCGACCATGAGCAATCCCAATTTGGCTTGCAAATGTGCGGTATAGCAGAGTGGAGGGCCCACCTTAAATAAACGGTGACCAGCTTGGGTGGAAGTTGACGGCATTTGTAGGCTTAATTGGGATTGCAGTGGACACCTGTTTTGCTTTTGTGGTTAGTGGTTATAAGGGGGGGGGGCAGTGGCGTAGATACGGGGGGGATGGGGGGGGATATATCCCCCCCCCATAACGATCACCTTTGCTAATAACTTCAAAACAAAAATATTCTGAAATACCGCTACGCAATAACAAATACAGTGATAGAATAAGCAGTGCGTTGATGTTATTGTATGTTGCATGTAGAAATACAGCATACGAGAGTATTCGAATTAATTAAGTGATCTTCCCCGACTGGTCTGCCGGTCATCCCTACCGCCATCAAGACCTCTCAGCCGCAGAATCTTATAACTTACACTGTAGGTCTAACCTAAACAGTTTAGATCTTGAGTTTGCGATTTAAGACGTTTAATCTCATATATTATCCGTACCCTCTACGTTTTGTGTTCGGCATTAGTGTTTTTTGCATTTTGCGTGACCTTACTGACAAAATGTTTCGCATTAGGCCCCTAAGAACAATGTTAATTTTTATGACAGCATTACTAGCTACACGATGGTCGTAAACAGATGGTTGAGGTGTCAAATTTAAGGTCAAGTGGTTATATAGGGAATTGCATTATTATTCAAAAACCTTTTTTAAATATATACCTCGTAATTTTATTCGATAATTAATTGACAAATCGCATCTAGTTAACAAAACAATGAGTGTAAAATAACAAGCTGTAAATCTTGTTTAGGATAAAAACATAAAAATATAATTCCTTAGATAATCACTTTACCTTTACTTTTACACTTTACCTTTACCTTTATTTTGACACCTCAGCCATTTTTACGACAATCAATTAATTTGTACCCAATTAATTTGTACCACTGTCCAAAAATTAACATTGTTCTTATGGGACCAGAGTTCAAGATGGCAGCGGAGGTATTGCATGATCTTTATATAGTATTTAACTCATCGAAATGTCCCGTTTATCCCTCCCGTCCCGTTTTACATCCTCTAGAATAAGTTTTACTTCGGGGAGGGGTATTTATATCCCCTCCCATGAAAAAACTGTATCTACGCCACTGGGGGGGGGGGCATGTTTTAAGCTTTTTTTGTTTAAACTTTGATATTTCAAGAAGATATTAGTAATTATTTGTATGTTACAGTTAAGAGTAAAAAGCTTGCTACTTCTAGGGTTAAAGGTAACTGGAGGTTAGAGTCCAATTTATAAGTTAGACCCCCGCCTTCAGATGGCACACAACATGCACATATCTCAATCTGTTCACTGCATAAAAGAAGGACTTTTTTGTAATGGTTTAAACTTTGACACAATCAATATTGATTTTTGTGTGGCTTGAAGATGATTATTCGTCATAGAAACGCGTAGCCTTTATAAATTTAGTACAAGAATCATGAGGCAACAAAATTTAGATGGGAAAATCCAAAAATCAGTGTACTATGAGGCTGCATAGCTTAAGCTGAGCCTGCCATTGGCAAAACAGAATTAAAAAAAAACTTTACTACATTTATTTGGAAATACTATGAACCAAATATAAATTTTTAAATACTAATATTTAAATATTTGTTTAGTACTGTATATATGTATGGGTGTGTTTGTAAAAAAGTAAGTATGTGTTTGTGTGTTGTGTTGTGTTGTGCAAACTTGATACTTACTGTCATGGCTCCATAAATCTCAATTGATTCTTAGCCTCATAGACCAGCCTCTTCCACTCTATTGTGTCCTTCGCCAACTTGATGTCTGCACCCAAGGACCTAATGTCTTTCATTACATGATCTGTCCATCTTAATTTTGGCCTTCCCAATGGACACTTCCCCCTACGTGTGACTTTCTATACTTCATATGACCTGCTTCCCTTCTGCCTTCTTATTACATGTCCAATCCAGCTTAACTTCTTGCTTTAATTATTGCGATGATGTCCAAGTCTGTGTACAATAATCTCAATTCTCTATGTTTCCTTATTCTCCATACTTCTTCCTCTAACACTCGTCCAAATTTTTTTCTTAACACTTTGTTCTCGAAAACCATTAGTCTTTTTTCACTTCTGGACAATACCCACGTCTCAACAACTTCCTTATTTATCAACATACCGTAACATTTGACTTGATTAAGCTTATTTTCTATCAAATTGAATAGTTCTTAAATGAATGGAAATTTGCTGAGTACACAGGTCTGCTACTAGGGGTTAATTTCTTGTCTTGATGCCAAGGAATTGATTGATAAAATTTGTTAAACATATCCTGAAAGAGTTATTTTCCTATACGAATACAAAAATCACTTTGAGGTTATTTTAAAGCGAATGTGAGTAAAAACCATATAGATACAATGAAGCATACTTAAAAGTAATCCTATACGTAAATAGTGTTACTATTATTTAGGGAATCCAAACAAATTACTTGTGTTTAGATTATGTTACGTTATTTGAATATTTATTCCAGGATGTCACAGATACAAAAGGTAATGAATTTGAAGAGTTTTGTGTCAAGAGGAATTTACTCATGGGAATTTTCGAAAAGGGTTGGGAAAAACCCTCACCAATCCAAGAGGTTACCATTCCTCTAGCCATGGCTGGTAAAGACATTTTGGCACGAGCAAAAAACGGCACAGGAAAAACTGGAGCATATTCAATACCAGTGTTAGAACAAGTGGATCCTGAAAAGGACTACATACAAGGCAAGTGCTATATCTTGACATGAGCATTAGCAAAATCAGTGATAAATTTATTTAAAAATTTTAGGTATAGTTTAGTTGTTTGCTATACTCATACATGTGATGTATTGCCATTGCAGCACTAGTTATTGTCCCCACAAGAGAGGTGGCGCTTCAGACTAGTCAGATATGTATAGAGTTGGCTAAGCATATGAATGTCAGAATCATGGTTACTACTGAAGGCACAAATCTTAGAGATGATATCATGAGGATTTACCAGAAAGGTAAGATCACGACAAGTTCTATCTAAGCATTTTTTATTGTAGCTTGCTTAATTTTAATTCTCAGCACTGAAATGGATTTTCCCTAAGAAAATTCTAAGAATTAATGAGAATCTTTGGAAAGGAGATAATAATTCTATATTCTCATAATATTCTATTATAAGAATTTTATGAAGCACAAACAGTGATATTCTAGTAAATATCTGTAGGCATGAGCAGTTCAAGATTTTGTTCTTTTATGTAGGAGAACTTAATATTATTGCAGTATTACTATTAATATCATGATAACTATTCTTTGTGATTTCAGTTCATGTAATCATCGCAACCCCGGGCCGAATCTTGGACTTGATGGATAAAAATGTTGCTAACATGGACCACTGTAAAGTGCTGGTGCTGGACGAGGTAGGTCTACCTGTATTGGCCTGCCATTAACAAGAATTGACTGAACTCAGATCAAGGCCACACCACTCTTCTGTAACTCATATATTAATGTGCCGAAGACGTATTCAGTGTATTAACGTTTTGTTTGCCACTGCCATTTTGCAATATAATATGCTTTAATTGCCGAACAAAAAGCTACAATAAGGGAAAAAATTGTAAGAAACCCATTAAACAAATTTTCATGATTAAAAAAATTGTTGGAAGTTGTAGAACATAATTATCGATAAAGTTTTTTTACTCAAAAACTCAGTATACCAAAATTTTTTTATAAATTCCAAGTCAAAGTAGAATAGAATTTTCTACATTTTTTTGTTTACACCATAAGAAAGAGCATGAAGTTCTAATATAAAATCATGTATAGTTTATTATTTGTTGTTATTGTGAACTAGTTTGATTTAGACCTAGGGAAATCCCTTATTTTTTAACAATGCAATAGTTAGTTCTAACAATCGTACAGTTTGAGTTCATTACCATTACTACCTATTACTGTTCTTTTTTCTACAAACTCTAACACTAATGGTTACTAAAATACAAAAAATAAACATATAAAATATTACAGTTTTAGTGTAAACAACATAAAGTGCTCTATGTAAAAACAACAGAACTGTGTAGATAGTACCACCAATCAGCAGACAGGAACTGCTGAATGCATTACCTTTTTACATTAAGCCAATATTTCCTAAGTAGACAGGTAAATATAAGATCGGTATCAGTTCAAAGTTTAGAACATCAGAATGTATTAAAGCCAGTAACAGATAAAAAACAATAACTATATAAAATACCGCACTTAATGCATATTTTTCATCGTTTCTACTAGGCTCAAATTCTATAACCCATAATGTCAAGCGATTTTTGGCAAATTAACAGTTTTATTTAGACTCACACAAAAAGCATAAAACATCACAAACATATATCGTCACCTAAGAAACACACCACCAAAGTCACAAGAAGCAAACTTTTCAGGAGAGCGAAAAAACGTTGTTAGTTACACCTATAATAATTTAAAATGTCTATATTACTTAAGATTTACATTAAAATCTGCTTAAAAGTGTTTAATATTATTGTAAGTTACTGTTATTTTTCAGACTTGATATATAACTTGATATTTAAAATAACATGTTGGAGGTACATACGGGTGTGCAAGCCTGGAATCTTAAGTTCGAGCCGAGCTTTTTCAAACATTCACCTGATCTGAATAGGGGTGTGCGGTGGAGCAAAAAAATTTGATTTGATATAACGATGGGTTATAAATAATTCTGATTCAAATCAATACAACGCAACAAAATTTCCTGTTAGACAAAAATCATATAACTGAAGATAATAAAAAAAAACTTTAAATTAAAGCTAAAAAATATATTAGACTGTTCACCAAATTGTACAGTTCATAATTTAGTTTGATAATTTTTAGTTTCATAACTTTCAAGTTCCAAGGATTTTTTTAAATGAATTTTATCTATGTATATTATATCAACAATGCAAAGTTCGCTAAAAAAGTTAGACATGCTTGCTAGTAAAATGTAAATACTTTGAATAACTTAAAATTAGTTAGCTTGACAAGACTTAAAATGAAACCAAGAATTATTTAAAAAAAATCATGTATGACTGCAAATAGTAAAAATATATTACAGTAGAGTCTCGCAAACTCGGCTTAATGTGGACTCAATGGCGGCCGAGTTAACGAAATGCCGAGTTATCGGGAAAAGTAAGTTTAAACGAATAAAAGTCCTTTGATAGGTTATATGTACTGTATCATGTTATTATTCGTCAAATACACCACAGAAGGCATTACATTTGAAGTTAAATCGATTTAAACACTACATGGGAACATTGCAAACATAATACGAAAAACAAATACAGTCTGTACCCTGTAAATTATTGTTTTGTAAAAAAAGTTGGTTATTGTTCATTGTTTTTCGCACCTGGCCCTCTTGCGAGCGGCATCGTCATGCAGACGACGGAGAAACAGGATGTCCATTGCCGAAGCACCTTGCTGCTCAAAATACGTCAACGCACTTTCAACAGCATTCAGTCCCTCGGTCCTCGCGATATGTCCTCGCACAGTTGACGCTCAAGGTCAATGCCCGCTCGCACGGAGAATACCCTCGTAGATTCAATATTATCGCATTCGTTTATTATTTTGGTTTTACAAGGTCAAAATAATTTATTCATTTTAATCCTCTGTGCAGCCGAGTTATCCGGACTGCCGAGTTATCGAGGGCCGAGTTTGCAAGACTCTACTGTATATATTTTTTTAAACCACTCAACTATATAACAAACTGTTTAAACTATTGTATAACAAAAAATATATTTCTATTTTTTAAATATTGATCAAATCTAAAATCCCTCGTATATAGGTTTAAAAATATATATATTTAAACATTGGGAAATAATAAACATACATACTATTTCTAGATATCATTGATTATTATTGTGGTCAAAACTATAAAGGAAAAATTCACAGGGTAATAAAATAGAAAATATATAAACAGAAGCAAGTTAAACAGCTGGGCCCTATTTAAAAAATCAAATTTTGGTATTATTTCAAATGGTTAGTTTTTAATCAAATTCATATTTATAAATTAAAAATAACATACAACCTTTAAAAATTAAATTATCTGGGAAACAGATTTTTGGCAACAGCCCAGCCCCCCCAAGGGTCAGAACCCTAATTAACCCTCGACTACGGCCTTTTGGCAACCTTGATTTCATCCCCAAAGTTCTCCCTTTTCTCCCTGAAAAGCCCTGCCTCATTGTTTAATCCCACAAATTATCACTCTTATCCCTTAAAGTTCCCTCCCTCGCCCCGGAATCACCGAAATCAGGAGATGAAAGAGCGAGAGGGCAAGGGGTAGTCGATATACATCTCGTATTGTAACACTATAACATATTGTACAGTTGTAACCGATGATTTCATCTCTTCATTGTATTTATTCTCTCTCTAGTATTTGTATTTAGAATTTTAGAATTTTAAGGTTTTAATAATATTTTGTTATGCACTTGTATAGGACTCCTATTGCACCTAGCTGAGAATTTAAATTTAACTTATTACAAAGAGGTTTGTCACCACATTAATAATTTCTAAATAATATATACAGTGAAATTTATATATAAATCCTACTTTCTTAAATGTCTTATACCATTTGTATTTGTAACAAATGAAACAAAGTGTATGACAGTATATATTCCGATTAATTGATTCTGCACATTCTGAAAATCTTTATTTTGGTTATAAAATTATTTCAGTATTATAAATTGAAAGTTACAAGTCTTTGTGATTTTAAAGAAATATTAATCGTCATTCTTACCTTAAGAAGGTATATCTAATCTAATCTATGGGTTTAAAAAATAAGACCGATACAATTCATAATATTGTACCTCTAAACATAGTTCAAAATAGACAACAGACAGTTCTTAGATGCTTAATAATCCCACACTTGAAAGGTATTGGGTATGATGCATTGTGCTTTGTTATTCTTCATCTGTCTTCGCCCGCCACCTCCTCTATCGCCCTTCTCTAAGCGCGCTTTCTCCCTCACCCTCAACCCTGCCCGGCAAAAACGAAATCCCCACCAGGGAGGACAGCAGTTGCCAAAAGTCCGGACCACGGGTTTTAACACTTTTACTAGCCCCCCTGCGATGACGAATGGGATAGGCAAGGTTGCCAAAAGTCCTAGACTCAAATTATTTAGTTATTGTTACATTATTCATTTAAAACTATTCAATCATTACTCTTTATGTTTACTTACTCTATCCCCTCCGATTAATGATTATTAAAGAGAAAACATAAAACTCAATTTTTAACTTGATAATAATGTGTAGAGAAATGAAATTATTTGACCTAAAATAAAATAATGAAGTTCCACAGTCAGTTCCAAACGTTAATAAACCGCTCTTCCCCTCAAGGCTCAAGGTCGTATTTGTTTTTAATCCACTGCCGCTATTGTCTGTCCACGTCCCCGTCATCTCTTAACACTAACAGCTTACACCCGGTTTAGCTGAGAATCACTAATTAATGTTTTCATTTATAATTTGTCATATACTCAAGGTTTATTTTTTGGAATAAATATTAGTAAATCTATGGATCTACTTTTTTCTGCGTAAGGAGGGCAATGAAACCTGTCATTAGATGACGAAAAGGAGCTAATATTAAAACAAAACTATTAACTAACTATGATTTAATTCAATACTATTAATTTTGATTATTAGTATTTTTCTTCGAATGTACTTACAAAGAATACTAAAATTAGTTTGAATGAGGCAAAAATAATCAATTGGAGATTATATTAAATAAAAAATGGGTCTACTTTTTCTATATGCAATAAGTGTCTGATCGTACTACTCCTTTTACGCGTACTCTGTATTCAAGAGTAGAAGTACCGGTATACAATAATTTTGAGTCGGCAGCGCTACAGCTGGTTTCTTGGTTGAGCTTCATCTGATTGAGAACAATGTCGTCTGTTTCACTTCTTATTACGACATCACAAAATAAGTTACAACATTACTTCTTCCTTCTATCTGAATTCATCACGCTCACAGATGTAAAAACAACTGTATGAACAGAATTATTGAAAATTACTTTTCAATTATTATTGAAAATTACTTTTCAATTATTATTGAAAATTACTTTTCAATTATTATTGAAAATTACTTTTCAATAACTCTTAAATTAGGAGTGTTTTTACTTGACAAAAAATCGGCTCGAATCTTGAGCTTTTTCAAAACGCCTCGAGCTGAGCTTTAAAAAGCTTGATGATTCAAGCCTTTGCACACCCCTAGATACAATAAAGTCTTAGTTAAATACTATATAGCTGTTTTTCTGTCTTACAGGCAGACAAGTTATTGTCCCAAGATTTCAAAGGCATGCTGGACCATGTGATCGCTCGGTTGCCAGAGAACAGGCAGATTCTGCTTTATTCTGCTACCTTCCCCCTTACTGTTAAACAGTTTATGGTAAGTTTACAAATCTGTTGTACTTTAGTACATGTTATTCAACCCTTCAACCTACATACTCTTTCCTATGTTAATTTTATGGATAGGCAAACTCCTTTATTTATGTCCAGATAATTATAAAACTTTGTACATGGTCAGAATAAAAATAGTTTATGGTAAAATGCCTACTTTTACTGTTCCTCAAAGCTGCAAACCTGCATACGCTTTCCCATGTTAATGTTACGGAGAATAGGCAAATACAGTAAACCCTCTCAAATCCAGACTAATGTGGCGACGGCCGATCTGGATAGCAAAAAATTCGGGTATGAGAGGGGTATAAAACATACGGATATTGAA
Organism: Nephotettix cincticeps; assembly: GCA_023375725.1. NCBI lineage: Eukaryota > Metazoa > Arthropoda > Insecta > Hemiptera > Cicadellidae > Nephotettix > Nephotettix cincticeps. The sequence goes on along the minus strand of CM041791.1, from coordinate 107,080,345 downwards.
TGAAAAAACCACTTTAATAATATAAAAACTCAAAAAATCACGTAATACAGTAGAAAGTACTAGAGTAATACAATTTTTCCTCCATCGTAATGACAACCCTTTTTTTTTCTTGCCATAATAACTTATTCCTACCCGAAACTAAAATGAACCGTTACAAGGAAGGCAAGGTCACTGAAGCAAAACAAAGGCGGCACTGACCACGGAGGCGGTTGTTGTCACTACAGTACACGTGATGCGTTGGCTTGGCTATTGGGGTGGGTATGGATAGGTGGGGTGGGGAGGTTTATTGTTTCGTAAGTCAGTGACCTTGCATCAGATAACACAGAATACAGACAGTACCGCTAGAGACTCAGGCACTCGGGACTAGGGTGACTCATCGTTTCCCCATTCCGCTTTGGAACATTACCGCTGTCCACATGGCTTCAACCCCGTTTTCGGCGATCGGCGCGCTACTAACCGGCCTACAAACATCATTCGTGTCTACTGGTTTAACAAACATTGACCTCCTACAGTAATTTTAAATTTTTGCATTCTTTCAAAATCACGTCCGGATATCGGAGGGTCCAGATATGAGAGGGTTTACTGTACTTTAATTTATCAATAGGTATTGATTCAATCTTGTCACATACTTGTACTATTATTGTCATATTATTGATTTGGAAGTTCGCTGAGTACACAGACGGGGTTATTATTGATTAGGAGAGAGATAGGGATAGTTTAGAGAAATGCATCAAATCATCTTTACGGTACCATGCTGTTTACCACAGTTTTTTGTTTGTCATGTTTCTTGGTTATTTTCTTATACATGAAATGAAATGAAATCTTTATTGATCCAGTAAAAAACTATACATAATACATAAAAATGATTACAGTTTTATCATAAAAAGCTAAGACAAACTAAAACTATGAAAATATAGAGTACAAACTAAAAAGGGATCAATAAATGTTGGTCCCGAGGTTGAAACCTGTGCGGGAACCTGTACAAAAAACAATACACTGTCTGCTTGAGCGGTAGGTTTAAGGCACATAGGTTTAGGTTACATACTGTGCAATAGTCTATATAATGAGTAAATTTCTTAGAATTCTTGGTTTATTTTATGAACATGTATTTTGTGGGTTGTAGGTAGTTTGTTTTCTGTGCCTTTGGACTGACTAGAGGTCATACATTAGAATCTAGAATATATTTTTACTGTGGTGTTCCTGAATCCTTACAATTAAGCAGAAAATGTCTGAGAATTGGATGTATGATGGATACTCCTGAATCGACATAGTTCTGTATTTCGCTGATAGATGGCAGGGAAAGTTCTGCCAGAGCCAATACTGACATTTGTATGTGTGCAAAAAAAACTAGTTGCTCAAAAAGCTGTGAAATTGTGTTTTAACCCTAGAACTGGCAAGTCATGATTCACGACGCATTTACAAATTCAATGAGAAGGGGCAGGTGGAGGCATCTGCGTCAATTTAGTGAACTTGTTAGACACCAGCGCCTTCGTGACCGTGTTGCCCTCTGGAAGCTTATATATGAACCGGCTCACACACTTCACTAAACTGCTACTAGGGTATGTCTTATAGCCAAGTAAGCGCTTTCTACTCCTAAGCACGGTGGCTGTATTGGTGGAAGCGCTATACTGACAGGTGTAACGTTCTAGCTATTCAGAAGTGCTAGGGTTCGAATCCTCACCATGCGCAATCCCAATTTGGCTTGCAAATGTTAGGTATGGCGGGGGGCCCACCTTAAATAAACGGTGGCCGGCTTGGGTGGAAGTTGACGGCATTCGTAGGCTTAATTGGGATTGCAGTGGACATCTGTTTAGCTTTTGTGGTTAGTGGTTATAAGGGGGGCATGTTTTATGCTTTTTTTTGTTTATATATTTTAAGAAGATGTACATAATTTAGTAAATGTTACAGTTAAAGGGGAAAAGTCTGGCCAGTTCTAGGGTTAATCTACACAACAATTTTCATAACTAAATCGCTAAACTAAATTTTACTTAAATTCATTGCTTTGATTCATAGGAGAAGCACCTCAAAAGCCCTGAAGAAGTTAATCTCATGGAAGAATTGACCCTTAAAGGTGTCACACAGTATTATGCCTTTGTTCAAGAAAGGCAAAAAGTTCACTGTCTTAATACTCTATTTTCTAAGGTAAGTATTCAATTTTTGTATTGATATGATGATGAAAAAATTGTATAAAGTTAGAAGAAATATATTAAATTAATAAATTATATTCTAAGAATATAATTTTTGACTAAATTCAAGATTTTTATTCTTTTATACATTCAAAGATCCATGAGCCAAATAGTTTTTTAATTATTTGCATAAGCCAATGTGTTTTTTTTATAAAAAAGTAGGATTATACATTTTTCAAAGATTGATTTACTTCTACTAAAGAAGAAATAAATAGATAAAGTAAATATAATATATTCCTTAACTATATCCTACTAACAAATTGGATCGATCAAGGTTTTCCATCTGATGCTTAGGATATAACAAACTAAAATACAGACTATACTCTTCAGGATATTTTATTGTGAAAGTTGAATGTTAGATTCTGGAAGGTTAGGAGAAGGGCTCTCACTCCTGGATTCGGGATCCCGGTCGCTTTTGAGTACCAATCAATCCTGGGATTAGAGTATCTCAATCGCTGGATTGCAAAAATCATTATTTTAAAATTTGTCATGATTGAATGTTTAAACTACTGAAAAATTCATCTTTACAAACACACATTTATGTAAACATTTTAAATAATGTCGCTATTAATGTTTGAATACAATAAATAATAGTTTTTTTTTGTTTTACTGTGTTGGTACCAATTTACCATCCTCAAAGTTTAATTTTTCCTTAAAACTGAAGCAAAATTAATCAATGACTACTTATTCCTGGAATATAATAATACAGCACTGAGTAGTTTTCTTACCGCTCCGAACTTCCGTTGCAGATATTTCCCACGAATCGCGGTATCCCATGACCACAAAGGTGGATTAATTTTGGTTTTTTTTTTGTTTTGCTTCATGATGTCCAACTAATTATCATCATTTTTAGTTGCTATCGGGCTTTATATTAGCATTGTTTGTTAGTTACAGTCTATATGTAGCTATAGCCTTTTAACATTATTTCATCTTCTAAGAAACACGTTTTAAAGCAAAGGTGAATACAATTAACTTAATGAAATAATGCAAAACTAAAAATCATTAGTAGGTTTTTTCATTCTCGCCAAAATGAGTAGTTAATTGAAGTAAATACAAAAAAGTATAATGAAAAATAATGATGTATATCTTTCCCAGAATGTTAGGTGCGTGTGTGAGGTACTGTACTTTTTTTCCTTCTTCAAGGAGCCATAAAAATAATACTACATACATATTCAAATTACTTTCAACTTGCTAACTTTTTAATACGTTTTGAACACTTTAAAACAAGAGACAACAACACAATAATAAAAAAAAAATCCTATGATTAAAATATTAAATATTGAATCATATTGAATATAGAGGCAGACACTAAGCATGGCTATAAGTCCAAGGCCGTAACAGGTGCGGTCAAAATGTGCACCACTGACAATGGTCGGCTAACAATCATTTGAAAGATGCTCAGCCTATAAGACAGCTGTTAAAAATTTATAAAGCTACCAGCTTTTACGGTTTTATAAGAGGAAAATGTTGATAGTTTACAACTTTAATACCTCTCAGTGGTGTAGTGGAGCCGGAGCGGTCCGGAGCGCTGCTCCGGCACAGCTTTTAGAGCCGGAGCGGCGCTCCGGCACAGCTCGTGCAGCCGAAGCTCAGATTTTTATACTTCTTTACTTTGCCTATTTATAGAGCGTGGTAGGTAAGCGAGTCGCTCGAATCATTTCATTATCAACACGCAATATCGAGGAAATTTTAGGCGTTTTACATTATCCCTAACCTAACAACATCGTAACACCAGAATTAGACACTACGGCTTACTTGAAGACTATATATAATTTTTTATAGTACAGTGTATATAGTTTTTTAATTCAAAAATATATTTATTTTTACAACAAACTTGAGGCTGATTAAGAACTGTTGAGATTATTTGTATTTTCAGACTCAAACCATTTAAATCCTATTCATTTTAATCTCCGTCTAACATATTTATTTCAACACACACTCTTCCTACAAAACAGCCTTTAATTTCGATGAAGTTGCGGTGTTTTTTACAAAATAAAATTTGAGGATTTTCCTCCGTATTTTGTGGTGGGTAAACTCATCTACAATATATGTTCTTCTTCCTTGACCCGCACTCGCCAGTTTGGGTTAAAAAAGAAGGCGAACCCTTACTAAAAAGGGGCCTGTTACCCTTCGACTGCAATACTTTGCATGAATACAACAGAAAAATTAAACTTCGGTTTATGTAATTCTTCTTTAAATAGATAAACATTGTACACAATTCCACGCGTTTGACCACGCAATGACGCAGGAACTTACAGACTTTGACTACCCCTTACCCCCCCCCCCCAAGAGTATTGGCCTTCCTGGGAAGGAGCGCTCCGGCACAGCTTTTTTTAGCACTACGCCACTGATACCTCTATAGACTGCACTGCAAGTATATAGTACTTCCTACATACCGGGAGATAATTTTAACTTATGACCATTTTTAAGCCAGCCATGCGTACTTTGTATTGTTAGTAGTTAAAAGTATAGGTGGTGATTTCAAGTAACTATCTTCTCATACTCTTGAATATTAATATTGTGATATAAGTTTAATGGATCGTTGAACAAATTTTAAAGAAACCAATGTAATGAAGTTGTTGGAAATATTTTTTCTGTGATTATATGTATAATTAATTAATTTTAAGCCTTAAAATAAATTAAACCTTATATTTGTGTTCGGTGAGGGTTAATTTCATTAATAGAATCAAGGAATATATTTTATCAATGTTTTATTGATTGTGAGTTTGGCCTAGTTGTCCCAATGTAGTTTCTGAAGTTAATTTTTCATTATTTTAATTTATATAACCTGTTATTTTGAATTTCACAGAAATGTAATTTTTTTAAATATTAGAATTGAGTTAAATTATTTTAATATTTATTAGCCAAAATCGATTGTTATTTAACCGAATCATTATGGGTTTTAGAGGGCATGTTGGTGGCTGGTCACGGCAGAGATGGTGAGAGATCTGAACAACAGAGAACAACAATGGATGTCCACCACCTCCCTCCCACCCACGGCCTCACCCAACCGGTCACGTGATGGGAAACCTCCTTATAGGTTAATTTATTTTCCCTTTCAAACTTGATAATTCTTACATTATTTATTTACTGCTGTATAGCTAAACGCAAATCAGCACTGAACATGTTAACAGGTATCACAGATTGTTCTTGTGTAGGCATATAGTGCCTAGTTTTACTTAGTTTACCTAGTTTTTACTTAGAGTTGAATAATGAATATTTGTGGATGCAGTACCATTTCTTGAAATAGGGGCCATAAGTTAAGTGTGTAATATTATTTTCTGTGAAATCCGAATACCTCTAAATCTGAACAGTTATGATTTGAGGGATTCCACTGTACGTGATTGGTTACGCAGTTAGACAGAATATAATAATAATAATATTTTTTTATTGCCATGAAAGCAAATAATTGTTATTAGCAATGAAAAAAACAAAAAAGAACAAACAATTTTGATTAGATCGACTATTGAAATAGAACAAACAAGAAGATTACAGACATGTTAACATAGTTTAATCTGTTTCATATAAATCAGAACTGGCAGATAGGCTTTATAAATTAGTAGTTATTTTTATAAGAAGAGAACATGATCAAAAAATATAATATTGAATCCTGAATTAGATTTATGTTTTCAGCTACGCCAGCCTCATAAGATTGGCTATCACCAATGCCCCACAAGGCAAAATGACTGTGTCGGAGATCTACCAGTTCATCATCAAGACCTTTCCGTACTACAGGGATGCCACCACAGGCTGGAAGGTATTACTTTGAAATTTCCAAATTCAAAATAACTATATTTTACAGACTTGAAGCTACTATTTTATTTCAGTTACTTAGATCTATTCAAGATAAGAAAAACAAAATACTGTACCAAGAGAAAAATAAAATTTGGTCGTATAAAAGGCCTGTTACACTTACATTTGGTAAATTCTATTTTGTTATAGAACTCAATCCGATATAACCTGACCCTCAACAAATGCTTCACCAAGGTTGCTCGTCCAAAGGATGACCCCGGCAAGGGCAGCTACTGGGCCATCGACCACTCGCACGCCCATGAAGAGACCTTCAGCAAGAAGAAGGTCAAGGTACCACGGGTAAGAGCCTTTCGCTTTACACTCTCTTAATAATCTCAACAAACCAGTGTTTTTATTTAAGTTTATTTGATCAAGTTTTTTTCTAAGAGTAGTAATGAAGCTAAGTTTGACTAGGCATATCGTTAGAATGCTCTGAGATATTGTATAGATTTGGGAGATAAAGGATCTTAAATTCAAGTCAATATTTATTAATGATAGAATATTATAAATGCACTGACAGGTCACTTAGTAATAAATAAAAATAATCAAAGTAACATAACAATAGACTAACTAATTGGTATAATAGTTAATTTTCCTTGTCTCTCAGTGATACTAGCTAAAAGACAATAATGAAATGCCAAAACAACTACTCATTAGATATAAAAAATATTCAAAAGAGTATGAAAGTGGATGTAGTGTATAAAATACGGATGGGAGAAGGTCACAAAGTCCTATAAGAAGTAGACGGAACAGCATGAGGATGGATGATAAGAAGCAACCAATGAATTTATCATTGGTTGCTTCATTGGCATTTAGCCAATGATAAATGATAGAAGCCGAAACTGGTCTTATCTCAATTTTTGTCTGTTTGTTACACTCCAGGAGGTATTTTACGCCGTCTTCTACGATAAAACGGAAGAACTGATTACAATGGCAATTACCGCTGTCCACATGGCTTCAACCCCGTTTTCGGCGATCGGCGCGCTACTAACCGGCCTACAAACATCATTCGTGTCTACTGGTTTAACAAACATTGACCTCCTACAGTAATTTTAAATTTTTGCATTCTTTCAAAATCACGTCCGGATATCGGAGGGTCCAGATATGAGAGGGTTTACTGTACTTTAATTTATCAATAGGTATTGATTCAATCTTGTCACATACTTGTACTATTATTGTCATATTATTGATTTGGAAGTTCGCTGAGTACACAGACGGGGTTATTATTGATTAGGAGAGAGATAGGGATAGTTTAGAGAAATGCATCAAATCATCTTTACGGTACCATGCTGTTTACCACAGTTTTTTGTTTGTCATGTTTCTTGGTTATTTTCTTATACATGAAATGAAATGAAATCTTTATTGATCCAGTAAAAAACTATACATAATACATAAAAATGATTACAGTTTTATCATAAAAAGCTAAGACAAACTAAAACTATGAAAATATAGAGTACAAACTAAAAAGGGATCAATAAATGTTGGTCCCGAGGTTGAAACCTGTGCGGGAACCTGTACAAAAAACAATACACTGTCTGCTTGAGCGGTAGGTTTAAGGCACATAGGTTTAGGTTACATACTGTGCAATAGTCTATATAATGAGTAAATTTCTTAGAATTCTTGGTTTATTTTATGAACATGTATTTTGTGGGTTGTAGGTAGTTTGTTTTCTGTGCCTTTGGACTGACTAGAGGTCATACATTAGAATCTAGAATATATTTTTACTGTGGTGTTCCTGAATCCTTACAATTAAGCAGAAAATGTCTGAGAATTGGATGTATGATGGATACTCCTGAATCGACATAGTTCTGTATTTCGCTGATAGATGGCAGGGAAAGTTCTGCCAGAGCCAATACTGACATTTGTATGTGTGCAAAAAAAACTAGTTGCTCAAAAAGCTGTGAAATTGTGTTTTAACCCTAGAACTGGCAAGTCATGATTCACGACGCATTTACAAATTCAATGAGAAGGGGCAGGTGGAGGCATCTGCGTCAATTTAGTGAACTTGTTAGACACCAGCGCCTTCGTGACCGTGTTGCCCTCTGGAAGCTTATATATGAACCGGCTCACACACTTCACTAAACTGCTACTAGGGTATGTCTTATAGCCAAGTAAGCGCTTTCTACTCCTAAGCACGGTGGCTGTATTGGTGGAAGCGCTATACTGACAGGTGTAACGTTCTAGCTATTCAGAAGTGCTAGGGTTCGAATCCTCACCATGCGCAATCCCAATTTGGCTTGCAAATGTTAGGTATGGCGGGGGGGCCCACCTTAAATAAACGGTGGCCGGCTTGGGTGGAAGTTGACGGCATTCGTAGGCTTAATTGGGATTGCAGTGGACATCTGTTTAGCTTTTGTGGTTAGTGGTTATAAGGGGGGCATGTTTTATGCTTTTTTTTGTTTATATATTTTAAGAAGATGTACATAATTTAGTAAATGTTACAGTTAAAGGGGAAAAGTCTGGCCAGTTCTAGGGTTAATCTACACAACAATTTTCATAACTAAATCGCTAAACTAAATTTTACTTAAATTCATTGCTTTGATTCATAGGAGAAGCACCTCAAAAGCCCTGAAGAAGTTAATCTCATGGAAGAATTGACCCTTAAAGGTGTCACACAGTATTATGCCTTTGTTCAAGAAAGGCAAAAAGTTCACTGTCTTAATACTCTATTTCCTAAGGTAAGTATTCAATTTTTGTATTGATATGATGATGAAAAAATTGTATAAAGTTAGAAAGAAATATTAAATTAATAAATTATATTCTAAGAATATAATTTTTGACTAAATTCAAGATTTTTATTCTTTTATACATTCAAAGATCCATGAGCCAAATAGTTTTTTAATTATTTGCATAAGCCAATGTGTTTTTTTATAAAAAAGTAGGATTATACATTTTTCAAAGATTGATTTACTTCTACTAAAGAAGAAATAAATAGATAAAGTAAATATAATATATTCCTTAACTATATCCTACTAACAAATTGGATCGATCAAGGTTTTCCATCTGATGCTTAGGATATAACAAACTAAAATACAGACTATACTCTTCAGGATATTTTATTGTGAAAGTTGAATGTTAGATTCTGGAAGGTTAGGAGAAGGGCTCTCACTCCTGGATTCGGGATCCCGGTCGCTTTTGAGTACCAATCAATCCTGGGATTAGAGTATCTCAATCGCTGGATTGCAAAAATCATTATTTTAAAATTTGTCATGATTGAATGTTTAAACTACTGAAAAATTCATCTTTACAAACACACATTTATGTAAACATTTTAAATAATGTCGCTATTAATGTTTGAATACAATAAATAATAGTTTTTTTTTGTTTTACTGTGTTGGTACCAATTTACCATCCTCAAAGTTTAATTTTTCCTTAAAACTGAAGCAAAATTAATCAATGACTACTTATTCCTGGAATATAATAATACAGCACTGAGTAGTTTTCTTACCGCTCCGAACTTCCGTTGCAGATATTTCCCACGAATCGCGGTATCCCATGACCACAAAGGTGGATTAATTTTGGTTTTTTTTTGTTTTGCTTCATGATGTCCAACTAATTATCATCATTTTTAGTTGCTATCGGGCTTTATATTAGCATTGTTTGTTAGTTACAGTCTATATGTAGCTATAGCCTTTTAACATTATTTCATCTTCTAAGAAACACGTTTTAAAGCAAAGGTGAATACAATTAACTTAATGAAATAATGCAAAACTAAAAATCATTAGTAGGTTTTTTCATTCTCGCCAAAATGAGTAGTTAATTGAAGTAAATACAAAAAAGTATAATGAAAAATAATGATGTATATCTTTCCCAGAATGTTAGGTGCGTGTGTGAGGTACTGTACTTTTTTTCCTTCTTCAAGGAGCCATAAAAATAATACTACATACATATTCAAATTACTTTCAACTTGCTAACTTTTTAATACGTTTTGAACACTTTAAAACAAGAGACAACAACACAATAATAAAAAAAAAAATCCTATGATTAAAATATTAAATATTGAATCATATTGAATATAGAGGCAGACACTAAGCATGGCTATAAGTCCAAGGCCGTAACAGGTGCGGTCAAAATGTGCACCACTGACAATGGTCGGCTAACAATCATTTGAAAGATGCTCAGCCTATAAGACAGCTGTTAAAAATTTATAAAGCTACCAGCTTTTACGGTTTTATAAGAGGAAAATGTTGATAGTTTACAACTTTAATACCTCTCAGTGGTGTAGTGGAGCCGGAGCGGTCCGGAGCGCTGCTCCGGCACAGCTTTTAGAGCCGGAGCGGCGCTCCGGCACAGCTCGTGCAGCCGAAGCTCAGATTTTTATACTTTTTTACTTTGCCTATTTATAGAGCGTGGTAGGTAAGAGAGTCGCTCGAATCATTTCATTATCAACACGCAATATCGAGGAAATTTTAGGCGTTTTACATTATCCCTAACCTAACAACATCGTAACACCAGAATTAGACACTACGGCTTACTTGAAGACTATATATAATTTTTTATAGTACAGTGTATATAGTTTTTTAATTCAAAAATATATTTATTTTTACAACAAACTTGAGGCTGATTAAGAACTGTTGAGATTATTTGTATTTTCAGACTCAAACCATTTAAATCCTATTCATTTTAATCTCCGTCTAACATATTTATTTCAACACACACTCTTCCTACAAAACAGCCTTTAATTTCGATGAAGTTGCGGTGTTTTTTACAAAATAAAATTTGAGGATTTTCCTCCGTATTTTGTGGTGGGTAAACTCATCTACAATATATGTTCTTCTTCCTTGACCCGCACTCGCCAGTTTGGGTTAAAAAAGAAGGCGAACCCTTACTAAAAAGGGGCCTGTTACCCTTCGACTGCAATACTTTGCATGAATACAACAGAAAAATTAAACTTCGGTTTATGCAATTCTTCTTTAAATAGATAAACATTGTACACAATTCCACGCGTTTGACCACGCAATGACGCAGGAACTTACAGACTTTGACTACCCCTTACCCCCCCCCCCCCCAAGAGTAATGGCCTTCCTGGGAAGGAGCGCTCCGGCACAGCTTTTTTTAGCACTACGCCACTGATACCTCTATAGACTGCACTGCAAGTATATAGTACTTCCTACATACCGGTAGATAATTTTAACTTATGACCATTTTTAAGCCAGCCATGCGTACTTTGTATTGTTATAGTTAAAAGTATAGGTGGTGATTTCAAGTAACTATCTTCTCATACTCTTGAATATTAATATTGTGATATAAGTTTAATGGATCGTTGAACAAATTTTAAAGAAACCAATGTAATGAAGTTGTTGGAAATATTTTTTCTGTGATTATATGTACAATTAATTAATTTTAAGCCTTAAAATAAATTAAACCTTATATTTGTGTTCGGTGAGGGTTAATTTCATTAATAGAATCAAGGAATATATTTTATCAATGTTTTATTGATTGTGAGTTTGGCCTAGTTGTCCCAATGTAGTTTCTGAAGTTAATTTTTCATTATTTTAATTTATATAACCTGTTATTTTGAATTTCACAGAAATGTAATTTTTTTAAATATTAGAATTGAGTTAAATTATTTTAATATTTATTAGCCAAAATCGATTGTTATTTAACCGAATCATTATGGGTTTTAGAGGGCATGTTGGTGGCTGGTCATGGCAGAGATGGTGAGAGATCTGAACAACAGAGAACAACAATGGATGTCCACCACCTCCCTCCCACCCACGGCCTCACCCAACCGGTCACGTGATGGGAAACCTCCTTATAGGTTAATTTATTTTCCCTTTCAAACTTGATAATTCTTACATTATTTATTTACTGCTGTATAGCTAAACGCAAATCAGCACTGAACATGTTAACAGGTATCACAGATTGTTCTTGTGTAGGCATATAGTGCCTAGTTTACTTAGTTTACCTAGTTTTTACTTAGAGTTGAATAATGAATATTTGTGGATGCAGTACCATTTCTTGAAATAGGGGCCATAAGTTAAGTGTGTAATATTATTTTCTGTGAAATCCGAATACCTCTAAATCTGAACAGTTATGATTTGAGGGATTCCACTGTACGTGATTGGTTACGCAGTTAGACAGAATATAATAATAATAATATTTTTTTATTGCCATGAAAGCAAATAATTGTTATTAGCAATGAAAAAAACAAAAAAGAACAAACAATTTTGATTAGATCGACTATTGAAATAGAACAAACAAGAAGATTACAGACATGTTAACATAGTTTAATCTGTTTCATATAAATCAGAACTGGCAGATAGGCTTTATAAATTAGTAGTTATTTTTATAAGAAGAGAACATGATCAAAAAATATAATATTGAATCCTGAATTAGATTTATGTTTTCAGCTACGCCAGCCTCATAAGATTGGCTATCACCAATGCCCCACAAGGCAAAATGACTGTGTCGGAGATCTACCAGTTCATCATCAAGACCTTTCCGTACTACAGGGATGCCACCACAGGCTGGAAGGTATTACTTTGAAATTTCCAAATTCAAAATAACTATATTTTACAGACTTGAAGCTACTATTTTATTTCAGTTACTTAGATCTATTCAAGATAAGAAAAACAAAATACTGTACCAAGAGAAAAATAAAATTTGGTCGTATAAAAGGCCTGTTACACTTACATTTGGTAAATTCTATTTTGTTATAGAACTCAATCCGATATAACCTGACCCTCAACAAATGCTTCACCAAGGTTGCTCGTCCAAAGGATGACCCCGGCAAGGGCAGCTACTGGGCCATCGACCACTCGCACGCCCATGAAGAGACCTTCAGCAAGAAGAAGGTCAAGGTACCACGGGTAAGAGCCTTTCGCTTTACACTCTCTTAATAATCTCAACAAACCAGTGTTTTTATTTAAGTTTATTTGATCAAGTTTTTTTCTAAGAGTAGTAATGAAGCTAAGTTTGACTAGGCATATCGTTAGAATGCTCTGAGATATTGTATAGATTTGGGAGATAAAGGATCTTAAATTCAAGTCAATATTTATTAATGATAGAATATTATAAATGCACTGACAGGTCACTTAGTAATAAATAAAAATAATCAAAGTAACATAACAATAGACTAACTAATTGGTATAATAGTTTAATTTTCCTTGTCTCTCAGTGATACTAGCTAAAAGACAATAATGAAATGCCAAAACAACTACTCATTAGATATAAAAAATATTCAAAAGAGTATGAAAGTGGATGTAGTGTATAAAATACGGATGGGAGAAGGTCACAAAGTCCTATAAGAAGTAGACGGAACAGCATGAGGATGGATGATAAGAAGCAACCAATGAATTTATCATTGGTTGCTTCATTGGCATTTAGCCAATGATAAATGATAGAAGCCGAAACTGGTCTTATCTCAATTTTTGTCTGTTTGTTACACTCCAGGAGGTATTTTACGCCGTCTTCTACGATAAAACGGAAGAACTGATTACAATGGCAATTACCGCTGTCCACATGGCTTCAACCCCGTTTTCGGCGATCGGCGCGCTACTAACCGGCCTACAAACATCATTCGTGTCTACTGGTTTAACAAACATTGACCTCCTACAGTAATTTTAAATTTTTGCATTCTTTCAAAATCACGTCCGGATATCGGAGGGTCCAGATATGAGAGGGTTTACTGTACTTTAATTTATCAATAGGTATTGATTCAATCTTGTCACATACTTGTACTATTATTGTCATATTATTGATTTGGAAGTTCGCTGAGTACACAGACGGGGTTATTATTGATTAGGAGAGAGATAGGGATAGTTTAGAGAAATGCATCAAATCATCTTTACGGTACCATGCTGTTTACCACAGTTTTTTGTTTGTCATGTTTCTTGGTTATTTTCTTATACATGAAATGAAATGAAATCTTTATCGATTCAGTAAAAAAACTATACATAATACGGAAAAATGATTACAGTTTTATCATAAAAAGCTAAGACAAACTAAAACTATAATAAGATAGAGTACAAACTAGAATAGGATCAATAAATGTTGGTCCCGAGGTTGAAACCTGTGCGGGAACCTGTACAAAAAAACAATACACTGTCTGCTTGAGCGGTAGGTTTAAGGCACATAGGTTTAGGTTACATACTGTGCAATAGTCTATATAATGAGTAAATTTCTTAGAATTCTTGGTTTATTTTATGAACATGTATTTTGTGGGTTGTAGGTAGTTTGTTTTCTGTGCCTTTGGACTGACTAGAGGTCATACATTAGAATCTAGAATATATTTTTACTGTGGTGTTCCTGAATCCTTACAATTAAGCAGAAAATGTCTGAGAATTGGATGTATGATGGATACTCCTGAATCGACATAGTTCTGTATTTCGCTGATAGATGGCAGGGAAAGTTCTGCCAGAGCCAATACTGACATTTGTATGTGTGCAAAAAAAACTAGTTGCTCAAAAAGCTGTGAAATTGTGTTTTTAACCCTAGAACTGGCAAGTCATGATTCACGACGCATTTACAAATTCAATGAGAAGGGGCAGGTGGAGGCATCTGCGTCAATTTAGTGAACTTGTTAGACACCAGCGCCTTCGTGACCGTGTTGCCCTCTGGAAGCTTATATATGAACCGGCTCACACACTTCACTAAACTGCTACTAGGGTATGTCTTATAGCCAAGTAAGCGCTTTCTACTCCTAAGCACGGTGGCTGTATTGGTGGAAGCGCTATACTGACAGGTGTAACGTTCTAGCTATTCAGAAGTGCTAGGGTTCGAATCCTCACCATGCGCAATCCCAATTTGGCTTGCAAATGTTAGGTATGGCGGGGGGGCCCACCTTAAATAAACGGTGGCCGGCTTGGGTGGAAGTTGACGGCATTCGTAGGCTTAATTGGGATTGCAGTGGACATCTGTTTAGCTTTTGTGGTTAGTGGTTATAAGGGGGGCATGTTTTATGCTTTTTTTTGTTTATATATTTTAAGAAGATGTACATAATTTAGTAAATGTTACAGTTTAAAGGGGAAAAGTCTGGCCAGTTCTAGGGTTAATCTACACAACAATTTTCATAACTAAATCGCTAAACTAAATTTTACTTAAATTCATTGCTTTGATTCATAGGAGAAGCACCTCAAAAGCCCTGAAGAAGTTAATCTCATGGAAGAATTGACCCTTAAAGGTGTCACACAGTATTATGCCTTTGTTCAAGAAAGGCAAAAAGTTCACTGTCTTAATACTCTATTTCCTAAGGTAAGTATTCAATTTTTGTATTGATATGATGATGAAAAAATTGTATAAAGTTAGAAGAAATATATTAAATTAATAAATTATATTCTAAGAATATAATTTTTGACTAAATTCAAGATTTTTATTCTTTTATACATTCAAAGATCCATGAGCCAAATAGTTTTTTAATTATTTGCATAAGCCAATGTGTTTTTTTTATAAAAAAGTAGGATTATACATTTTTCAAAGATTGATTTACTTCTACTAAAGAAGAAATAAATAGATAAAGTAAATATAATATATTCCTTAACTATATCCTACTAACAAATTGGATCGATCAAGGTTTTCCATCTGATGCTTAGGATATAACAAACTAAAATACAGACTATACTCTTCAGGATATTTTATTGTGAAAGTTGAATGTTAGATTCTGGAAGGTTAGGAGAAGGGCTCTCACTCCTGGATTCGGGATCCCGGTCGCTTTTGAGTACCAATCAATCCTGGGATTAGAGTATCTCAATCGCTGGATTGCAAAAATCATTATTTTAAAATTTGTCATGATTGAATGTTTAAACTACTGAAAAATTCATCTTTACAAACACACATTTATGTAAACATTTTAAATAATGTCGCTATTAATGTTTGAATACAATAAATAATAGTTTTTTTTTGTTTTACTGTGTTGGTACCAATTTACCATCCTCAAAGTTTAATTTTTCCTTAAAACTGAAGCAAAATTAATCAATGACTACTTATTCCTGGAATATAATAATACAGCACTGAGTAGTTTTCTTACCGCTCCGAACTTCCGTTGCAGATATTTCCCACGAATCGCGGTATCCCATGACCACAAAGGTGGATTAATTTTGGTTTTTTTTTGTTTTGCTTCATGATGTCCAACTAATTATCATCATTTTTAGTTGCTATCAGGCTTTATATTAGCATTGTTTGTTAGTTACAGTCTATATGTAGCTATAGCCTTTTAACATTATTTCATCTTCTAAGAAACACGTTTTAAAGCAAAGGTGAATACAATTAACTTAATGAAATAATGCAAAACTAAAAATCATTAGTAGGTTTTTTCATTCTCGCCAAAATGAGTAGTTAATTGAAGTAAATACAAAAAAGTATAATGAAAAATAATGATGTATATCTTTCCCAGAATGTTAGGTGCGTGTGTGAGGTACTGTACTTTTTTTTCCTTCTTCAAGGAGCCATAAAAATAATACTACATACATATTCAAATTACTTTCAACTTGCTAACTTTTTAATACGTTTTGAACACTTTAAAACAAGAGACAACAACACAATAATAAAAAAAAAAAATCCTATGATTAAAATATTAAATATTGAATCATATTGAATATAGAGGCAGACACTAAGCATGGCTATAAGTCCAAGGCCGTAACAGGTGCGGTCAAAATGTGCACCACTGACAATGGTCGGCTAACAATCATTTGAAAGATGCTCAGCCTATAAGACAGCTGTTAAAAATTTATAAAGCTACCAGCTTTTACGGTTTTATAAGAGGAAAATGTTGATAGTTTACAACTTTAATACCTCTCAGTGGTAGTGGAGCCGGAGCGGTCCGGAGCGCTGCTCCGGCACAGCTTTTAGAGCCGGAGCGGCGCTCCGGCACAGCTCGTGCAGCCGAAGCTCAGATTTTTATACTTTTTTACTTTGCCTATTTATAGAGCGTGGTAGGTAAGAGAGTCGCTCGAATCATTTCATTATCAACACGCAATATCGAGGAAATTTTAGGCGTTTTACATTATCCCTAACCTAACAACATCGTAACACCAGAATTAGACACTACGGCTTACTTGAAGACTATATATAATTTTTTATAGTACAGTGTATATAGTTTTTTTAATTCAAAAATATATTTATTTTTACAACAAACTTGAGGCTGATTAAGAACTGTTGAGATTATTTGTATTTTCAGACTCAAACCATTTAAATCCTATTCATTTTAATCTCCGTCTAACATATTTATTTCAACACACACTCTTCCTACAAAACAGCCTTTAATTTCGATGAAGTTGCGGTGTTTTTTACAAAATAAAATTTGAGGATTTTCCTCCGTATTTTGTGGTGGGTAAACTCATCTACAATATATGTTCTTCTTCTTCCTTGACCCGCACTCGCCAGTTTGGGTTAAAAAAGAAGGCGAACCCTTACTAAAAAGGGGCCTGTTACCCTTCGACTGCAATACTTTGCATGAATACAACAGAAAAATTAAACTTCGGTTTATGCAATTCTTCTTTAAATAGATAAACATTGTACACAATTCCACGCGTTTGACCACGCAATGACGCAGGAACTTACAGACTTTGACTACCCCTTACCCCCCCCCCCCCCCAAGAGTAATGGCCTTCCTGGGAAGGAGCGCTCCGGCACAGCTTTTTTTAGCACTACGCCACTGATACCTCTATAGACTGCACTGCAAGTATATAGTACTTCCTACATACCGGTAGATAATTTTAACTTATGACCATTTTTAAGCCAGCCATGCGTACTTTGTATTGTTATAGTTAAAAGTATAGGTGGTGATTTCAAGTAACTATCTTCTCATACTCTTGAATATTAATATTGTGATATAAGTTTAATGGATCGTTGAACAAATTTTAAAGAAACCAATGTAATGAAGTTGTTGGAAATATTTTTTCTGTGATTATATGTACAATTAATTAATTTTAAGCCTTAAAATTAATTAAACCTTATATTTGTGTTCGGTGAGGGTTAATTTCATTAATAGAATCAAGGAATATATTTTATCAATGTTTTATTGATTGTGAGTTTGGCCTAGTTGTCCCAATGTAGTTTCTGAAGTTAATTTTTCATTATTTTAATTTATATAACCTGTTATTTTGAATTTCACAGAAATGTAATTTTTTTAAATATTAGAATTGAGTTAAATTATTTTAATATTTATTAGCCAAAATCGATTGTTATTTAACCGAATCATTATGGGTTTTAGAGGGCATGTTGGTGGCTGGTCATGGCAGAGATGGTGAGAGATCTGAACAACAGAGAACAACAATGGATGTCCACCACCTCCCTCCCACCCACGGCCTCACCCAACCGGTCACGTGATGGGAAACCTCCTTATAGGTTAATTTATTTTCCCTTTCAAACTTGATAATTCTTACATTATTTATTTACTGCTGTATAGCTAAACGCAAATCAGCACTGAACATGTTAACAGGTATCACAGATTGTTCTTGTGTAGGCATATAGTGCCTAGTTTACTTAGTTTACCTAGTTTTTACTTAGAGTTGAATAATGAATATTTGTGGATGCAGTACCATTTCTTGAAATAGGGGCCATAAGTTAAGTGTGTAATATTATTTTCTGTGAATCCGAATACCTCTAAATCTGAACAGTTATGATTTGAGGGATTCCACTGTACGTGATTGGTTACGCAGTTAGACAGAATATAATAATAATAATATTTTTTATTGCCATAAAAGCAAATAATTGTTATTAGCAATGAAAAAAAAACAAAAAAGAACAAACAATTTTGATTATATCGACTATTGAAATAAAACAAACAAGAAGATTACAGACATGTTGACGTAGTTTAATCTGTTTCATATAAATCAGAACTGGCAGATAGGCTTTATAATTTAATATGCTATGTAGTTATTTTTATAAGAAGAGAACATGATCAAAAAATATAATATTGAATCCTGAATTAGATTTATGTTTTCAGCTACGCCAGCCTCATAAGATTGGCTATCACCAATGCCCCACAAGGCAAAATGACTGTGTCGGAGATCTACCAGTTCATCATCAAGACCTTTCCGTACTACAGGGATGCCACCACAGGCTGGAAGGTATTACTTTGAAATTTCCAAATTCAAAATAACTATATTTTACAGACTTGAAGCTACTATTTTATTTCAGTTACTTAGATCTATTCAAGATAAGAAAAACAAAATACTGTACCAAGAGAAAAATAAAATTTGGTCGTATAAAAGGCCTGTTACACTTACATTTGGTAAATTCTATTTTGTTATAGAACTCAATCCGATATAACCTGACCGTCAACAAATGCTTCACCAAGGTTGCTCGTCCAAAGGATGACCCCGGCAAGGGCAGCTACTGGGCCATCGACCACTCGCACGCCCATGACCTTCAGCAAGAAGAAGGTCAAGGTACCACGGGTAAGAGCCTTTCGCTTTACACTCTCTTAATAATCTCAACAAACCAGTGTTTTTATTTAAGTTTATTTGATCAAGTTTTTTTCTAAGAGTAGTAATGAAGCTAAGTTTGACTAGGCATATCGTTAGAATGCTCTGAGATATTGTATAGATTTGGGAGATAAAGGATCTTAAATTCAAGTCAATATTTATTAATGATAGAATATTATAAATGCACTGACAGGTCACTTAGTAATAAATAAAATAATCAAAGTAACATAACAATAGACTAACTAATTGGTATAATAGTTTAATTTTCCTTGTCTCTCAGTGATACTAGCTAAAAGACAATAATGAAATGCCAAAACAACTACTCATTAGATATAAAAAATATTCAAAAGAGTATGAAAGTGGATGTAGTGTATGTATAAAAATACGGATGGGAGAAGGGTCACAAAGTCCTATTAGAAGTAGACGGAACAGCATGAGGATGGATGATAAGAAGCAACCAATGAATTTATCATTGGTTGCTTCATTGGCATTTAGCCAAATGATTATAATGATAGAAGCCGAAACAGGTATTATCTCAATTTGTGACTGTCTGTTTGTTACACTCCAGGAGGTATTTTACGCCGTCTTCTCGATAAAACGGAAGAAACTGATTACAATGGCAAATTACCGCTGTCCACATGGCTTCAACACCCCGTTTTCGGCGATCGGCGCGCTACTAACCGGCCTACAAACATCATTCGTGTCTACTGGTTTAACAAACATTGACCTCCTACAGTAATTTTAAATTTTTGCATTCTTTCAAAATCACGTCCTATCGGAGGGTCCAGATATGAGAGGGTTTACTGTACTTTAATTTATCAATAGGTATTGATTCAATCTTGTCACATACTTGTACTATTATTGTCATATTATTGATTTGGAAGTTCGCTGAGTACAGACGGGGTTATTATTGATTAGGAGAGATAGGGATAGTTTAGAGAAATGCATCAAATCATCTTTACGGTACCATTGCTGTTTACCACAGTTTTTTGTTTGTCATGTTTCTTGGTTATTTTCTTATACATGAAATGAAATGAAATCTTTATTGATCCAGTAAAAAAACTATACATAATACATAAAAATGATTTACAGTTTTATCATAAAAAGCTAAGACAAACTAAAAACTATGAAAATATAGAGTACAAACTAAAAAGGGATCAATAAATGTTGGTCCCGAGGTTGAAACCTGTGCGGGAACCTGTACAAAAAAACAATACACTGTCTGCTTGAGCGTAGGTTTAAGGCACATAGGTTTAGGTTACATACTGTGCAATAGTCTATATAATGAGTAAATTTCTTAGAATTCTTGGTTTATTTTATGAACATGTATTTTGTGGGTTGTAGGTAGTTTGTTTTCTGTGCCTTTGGACTGACTAGAGGTCATACATTAGAATCTAGAATATATTTTTACTGTGGTTCCTGAATCCTTACAATTAAGCAGAAAATGTCTGAGAATTGGATGTATGATGGATACTCCTGAATCGACATAGTTCTGTATTTCGCTGATAGATGGCAGGGAAAGTTCTGCCAGAGCCAATACTGACATTTGTATGTGTGCAAAAAAAACTAGTTGCTCAAAAAGCTGTGAAATTGTGTTTTAACCCTAGAACTGGCAAGTCATGATTCACGACGCATTTACATATTCAATGAGAAGGGGCAGGTGGAGGCATCTGCGTCAATTTAGTGAACTTGTTAGACACCAGCGCCTTCGTGACCGTGTTGCCCTCTGGAAGCTTATATATGAACCGGCTCACACACTTCACTAAACTGCTACTAGGGTATGTCTTATAGCCAAGTAAGCGCTTTCTACTCCTAAGCACGGTGGCTGTATTGGTGGAAGCGCTATACTGACAGGTGTAACGTTCTAGCTATTCAGAAGTGCTAGGGTTCGAATCCTCACCATGCGCAATCCCAATTTGGCTTGCAAATGTTAGGTATGGCGGGGGGCCCACCTTAAATAAACGGTGGCCGGCTTGGGTGGAAGTTGACGGCATTCGTAGGCTTAATTGGGATTGCAGTGGACATCTGTTTAGCTTTTGTGGTTAGTGGTTATAAGGGGGGCATGTTTTATGCTTTTTTTTGTTTATATATTTTAAGAAGATGTACATAATTTAGTAAATGTTACAGTTAAAGGGGAAAAGTCTGGCCAGTTCTAGGGTTAATCTACACAACAATTTTCATAACTAAATCGCTAAACTAAATTTTACTTAAATTCATTGCTTTGATTCATAGGAGAAGCACCTCAAAAGCCCTGAAGAAGTTAATCTCATGGAAGAATTGACCCTTAAAGGTGTCACACAGTATTATGCCTTTGTTCAAGAAAGGCAAAAAGTTCACTGTCTTAATACTCTATTTTCTAAGGTAAGTATTCAATTTTTGTATTGATATGATGATGAAAAAATTGTATAAAGTTAGAAGAAATATATTAAATTAATAAATTATATTCTAAGAATATAATTTTTGACTAAATTCAAGATTTTTATTCTTTTATACATTCAAAGATCCATGAGCCAAATAGTTTTTTAATTATTTGCATAAGCCAATGTGTTTTTTTTATAAAAAAGTAGGATTATACATTTTTCAAAGATTGATTTACTTCTACTAAAGAAGAAATAAATAGATAAAGTAAATATAATATATTCCTTAACTATATCCTACTAACAAATTGGATCGATCAAGGTTTTCCATCTGATGCTTAGGATATAACAAACTAAAATACAGACTATACTCTTCAGGATATTTTATTGTGAAAGTTGAATGTTAGATTCTGGAAGGTTAGGAGAAGGGCTCTCACTCCTGGATTCGGGATCCCGGTCGCTTTTGAGTACCAATCAATCCTGGGATTAGAGTATCTCAATCGCTGGATTGCAAAAATCATTATTTTAAAATTTGTCATGATTGAATGTTTAAACTACTGAAAAATTCATCTTTACAAACACACATTTATGTAAACATTTTAAATAATGTCGCTATTAATGTTTGAATACAATAAATAATAGTTTTTTTTTTGTTTTACTGTGTTGGTACCAATTTACCATCCTCAAAGTTTAATTTTTCCTTAAAACTGAAGCAAAATTAATCAATGACTACTTATTCCTGGAATATAATAATACAGCACTGAGTAGTTTTCTTACCGCTCCGAACTTCCGTTGCAGATATTTCCCACGAATCGCGGTATCCCATGACCACAAAGGTGGATTAATTTTGGTTTTTTTTTGTTTTGCTTCATGATGTCCAACTAATTATCATCATTTTTAGTTGCTATCGGGCTTTATATTAGCATTGTTTGTTAGTTACAGTCTATATGTAGCTATAGCCTTTTAACATTATTTCATCTTCTAAGAAACACGTTTTAAAGCAAAGGTGAATACAATTAACTTAATGAAATAATGCAAAACTAAAAATCATTAGTAGGTTTTTTCATTCTCGCCAAAATGAGTAGTTAATTGAAGTAAATACAAAAAAGTATAATGAAAAATAATGATGTATATCTTTCCCAGAATGTTAGGTGCGTGTGTGAGGTACTGTACTTTTTTTCCTTCTTCAAGGAGCCATAAAAATAATACTACATACATATTCAAATTACTTTCAACTTGCTAACTTTTTAATACGTTTTGAACACTTTAAAACAAGAGACAACAACACAATAATAAAAAAAAAATCCTATGATTAAAATATTAAATATTGAATCATATTGAATATAGAGGCAGACACTAAGCATGGCTATAAGTCCAAGGCCGTAACAGGTGCGGTCAAAATGTGCACCACTGACAATGGTCGGCTAACAATCATTTGAAAGATGCTCAGCCTATAAGACAGCTGTTAAAAATTTATAAAGCTACCAGCTTTTACGGTTTTATAAGAGGAAAATGTTGATAGTTTACAACTTTAATACCTCTCAGTGGTGTAGTGGAGCCGGAGCGGTCCGGAGCGCTGCTCCGGCACAGCTTTTAGAGCCGGAGCGGCGCTCCGGCACAGCTCGTGCAGCCGAAGCTCAGATTTTTATACTTCTTTACTTTGCCTATTTATAGAGCGTGGTAGGTAAGCGAGTCGCTCGAATCATTTCATTATCAACACGCAATATCGAGGAAATTTTAGGCGTTTTACATTATCCCTAACCTAACAACATCGTAACACCAGAATTAGACACTACGGCTTACTTGAAGACTATATATAATTTTTTATAGTACAGTGTATATAGTTTTTTAATTCAAAAATATATTTATTTTTACAACAAACTTGAGGCTGATTAAGAACTGTTGAGATTATTTGTATTTTCAGACTCAAACCATTTAAATCCTATTCATTTTAATCTCCGTCTAACATATTTATTTCAACACACACTCTTCCTACAAAACAGCCTTTAATTTCGATGAAGTTGCGGTGTTTTTTACAAAATAAAATTTGAGGATTTTCCTCCGTATTTTGTGGTGGGTAAACTCATCTACAATATATGTTCTTCTTCCTTGACCCGCACTCGCCAGTTTGGGTTAAAAAAGAAGGCGAACCCTTACTAAAAAGGGGCCTGTTACCCTTCGACTGCAATACTTTGCATGAATACAACAGAAAAATTAAACTTCGGTTTATGTAATTCTTCTTTAAATAGATAAACATTGTACACAATTCCACGCGTTTGACCACGCAATGACGCAGGAACTTACAGACTTTGACTACCCCTTACCCCCCCCCCCCCAAGAGTATTGGCCTTCCTGGGAAGGAGCGCTCCGGCACAGCTTTTTTTAGCACTACGCCACTGATACCTCTATAGACTGCACTGCAAGTATATAGTACTTCCTACATACCGGTAGATAATTTTAACTTATGACCATTTTTAAGCCAGCCATGCGTACTTTGTATTGTTGTAGTTAAAAGTATAGGTGGTGATTTCAAGTAACTATCTTCTCATACTCTTGAATATTAATATTGTGATATAAGTTTAATGGATCGTTGAACAAATTTTAAAGAAACCAATGTAATGAAGTTGTTGGAAATATTTTTTCTGTGATTATATGTATAATTAATTAATTTTAAGCCTTAAAATAAATTAAACCTTATATTTGTGTTCGGTGAGGGTTAATTTCATTAATAGAATCAAGGAATATATTTTATCAATGTTTTATTGATTGTGAGTTTGGCCTAGTTGTCCCAATGTAGTTTCTGAAGTTAATTTTTCATTATTTTAATTTATATAACCTGTTATTTTGAATTTCACAGAAATGTAATTTTTTTAAATATTAGAATTGAGTTAAATTATTTTAATATTTATTAGCCAAAATCGATTGTTATTTAACCGAATCATTATGGGTTTTAGAGGGCATGTTGGTGGCTGGTCACGGCAGAGATGGTGAGAGATCTGAACAACAGAGAACAACAATGGATGTCCACCACCTCCCTCCCACCCACGGCCTCACCCAACCGGTCACGTGATGGGAAACCTCCTTATAGGTTAATTTATTTTCCCTTTCAAACTTGATAATTCTTACATTATTTATTTACTGCTGTATAGCTAAACGCAAATCAGCACTGAACATGTTAACAGGTATCACAGATTGTTCTTGTGTAGGCATATAGTGCCTAGTTTACTTAGTTTACCTAGTTTTTACTTAGAGTTGAATAATGAATATTTGTGGATGCAGTACCATTTCTTGAAATAGGGGCCATAAGTTAAGTGTGTAATATTATTTTCTGTGAAATCCGAATACCTCTAAATCTGAACAGTTATGATTTGAGGGATTCCACTGTACGTGATTGGTTACGCAGTTAGACAGAATATAATAATAATAATATTTTTTTATTGCCATGAAAGCAAATAATTGTTATTAGCAATGAAAAAAACAAAAAAGAACAAACAATTTTGATTAGATCGACTATTGAAATAGAACAAACAAGAAGATTACAGACATGTTAACATAGTTTAATCTGTTTCATATAAATCAGAACTGGCAGATAGGCTTTATAAATTAGTAGTTATTTTTATAAGAAGAGAACATGATCAAAAAATATAATATTGAATCCTGAATTAGATTTATGTTTTCAGCTACGCCAGCCTCATAAGATTGGCTATCACCAATGCCCCACAAGGCAAAATGACTGTGTCGGAGATCTACCAGTTCATCATCAAGACCTTTCCGTACTACAGGGATGCCACCACAGGCTGGAAGGTATTACTTTGAAATTTCCAAATTCAAAATAACTATATTTTACAGACTTGAAGCTACTATTTTATTTCAGTTACTTAGATCTATTCAAGATAAGAAAAACAAAATACTGTACCAAGAGAAAAATAAAATTTGGTCGTATAAAAGGCCTGTTACACTTACATTTGGTAAATTCTATTTTGTTATAGAACTCAATCCGATATAACCTGACCCTCAACAAATGCTTCACCAAGGTTGCTCGTCCAAAGGATGACCCCGGCAAGGGCAGCTACTGGGCCATCGACCACTCGCACGCCCATGAAGAGACCTTCAGCAAGAAGAAGGTCAAGGTACCACGGGTAAGAGCCTTTCGCTTTACACTCTCTTAA
This sequence comes from Nephotettix cincticeps, assembly GCA_023375725.1. Taxonomy (NCBI): domain Eukaryota; kingdom Metazoa; phylum Arthropoda; class Insecta; order Hemiptera; family Cicadellidae; genus Nephotettix; species Nephotettix cincticeps. The sequence continues at coordinate 107,054,474 of CM041791.1, read as the reverse complement.
TAATCTCAACAAACCAGTGTTTTTATTTAAGTTTATTTGATCAAGTTTTTTTCTAAGAGTAGTAATGAAGCTAAGTTTGACTAGGCATATCGTTAGAATGCTCTGAGATATTGTATAGATTTGGGAGATAAAGGATCTTAAATTCAAGTCAATATTTATTAATGATAGAATATTATAAATGCACTGACAGGTCACTTAGTAATAAATAAAAATAATCAAAGTAACATAACAATAGACTAACTAATTGGTATAATAGTTAATTTTCCTTGTCTCTCAGTGATACTAGCTAAAAGACAATAATGAAATGCCAAAACAACTACTCATTAGATATAAAAAATATTCAAAAGAGTATGAAAGTGGATGTAGTGTATAAAATACGGATGGGAGAAGGTCACAAAGTCCTATAAGAAGTAGACGGAACAGCATGAGGATGGATGATAAGAAGCAACCAATGAATTTATCATTGGTTGCTTCATTGGCATTTAGCCAATGATAAATGATAGAAGCCGAAACTGGTCTTATCTCAATTTTTGTCTGTTTGTTACACTCCAGGAGGTATTTTACGCCGTCTTCTACGATAAAACGGAAGAACTGATTACAATGGCAATTACCGCTGTCCACATGGCTTCAACCCCGTTTTCGGCGATCGGCGCGCTACTAACCGGCCTACAAACATCATTCGTGTCTACTGGTTTAACAAACATTGACCTCCTACAGTAATTTTAAATTTTTGCATTCTTTCAAAATCACGTCCGGATATCGGAGGGTCCAGATATGAGAGGGTTTACTGTACTTTAATTTATCAATAGGTATTGATTCAATCTTGTCACATACTTGTACTATTATTGTCATATTATTGATTTGGAAGTTCGCTGAGTACACAGACGGGGTTATTATTGATTAGGAGAGAGATAGGGATAGTTTAGAGAAATGCATCAAATCATCTTTACGGTACCATGCTGTTTACCACAGTTTTTTGTTTGTCATGTTTCTTGGTTATTTTCTTATACATGAAATGAAATGAAATCTTTATTGATCCAGTAAAAAACTATACATAATACATAAAAATGATTACAGTTTTATCATAAAAAGCTAAGACAAACTAAAACTATGAAAATATAGAGTACAAACTAAAAAGGGATCAATAAATGTTGGTCCCGAGGTTGAAACCTGTGCGGGAACCTGTACAAAAAAACAATACACTGTCTGCTTGAGCGGTAGGTTTAAGGCACATAGGTTTAGGTTACATACTGTGCAATAGTCTATATAATGAGTAAATTTCTTAGAATTCTTGGTTTATTTTATGAACATGTATTTTGTGGGTTGTAGGTAGTTTGTTTTCTGTGCCTTTGGACTGACTAGAGGTCATACATTAGAATCTAGAATATATTTTTACTGTGGTGTTCCTGAATCCTTACAATTAAGCAGAAAATGTCTGAGAATTGGATGTATGATGGATACTCCTGAATCGACATAGTTCTGTATTTCGCTGATAGATGGCAGGGAAAGTTCTGCCAGAGCCAATACTGACATTTGTATGTGTGCAAAAAAAACTAGTTGCTCAAAAAGCTGTGAAATTGTGTTTTAACCCTAGAACTGGCAAGTCATGATTCACGACGCATTTACAAATTCAATGAGAAGGGGCAGGTGGAGGCATCTGCGTCAATTTAGTGAACTTGTTAGACACCAGCGCCTTCGTGACCGTGTTGCCCTCTGGAAGCTTATATATGAACCGGCTCACACACTTCACTAAACTGCTACTAGGGTATGTCTTATAGCCAAGTAAGCGCTTTCTACTCCTAAGCACGGTGGCTGTATTGGTGGAAGCGCTATACTGACAGGTGTAACGTTCTAGCTATTCAGAAGTGCTAGGGTTCGAATCCTCACCATGCGCAATCCCAATTTGGCTTGCAAATGTTAGGTATGGCGGGGGGGCCCACCTTAAATAAACGGTGGCCGGCTTGGGTGGAAGTTGACGGCATTCGTAGGCTTAATTGGGATTGCAGTGGACATCTGTTTAGCTTTTGTGGTTAGTGGTTATAAGGGGGGCATGTTTTATGCTTTTTTTTGTTTATATATTTTAAGAAGATGTACATAATTTAGTAAATGTTACAGTTAAAGGGGAAAAGTCTGGCCAGTTCTAGGGTTAATCTACACAACAATTTTCATAACTAAATCGCTAAACTAAATTTTACTTAAATTCATTGCTTTGATTCATAGGAGAAGCACCTCAAAAGCCCTGAAGAAGTTAATCTCATGGAAGAATTGACCCTTAAAGGTGTCACACAGTATTATGCCTTTGTTCAAGAAAGGCAAAAAGTTCACTGTCTTAATACTCTATTTCCTAAGGTAAGTATTCAATTTTTGTATTGATATGATGATGAAAAAATTGTATAAAGTTAGAAGAAATATATTAAATTAATAAATTATATTCTAAGAATATAATTTTTGACTAAATTCAAGATTTTTATTCTTTTATACATTCAAAGATCCATGAGCCAAATAGTTTTTTAATTATTTGCATAAGCCAATGTGTTTTTTTTATAAAAAAGTAGGATTATACATTTTTCAAAGATTGATTTACTTCTACTAAAGAAGAAATAAATAGATAAAGTAAATATAATATATTCCTTAACTATATCCTACTAACAAATTGGATCGATCAAGGTTTTCCATCTGATGCTTAGGATATAACAAACTAAAATACAGACTATACTCTTCAGGATATTTTATTGTGAAAGTTGAATGTTAGATTCTGGAAGGTTAGGAGAAGGGCTCTCACTCCTGGATTCGGGATCCCGGTCGCTTTTGAGTACCAATCAATCCTGGGATTAGAGTATCTCAATCGCTGGATTGCAAAAATCATTATTTTAAAATTTGTCATGATTGAATGTTTAAACTACTGAAAAATTCATCTTTACAAACACACATTTATGTAAACATTTTAAATAATGTCGCTATTAATGTTTGAATACAATAAATAATAGTTTTTTTTTGTTTTACTGTGTTGGTACCAATTTACCATCCTCAAAGTTTAATTTTTCCTTAAAACTGAAGCAAAATTAATCAATGACTACTTATTCCTGGAATATAATAATACAGCACTGAGTAGTTTTCTTACCGCTCCGAACTTCCGTTGCAGATATTTCCCACGAATCGCGGTATCCCATGACCACAAAGGTGGATTAATTTTGGTTTTTTTTTTGTTTTGCTTCATGATGTCCAACTAATTATCATCATTTTTAGTTGCTATCGGGCTTTATATTAGCATTGTTTGTTAGTTACAGTCTATATGTAGCTATAGCCTTTTAACATTATTTCATCTCCTAAGAAACACGTTTTAAAGCAAAGGTGAATACAATTAACTTAATGAAATAATGCAAAACTAAAAATCATTAGTAGGTTTTTTCATTCTCGCCAAAATGAGTAGTTAATTGAAGTAAATACAAAAAAGTATAATGAAAAATAATGATGTATATCTTTCCCAGAATGTTAGGTGCGTGTGTGAGGTACTGTACTTTTTTTCCTTCTTCAAGGAGCCATAAAAATAATACTACATACATATTCAAATTACTTTCAACTTGCTAACTTTTTAATACGTTTTGAACACTTTAAAACAAGAGACAACAACACAATAATAAAAAAAAAAAATCCTATGATTAAAATATTAAATATTGAATCATATTGAATATAGAGGCAGACACTAAGCATGGCTATAAGTCCAAGGCCGTAACAGGTGCGGTCAAAATGTGCACCACTGACAATGGTCGGCTAACAATCATTTGAAAGATGCTCAGCCTATAAGACAGCTGTTAAAAATTTATAAAGCTACCAGCTTTTACGGTTTTATAAGAGGAAAATGTTGATAGTTTACAACTTTAATACCTCTCAGTGGTGTAGTGGAGCCGGAGCGGTCCGGAGCGCTGCTCCGGCACAGCTTTTAGAGCCGGAGCGGCGCTCCGGCACAGCTCGTGCAGCCGAGCGTCTCAGATTTTTATACTTTTTTACTTTGCCTATTTATAGAGCGTGGTAGGTAAGAGAGTCGCTCGAATCATTTCATTATCAACACGCAATATCGAGGAAATTTTAGGCGTTTTACATTATCCCTAACCTAACAACATCGTAACACCAGAATTAGACACTACGGCTTACTTGAAGACTATATATAATTTTTTATAGTACAGTGTATATAGTTTTTTAATTCAAAAATATATTTATTTTTACAACAAACTTGAGGCTGATTAAGAACTGTTGAGATTATTTGTATTTTCAGACTCAAACCATTTAAATCCTATTCATTTTAATCTCCGTCTAACATATTTATTTCAACACACACTCTTCCTACAAAACAGCCTTTAATTTCGATGAAGTTGCGGTGTTTTTTACAAAATAAAATTTGAGGATTTTCCTCCGTATTTTGTGGTGGGTAAACTCATCTACAATATATGTTCTTCTTCCTTGACCCGCACTCGCCAGTTTGGGTTAAAAAAGAAGGCGAACCCTTACTAAAAAGGGGCCTGTTACCCTTCGACTGCAATACTTTGCATGAATACAACAGAAAAATTAAACTTCGGTTTATGTAATTCTTCTTTAAATAGATAAACATTGTACACAATTCCACGCGTTTGACCACGCAATGACGCAGGAACTTACAGACTTTGACTACCCCTTACCCCCCCCCCCCCCAAGAGTATTGGCCTTCCTGGGAAGGAGCGCTCCGGCACAGCTTTTTTTAGCACTACGCCACTGATACCTCTATAGACTGCACTGCAAGTATATAGTACTTCCTACATACCGGTAGATAATTTTAACTTATGACCATTTTTAAGCCAGCCATGCGTACTTTGTATTGTTATAGTTAAAAGTATAGGTGGTGATTTCAAGTAACTATCTTCTCATACTCTTGAATATTAATATTGTGATATAAGTTTAATGGATCGTTGAACAAATTTTAAAGAAACCAATGTAATGAAGTTGTTGGAAATATTTTTTCTGTGATTATATGTACAATTAATTAATTTTAAGCCTTAAAATAAATTAAACCTTATATTTGTGTTCGGTGAGGGTTAATTTCATTAATAGAATCAAGGAATATATTTTATCAATGTTTTATTGATTGTGAGTTTGGCCTAGTTGTCCCAATGTAGTTTCTGAAGTTAATTTTTCATTATTTTAATTTATATAACCTGTTATTTTGAATTTCACAGAAATGTAATTTTTTTAAATATTAGAATTGAGTTAAATTATTTTAATATTTATTAGCCAAAATCGATTGTTATTTAACCGAATCATTATGGGTTTTAGAGGGCATGTTGGTGGCTGGTCATGGCAGAGATGGTGAGAGATCTGAACAACAGAGAACAACAATGGATGTCCACCACCTCCCTCCCACCCACGGCCTCACCCAACCGGTCACGTGATGGGAAACCTCCTTATAGGTTAATTTATTTTCCCTTTCAAACTTGATAATTCTTACATTATTTATTTACTGCTGTATAGCTAAACGCAAATCAGCACTGAACATGTTAACAGGTATCACAGATTGTTCTTGTGTAGGCATATAGTGCCTAGTTTACTTAGTTTACCTAGTTTTTACTTAGAGTTGAATAATGAATATTTGTGGATGCAGTACCATTTCTTGAAATAGGGGCCATAAGTTAAGTGTGTAATATTATTTTCTGTGAAATCCGAATACCTCTAAATCTGAACAGTTATGATTTGAGGGATTCCACTGTACGTGATTGGTTACGCAGTTAGACAGAATATAATAATAATAATATTTTTTTATTGCCATGAAAGCAAATAATTGTTATTAGCAATGAAAAAAACAAAAAAGAACAAACAATTTTGATTATATCGACTATTGAAATAGAACAAACAAGAAGATTACAGACATGTTAACATAGTTTAATCTGTTTCATATAAATCAGAACTGGCAGATAGGCTTTATAAATTAGTAGTTATTTTTATAAGAAGAGAACATGATCAAAAAATATAATATTGAATCCTGAATTAGATTTATGTTTTCAGCTACGCCAGCCTCATAAGATTGGCTATCACCAATGCCCCACAAGGCAAAATGACTGTGTCGGAGATCTACCAGTTCATCATCAAGACCTTTCCGTACTACAGGGATGCCACCACAGGCTGGAAGGTATTACTTTGAAATTTCCAAATTCAAAATAACTATATTTTACAGACTTGAAGCTACTATTTTATTTCAGTTACTTAGATCTATTCAAGATAAGAAAAACAAAATACTGTACCAAGAGAAAAATAAAATTTGGTCGTATAAAAGGCCTGTTACACTTACATTTGGTAAATTCTATTTTGTTATAGAACTCAATCCGATATAACCTGACCCTCAACAAATGCTTCACCAAGGTTGCTCGTCCAAAGGATGACCCCGGCAAGGGCAGCTACTGGGCCATCGACCACTCGCACGCCCATGAAGAGACCTTCAGCAAGAAGAAGGTCAAGGTACCACGGGTAAGAGCCTTTCGCTTTACACTCTCTTAATAATCTCAACAAACCAGTGTTTTTATTTAAGTTTATTTGATCAAGTTTTTTTCTAAGAGTAGTAATGAAGCTAAGTTTGACTAGGCATATCGTTAGAATGCTCTGAGATATTGTATAGATTTGGGAGATAAAGGATCTTAAATTCAAGTCAATATTTATTAATGATAGAATATTATAAATGCACTGACAGGTCACTTAGTAATAAATAAAAATAATCAAAGTAACATAACAATAGACTAACTAATTGGTATAATAGTTAATTTTCCTTGTCTCTCAGTGATACTAGCTAAAAGACAATAATGAAATGCCAAAACAACTACTCATTAGATATAAAAAATATTCAAAAGAGTATGAAAGTGGATGTAGTGTATAAAATACGGATGGGAGAAGGTCACAAAGTCCTATAAGAAGTAGACGGAACAGCATGAGGATGGATGATAAGAAGCAACCAATGAATTTATCATTGGTTGCTTCATTGGCATTTAGCCAATGATAAATGATAGAAGCCGAAACTGGTCTTATCTCAATTTTTGTCTGTTTGTTACACTCCAGGAGGTATTTTACGCCGTCTTCTACGATAAAACGGAAGAACTGATTACAATGGCAATTACCGCTGTCCACATGGCTTCAACCCCGTTTTCGGCGATCGGCGCGCTACTAACCGGCCTACAAACATCATTCGTGTCTACTGGTTTAACAAACATTGACCTCCTACAGTAATTTTAAATTTTTGCATTCTTTCAAAATCACGTCCGGATATCGGAGGGTCCAGATATGAGAGGGTTTACTGTACTTTATCAATAGGTATTGATTCAATCTTGTCACATACTTGTACTATTATTGTCATACTTATTGATTTGGAATGTTACGCTGAGTACACAGACGGGGTTATTATATTGATTAGGAGAGTGATTGGATAGTTTAGAGAAATGCATCAAATATCATCTTTACGGTACCATGCTGTTTACCACAGTTTTTTGTTTGTCATGTTTCTTGGTTATTTTCTTATATACATGAAATGAAATGAAATCTTTATTGATCCAGTAAAAAACAATACTTAAAAATGATTACACTTTTATCATAAAAATCGAAGACAAACGAAAACTATAAAAAGATGGAGTACAAACTAAAAAGGGATCAATAAATGTTGGTCCCGAGGTTGAAACCTGTGCGGGAACCTGTACAAAAAACAATACACTGTCTGCTTGAGCGGTAGGTTTAAGGCACATAGGTTTAGGTTACATACTGTGCAATAGTCTATATAATGAGTAAATTTCTTAGAATTCTTGGTTTATTTTATGAACATGTATTTTGTGGGTTGTAGGTAGTTTGTTTTCTGTGCCTTTGGACTGACTAGAGGTCATACATTAGAATCTAGAATATATTTTTACTGTGGTGTTCCTGAATCCTTACAATTAAGCAGAAAATGTCTGAGAATTGGATGTATGATGGATACTCCTGAATCGACATAGTTCTGTATTTCGCTGATAGATGGCAGGGAAAGTTCTGCCAGAGCCAATACTGACATTTGTATGTGTGCAAAAAAAACTAGTTGCTCAAAAAGCTGTGAAATTGTGTTTTAAACCCTAGAACTGGCAAGTCATGATTCACGACGCATTTACAAATTCAATGAGAAGGGGCAGGTGGAGGCATCTGCGTCAATTTAGTGAACTTGTTAGACACCAGCGCCTTCGTGACCGTGTTGCCCTCTGGAAGCTTATATATGAACCGGCTCACACACTTCACTAAACTGCTACTAGGGTATGTCTTATAGCCAAGTAAGCGCTTTCTACTCCTAAGCACGGTGGCTGTATTGGTGGAAGCGCTATACTGACAGGTGTAACGTTCTAGCTATTCAGAAGTGCTAGGGTTCGAATCCTCACCATGCGCAATCCCAATTTGGCTTGCAAATGTTAGGTATGGCGGGGGGGCCCACCTTAAATAAACGGTGGCCGGCTTGGGTGGAAGTTGACGGCATTCGTAGGCTTAATTGGGATTGCAGTGGACATCTGTTTAGCTTTTGTGGTTAGTGGTTATAAGGGGGGCATGTTTTATGCTTTTTTTTGTTTATATATTTTAAGAAGATGTACATAATTTAGTAAATGTTACAGTTAAAGGGGAAAAGTCTGGCCAGTTCTAGGGTTAATCTACACAACAATTTTCATAACTAAATCGCTAAACTAAATTTTACTTAAATTCATTGCTTTGATTCATAGGAGAAGCACCTCAAAAGCCCTGAAGAAGTTAATCTCATGGAAGAATTGACCCTTAAAGGTGTCACACAGTATTATGCCTTTGTTCAAGAAAGGCAAAAAGTTCACTGTCTTAATACTCTATTTCCTAAGGTAAGTATTCAATTTTTGTATTGATATGATGATGAAAAAATTGTATAAAGTTAGAAGAAATATATTAAATTAATAAATTATATTCTAAGAATATAATTTTTGACTAAATTCAAGATTTTTATTCTTTTATACATTCAAAGATCCATGAGCCAAATAGTTTTTTAATTATTTGCATAAGCCAATGTGTTTTTTTTATAAAAAAGTAGGATTATACATTTTTCAAAGATTGATTTACTTCTACTAAAGAAGAAATAAATAGATAAAGTAAATATAATATATTCCTTAACTATATCCTACTAACAAATTGGATCGATCAAGGTTTTCCATCTGATGCTTAGGATATAACAAACTAAAATACAGACTATACTCTTCAGGATATTTTATTGTGAAAGTTGAATGTTAGATTCTGGAAGGTTAGGAGAAGGGCTCTCACTCCTGGATTCGGGATCCCGGTCGCTTTTGAGTACCAATCAATCCTGGGATTAGAGTATCTCAATCGCTGGATTGCAAAAATCATTATTTTAAAATTTGTCATGATTGAATGTTTAAACTACTGAAAAATTCATCTTTACAAACACACATTTATGTAAACATTTTAAATAATGTCGCTATTAATGTTTGAATACAATAAATAATAGTTTTTTTTTTGTTTTACTGTGTTGGTACCAATTTACCATCCTCAAAGTTTAATTTTTCCTTAAAACTGAAGCAAAATTAATCAATGACTACTTATTCCTGGAATATAATAATACAGCACTGAGTAGTTTTCTTACCGCTCCGAACTTCCGTTGCAGATATTTCCCACGAATCGCGGTATCCCATGACCACAAAGGTGGATTAATTTTGGTTTTTTTTTGTTTTGCTTCATGATGTCCAACTAATTATCATCATTTTTAGTTGCTATCAGGCTTTATATTAGCATTGTTTGTTAGTTACAGTCTATATGTAGCTATAGCCTTTTAACATTATTTCATCTTCTAAGAAACACGTTTTAAAGCAAAGGTGAATACAATTAACTTAATGAAATAATGCAAAACTAAAAATCATTAGTAGGTTTTTTCATTCTCGCCAAAATGAGTAGTTAATTGAAGTAAATACAAAAAAGTATAATGAAAAATAATGATGTATATCTTTCCCAGAATGTTAGGTGCGTGTGTGAGGTACTGTACTTTTTTTCCTTCTTCAAGGAGCCATAAAAATAATACTACATACATATTCAAATTACTTTCAACTTGCTAACTTTTTAATACGTTTTGAACACTTTAAAACAAGAGACAACAACACAATAATAAAAAAAAAAAATCCTATGATTAAAATATTAAATATTGAATCATATTGAATATAGAGGCAGACACTAAGCATGGCTATAAGTCCAAGGCCGTAACAGGTGCGGTCAAAATGTGCACCACTGACAATGGTCGGCTAACAATCATTTGAAAGATGCTCAGCCTATAAGACAGCTGTTAAAAATTTATAAAGCTACCAGCTTTTACGGTTTTATAAGAGGAAAATGTTGATAGTTTACAACTTTAATACCTCTCAGTGGTGTAGTGGAGCCGGAGCGGTCCGGAGCGCTGCTCCGGCACAGCTTTTAGAGCCGGAGCGGCGCTCCGGCACAGCTCGTGCAGCCGAAGCTCAGATTTTTATACTTTTTTACTTTGCCTATTTATAGAGCGTGGTAGGTAAGAGAGTCGCTCGAATCATTTCATTATCAACACGCAATATCGAGGAAATTTTAGGCGTTTTACATTATCCCTAACCTAACAACATCGTAACACCAGAATTAGACACTACGGCTTACTTGAAGACTATATATAATTTTTTTATAGTACAGTGTATATAGTTTTTTAATTCAAAAATATATTTATTTTTACAACAAACTTGAGGCTGATTAAGAACTGTTGAGATTATTTGTATTTTCAGACTCAAACCATTTAAATCCTATTCATTTTAATCTCCGTCTAACATATTTATTTCAACACACACTCTTCCTACAAAACAGCCTTTAATTTCGATGAAGTTGCGGTGTTTTTTACAAAATAAAATTTGAGGATTTTCCTCCGTATTTTGTGGTGGGTAAACTCATCTACAATATATGTTCTTCTTCCTTGACCCGCACTCGCCAGTTTGGGTTAAAAAAGAAGGCGAACCCTTACTAAAAAGGGGCCTGTTACCCTTCGACTGCAATACTTTGCATGAATACAACAGAAAAATTAAACTTCGGTTTATGCAATTCTTCTTTAAATAGATAAACATTGTACACAATTCCACGCGTTTGACCACGCAATGACGCAGGAACTTACAGACTTTGACTACCCCTTACCCCCCCCCCCCCAAGAGTAATGGCCTTCCTGGGAAGGAGCGCTCCGGCACAGCTTTTTTTAGCACTACGCCACTGATACCTCTATAGACTGCACTGCAAGTATATAGTACTTCCTACATACCGGTAGATAATTTTAACTTATGACCATTTTTAAGCCAGCCATGCGTACTTTGTATTGTTATAGTTAAAAGTATAGGTGGTGATTTCAAGTAACTATCTTCTCATACTCTTGAATATTAATATTGTGATATAAGTTTAATGGATCGTTGAACAAATTTTAAAGAAACCAATGTAATGAAGTTGTTGGAAATATTTTTTCTGTGATTATATGTACAATTAATTAATTTTAAGCCTTAAAATAAATTAAACCTTATATTTGTGTTCGGTGAGGGTTAATTTCATTAATAGAATCAAGGAATATATTTTATCAATGTTTTATTGATTGTGAGTTTGGCCTAGTTGTCCCAATGTAGTTTCTGAAGTTAATTTTTCATTATTTTAATTTATATAACCTGTTATTTTGAATTTCACAGAAATGTAATTTTTTTAAATATTAGAATTGAGTTAAATTATTTTAATATTTATTAGCCAAAATCGATTGTTATTTAACCGAATCATTATGGGTTTTAGAGGGCATGTTGGTGGCTGGTCATGGCAGAGATGGTGAGAGATCTGAACAACAGAGAACAACAATGGATGTCCACCACCTCCCTCCCACCCACGGCCTCACCCAACCGGTCACGTGATGGGAAACCTCCTTATAGGTTAATTTATTTTCCCTTTCAAACTTGATAATTCTTACATTATTTATTTACTGCTGTATAGCTAAACGCAAATCAGCACTGAACATGTTAACAGGTATCACAGATTGTTCTTGTGTAGGCATATAGTGCCTAGTTTACTTAGTTTACCTAGTTTTTACTTAGAGTTGAATAATGAATATTTGTGGATGCAGTACCATTTCTTGAAATAGGGGCCATAAGTTAAGTGTGTAATATTATTTTCTGTGAAATCCGAATACCTCTAAATCTGAACAGTTATGATTTGAGGGATTCCACTGTACGTGATTGGTTACGCAGTTAGACAGAAAATTTTTATTTTTTTATTGCCATGAAAGCAAATAATTGTTATTAGCAATGAATTTTGATTAGATCGACTATTGAAATAGGAAAAGTTTGACTGTTTTTCTGATATAAATCTGTTTTTTGAAGTATTTTTATTAAGATATATTTTTTTATTTATTGAATTTATGTTTTTTTTTCTACGCCAGCCTCATAAGATTGGCTATCACCAATGCCCCACAAGGCAAAATGACTGTGTCGGAGATCTACCAGTTCATCATCATTGTACTACAGGGACCACCATTACTTAATGACCAAATTCTTTACAGACTTATTTTATTTCAGTACTTAGAATCTATTCAGATAGTTTTACTTTTCAATAAGGCCTGAATACAAATACAAACCTCAATCCGATTTTCTCAACCTTTCACCGATGCGTCAAGGATGACCCACAGCAAAGGTACCACTTCCAAGCAATATATTTTACAGACCTATTTAGACCTTTCCCGACTCTCAAATAAACAAAGCCTTTGTGAAAATTCCGAGTGTAACTAAGGTCTATAAATTACAGGAATAGCACCTCAATCCAATAAACCCAAAACACACCAAGGCATGGCTTACGGCTATTGGGTACAGTTCCCAACCCAAGTGCCATGACAGTACAAGAAGGTCATACCTTTCGCTTTACACTCTCTTAATAATCTCAACAAACCAGTGTTTTTATTTAAGTTTATTTGATCAAGTTTTTTTCTAAGAGTAGTAATGAAGCTAAGTTTGACTATGAATTACAGTTGGAAATACCAAGCTTGAATTCTCAACCCAAAACACAGTCAAGCTACAGCTGGAATTAAGCTTACGTGCTATCTGGGTACAGTGCTCCCAAAAACCAAGTTTTATGAAAGAATAAAAAATCTTTAGTTCCTAATAATGTTACAGCCAATCCTTTACCTAAACAAACTTGTGGGTAATATGTTAGATCAGGATGTAGGCCTACATACAGTACAGTACTTAAAATCTGAATAACTTCTTGATTAAAATTATATCTGTTGGTTTTACTATAGGATGATGTAAAAAATCACGTCTTCCAACACTACTTTATAGAATCTAATATTATAAAGAAGAGGTGGTTTCTGTATGTTTGTTTATGGGTTTGTTGTGGCAAGTAAATGCGAAAAATACTGAACCGACTGGTTTGAAATTTTACACAAAGGTAGATCTTAAAATCATGCAACACATAGGCATACTCATTTCCTTAAAATCCTCTCGGGCTACGCCCTGTGAACGTCCTAAGTTTTAATGTTTACATTTTTAGAGAATGAAAACAAAATTACTTGAATGTCAACAGCTGTGAACACTAAAATTTGACAGTTTGAGAAGAAGAAGAAAAAAGAGCTGCCGTGACCGTCCTAGGTTTCAATGTTTACATTTTCTAATGACAACATCCAATTGCACTATATTTTGACAGTTCGGGAAGAAGAGGAAATAAAGTTTATTTTTCAGATAAACTGCTGGATCGAAATTAGTGAATTATTTGAAATAGCGGAATGGTAGATTTTAAGTTTTTTTTCCGAAGACTGTCTCTTTTACATTAATCCTTATCCTCTCCCAATATTTGACATATGTTACTTTGAAATGTTGTAAACACTCCTGTTTTGTCATTTTGTAAACAATGAAGAATTAATTAACAATACCTTAAATGTGCGGCGACCAGCTGACGCGTTGCTAGGCAACGTCTAACATTGTTATTTGTAAATGTTTTGTTTAGGGTGGTACATGAGGTTATGTGATTAAAATACGTTCACTTAACCTAGTTGTGAGTTTTATTACGCCTCATCTTGGTGACCCGGACGTGATATGAACACGCAACCTTCTGTAGGTGCTTGCCTTCAACAGTTTGTCGACGGAGCTTGGCAGCCACTAGCACTGTTTTCGAGAAAGCTAAATCCTCGTGAATTACAATGGCCAGCCTACTACAGAGAACTGCACGCCGTCTACCTCGCTGTCCAGCATTTCCGACATATACTCGAGGCTCAACACTGCACTATTTTCACCGACCATAAACCACTCACATTCGCATTCCTGCAAGCCCGTGAAAAACTGCCACCAGTTCAGTTGAATCAGCTGTCCTTCATCGCTCAGTTCACCACGGACATTCGTCACATCAGTGGATCTGAAAACATTGTCGCAGACGCAATGAGTCGCGTCGACTCCGTAACTGCAGCCAACTCCATCGATTTCATCGCTCTTGCGGACGCTCAAAAGGATGATGCAGAACTCCAAGATCTGCTTCAACGTGGCTCAGCTCTAAACCTTGAGACAATCAGAGTTCCTGGCTCTGAAGTATCGCTATATTGTGATACCGGAACGGGCCGACCTCGTCCTTACATACCTGCCACTATGCGCCGCAAGGTGTTCGACGCCTTACACAGTCTCAGTCACCCCGGAACACGCACTACTGCTAAGCTCGTGTCTCAACGCTACGTTTGGCCACGAGTACAACAAGACTGCCGTGCATGGACACGAACCTGTTTGGACTGCCAGCGAAACAAGATTTCTCGGCATGTGCACACCCCTACCGGAACTTTCGTCACGCCTTCTTCACGTTTCGAACACATTCACATTGACCTAATCGGTCCACTTAGCCACGCTAAAGGTTACCGATATTGTCTCACAGCCATCGACAGGTTTACCAGATGGCCTGAAGTTTGGCCATTGTACACCCAAGACGCCGAAGAGGTCGCCGACGCTCTCGTACGCTGCTGGATTTCTCGCTTTGGCGCTCCTGTTTGCATTACTACCGACCAAGGCAGACAATTTGAGTCTCAACTATTTCGGGCCCTAGGCAACTCCTTTGGAATTACAAGATGTCGTACCTGCAGCTACCACCCCTGTGCCAACGGGATGGTCGAAAACTTTCACCGTCAGCTGAAGAGCGCCCTCCGTTGTCATACCCATATGACATGGTTGGATGCCTTACCACCAGTCTTACTGGGTTTGCGCAGTGCCATAAAGGAAGACCTCAAAGCTTCCCCTGCCGAACTGGTTTACGGAGAATCCTTACGCCTGCCATCGGAATTCCTCATCCCTGCAGCCGGCCCGAAACATCATGACGATATCAACAATTTCGTCGTCCGCCTCCGTCAACAGATGTCACAGCTCAGACCTGTTCCAGCTACGCGTCATAGCTCTCAGGTCCCATTCGTGTTCCAAGAGCTTTCATCTTGCGGGCACGTGTTCCTTAGGGATGACAGAGTTCGGAGTTCCCTAGAGCCACCCTTCACCGGCCCCCACCCTGTCATTGCAAGGGACGACAAGACGATTACGATCCTCATCAACGGCACTGAACGACGCGTCAGTCTTGATCGGGTGAAGCCTGCTTTCGTCGCCACGGATCCAACGCCCTCCTCCTACGTACGCAGTGCTGCAAAACGGGTGAATTTTCACCTCCCGGCCCTCCGGTCTCCGCGGGGGGCTGTGCGGCGACCAGCTGACGCGTTGCTAGGCAACGTCTAACATTGTTATTTGTAAATGTTTTGTTTAGGGTGGTACATGAGGTTATGTGATTAAAATACGTTCACTTAACCTAGTTGTGAGTTTTATTACGCCTGAAATGTATCAGTAGAGCCTACACCTTTCAGCCTTTTTAGCCCGTGCGAAGAACGGGTACTTTGGCTAGTTATATATAAATAAAAGTTGTTAAATTGGCGATCGATTTCGTCCAGTCACACAGGCATTTATACCTACATGCATTCAACACCTTGGCAGCGGGGCAAGAAATGTCCAGAGCCATGTCAGCAGCCCGGAATCAGTGTGAGCTCAGCCTCGGACCGAGATCTGTGATCTGTTTTCCACGTTAAATGTGTGGTATGCCACAAATTTTGGCACACTTGGTCTTCGTGGCGGCCATTCTGTGCTTTGATGATACTTTTGTGTATTTGCTTGGCGCAGTTTAGCAATACTCTAAACGAAATCCAGTAGTCAACGATCATAAGCACATAACACGGTCACATAACGGTACACACATAAGCACATAACGGTCATAAGATTTAAAAAAGGCCGAACCAATGTTCACGACGAGGATCGAAGTGGGAGGCCCAGCATAGTGACTGCCGAACTTGTCGAAAAAGTCGATCCTCGTCGTGAACATTGGTTCGGTCATTTTTAAATCTAATGACCCACTGACACACTCCACCTTCAGTGATAATGTTGTCCCCATACACTTCACAAAGCTGCCGATATATTTCTATCGGTTTACAGTTTTTTGCAGTCAGAAACCTTATTACTGCACGCAGCTTGCGGGATTTTCAATTAACGCAGACATTTTAAACCGTCATAGTATCTGAACAGAGCACAGCACAAACCTCTCACTAGCACGGCTAGATGCCGACTGAGCTGCTCAACGCTCTGATCCCAAGATGACCGCGCTAGCCCCGCCCCTAGCGGACATAGACGAAAACTTAATCTACTTCCTGGATACAACTCTTTCTAAAATACAGTAGAACCTCTCAAACTCAGTTCCCGAAAACTCAACATTCCGTAAAACTTGAAAGGGGAATTATTTTATTTTACACCGCCCATAATCTAAAGCAGTACATAGGGGTGCTACTCAGACTAGGTTTTGGGGTTTCTAATGTCATTCAACACACTCTTTACCTGCCTAGCTGGGGTGGGCTATTGTTTGCACATGTTCGGGATTTCCTGTGGTCCACTTTCCTCATTGCGAGGCCGTGCATTGACCTGGGATTCTTGGGCAGGTCATAAACTACCCTCGCCACATCGTCGTCACTGGGCGTTAAGCCCAGTGACTGTAGTATAAGACTGTAGTATAAGTGTTGCTTTAAATGTATAATTGTATTCAATAAATGTCTATTTTAAAACAGACGCTGCACGAAGTAACGATCGCTGCCCCACCGGCCTCTCCCCAGGTTCGCACGGCTACAATTGCTGCCGCCATTCCAATGTAGCGTCGTAATACGTCAGTGAGCTGGCAAGGTTTATTTCTTTCACTTTTGGCGGTGTAGTTTTTTTATTCAATTGATTTTGATTTCCATCAAATGGTGATTAAAAATATAACAATTTTTTGCATGGCACTATTTTATTACATGAATTTTAACAGTGAACGTGTTTTATTACTCTAAATAAGCCCTATTCTACCTATTCTATTCTATTCTATTCTACCCTTAGTTATTTTTATATAAATTCACTAAACTTCAACATTCTCCAAACTCTACACCTTAATGTCCACTGATACCGTTTATTCACAAATTATGCAAATGTGGTGAATTTGTGAATGTGATAATGAAAAATAGTCTGTTATGTCGAAATATGAAACAAAGGGTAGACAATTAAAATTTTTCTACAAATACTGGGATACATATTTATATAATTCAATTAACTTGAATTAAATAGACCAAGTATTCTTGTAGAGAGCAGAACTGTGCCTAACATGACAGATAATATGAAATATACCTCATCAATGTACATGTATTTTTTAAAGTAAAAATGTATCTCTTGGCCAAGAGATTGACAACAAAACAATCATTATAAAACATACATGTTGTAAAATAAAACCTTGATCCTCAAAAATCTTAATACCTTACTCTAGCAGAGTGTAGTACGTGGCCAGATAGATAGTAATAGATAGACAGATAGTGTAATAGTAAAATTATAAACTGACACGTTCTAAATATTTACTAAGATGGCTGATGCCTCATGTCAAACAATCAGTTGGCATAGACTAGCCTTGTATCTTGTTGATAAATAGTCTGTGGTTTTAGCTATTCTTGAAAAGAATCTTGATCCAACAATAGTTTTCTCTTTATTAGAATAGTTGTTTTCAATCATTCTTGTTCCCTCTATAGCCTTGCGTTGTTTCAGGATTATGTGAGCTAAATATTTAATATTATTACCTAGTGAATGTAAGCATAAATAAATGATTACAGTTTATACTAAACATCTAAATTAAATTAAGAAATCATCAATTTCTTTATATACGGTCTTATCTAGAAGGTATAGAAGATAAAAACAAATACAGTAGAACTTGGATAATTCGAACCTCAAGGGACCAGAAAAAAATTTGAATTATCCAAAAATTCGAAGTAGAAAAGTTTATGCAAGTGGTTGAAATAAACAATCAAACATCATGTTTTAACATTGTATATTAAAAAAGTTAGGTTAATAAAGATATTATTGATTAAAAATCCTAATTTTTGTTAAATGTCAATAATGTGTTTGGAGGGATTCCGAAACTAGCTATTACAAACTTTTTCAAATCCCTTCTCTACCTCCTTGATCGCCGCTATTTATTCTTGCAACGTCAGAGATTTGTAGGTTCGCTTTGACGAAGCCATCATACACACGACGTGTTAACATGCAAGCAGACGAAGTCACAAATGCCAACACAACACAAAGACGACGAATATCGGAACAAACCACCACCGATGATACACACAGATGTAAATGTTGTGATTAATGAGCAGTAGTGGACTAGTGAGTGGGGTGGGCGCGTTGATCTAGCTAAAAATGGTCTGAGGACAGGAAGCCCGACCGTCGTTTCTGGAAAATCGTACACAATGACTTGTTCACTTTTGTTCACTTATAACCACACTATAGATTTCCGCTTAAAAAACTTTGAACTATCCAAAATATTATTCGAATTAACCAAGATATTTTAACATTGTTTTTATATAAAATTCTAGGGACCAAGACAAAATTTTGAATTAAAGAAGAATTACAGAAGTTCAAATTATCCAAGTTCCATTGTAATTATGACAGCAGGTTTGGAAGAATAAGTTATTCCACACACCCTTCTGATTTCAGTTGTTATTTAATTTTGTCAAGTTTTTAAAATGTTAAGATAAGGGAGTAGAAGTGAAGGGTTTCAGGAGCCGGTAAAGTGTACACTTACTTTACTGAAGTTCCATAGGTAACAACACTGTGGGTATTATTTTCAAACTCACATCAGTTAATTATTTAAATGGTATGACAAATTCAATAAACAAAACCTCACACTGGTGCCTGCCTTTTCCCTTTGAAACATGATACTTCTTATGATCTAATTAATAATAAGTAATCGGGTTATATAAATTACATAATTAATTAACTAGGCAATCAATTATGACATAGAGCAATTTCAGTTAACTCTCCCAATAATTATTAGGCCTATGGCCTTATCAAGACCAAGTTCCTTGATATAACGCTGTTCCATTGAATTAGTCCTATTGGATTAACAGGAGTTGCCAGCTTACAAAATAATACATCAGAGTCCTGGTAATCCGAATGTCCGGCTAATCCAAACTACCTAATAAGGAAAAATGTAACCGTCAAAATTAAAATACCCCCGTCGCAGCAGACCTGTGTACTCAGCGAATTTCCAAATCATTTATAAATAATAATAATAATATATGACAAGTTTTATAAAAATCTGTCCATAAACATGTGAATTATTTGCATATTCTCCATAAGATTAACATGGCAAAGAGTGTGCAGGTTTGCTGCTATGAGGAACACTGAAATTAGGCATTTCTACCATAAATAATTTTTATCTTAACATTTATACTAACTTTCATCAACATCTGTCCATAAATAAAGGAGTTTGCCTATTCCCTATATGATTATTATGGGAAAAGAGTATGCAGGTTTGCTGCCATGATAAACACATAAACTATGATTTTTAAGCATAAATGGATAGATCTCAACCAGATGAAGCTAAATATCAAGTTTTATCCAAAAATATATTTATTAATATGGGAAATATTAATTTTTCCCTATCCTTTATAAGATTAACAGTACCTGGTGACCGAGCTTTGCTCGTATAGAATAAGACATGTATTATAAAAATTAATTAGAAAAATTAAAACACATTTATTACTCAATGAAAACATTTATGCGGTTGAAATAAAACCGATTTAATACACCATAATTAATATAGCACTGAACAAAAAGTATCGCCCCTGGTGGGGATGGAACTCGCGGCCTATAGTTCTTGAGGCCGACACGCTACAACTCGGCTATGACGTTAGTCAATTGAGCGATGCCGTTTAACGTCTTTTAGCCAAAGCCGATCATTTACTGTTTAATTATCCATACCGTTATTATTAGCCTGTGATCAACTGATTGGGAGCGTTTCACAAACCCGAGTTTTCACTACGCCGAGTAACTAATAAATATTGACATTTCACTACGCCGAGTTTCACAAAACCGAGTAACGTTATAAAATTCAACTGTTTCACTAACCCGAGTTTCACAAAACCGAGTAAAGGGCTGGGTACCGTCCGCTCTAGAAGTGACTGTAGAAGCCTGTGTAGCGTGCAGTATTACGTGCTTTGCAGGCACTCGCTGTCCAGTCGTGTAGTGAAAGATCCCAAAAATGTATTAAATACAAATTCTATATTGTTTCTAGTGTTTCAAGTGCTATTCGCTGTTTTGTATAGCTAAAATATATTAATATATTTTATTTGTTACCAAGTTCATAAACATTTGAAACGCAGTACCCTTTTTAAAACATTTATTAAAATTCAGGGTACTACGTTTCAAATTTTTATGAACTTAGTAACAATTATAATAGTAGCCCTCCTTGCCTTAAATAAGATAATAAATTGTAATATATATATATGGTATACATATATATATATATATCAAAAAATTAGAAATAATTATGTATTCATCACTATATTTCGCTTTCCGCGTCTTCAGGTGACAATAAAAAAGTATAAAAATAAAAAATTAACTTAACATAACACAGAAAAAATAAAAATGTAGATATAAACAATAATAATTCTGCTCCAGCTGGTTATCACTCTTATCTTAAATTAAGGCCATGAGGAACTTTTGATTTCAAAACCATTTGGTGTGCTTGTTCCATGTATCTTAATTCTTGTGTAGTGGAATTTTCTTGTAACTGGCGTATTGGTTTGACTTGGTATAATTTCTCGAAACTTTCCTTGTGTTCATTTGCATGTTTTACTAGTGGTTGTTCTATTTTGTTGTGTTTGTAAGCAAATCTATGTCCTGTAATCCTTGTTCTTAGTGTGTTAATTGTGGAACCAATGTATTCTTTAGGACATTTGTTACATTTAATTTGGTAAACTATGTTTGATGAGTCACAGGATAGGTTATTTTTGATGGGGTATGTTTTATTGGTTGTGTTACTTGTGAATGTTGATGTGCATGGCATTAATTTACATACTTGGCATCTTGGTTTGTTACATGGTTCTACTCTTCTTTTTTGTTTTTTGTTTGTATGTTCAATTTTATGTGGTAGTTTTGGTTTTGATAGAATCTCTTTTAAAATGGGAGGTCTTCTGAAAATTATTCTTGGTGTTTGTTTGAATATTGAGTTTGTAGAAGATGATTGTTGTAAAACATTAAAAACTACTCTTAGAATGTTGTTAATTTTGTAAAGGCCAGGATGGTATGTTGTGATAAATTTTGGATCATCCTTTTCAAAGATCGATTGTTTTTTGTTTTTTAGATTTTTAATGTTAAGTTTTGTGTTCAGTAATTTTCTTGGATAGCCCCTTTTTGAAAATGCTGTCTGTAAATTGTCTATATAATTTTCCAAATTCTTCTTTTCACTGTTGAGTTCCAAACCTCTGACTGCCAAGTTTCTTGGAACAGCTTTCTTTACATGTGGAGGATGACAACTTTCATAGTGTAGGTACTGGAAAGTGTTTGTTGATTTAATGTTGATTTTGCTTTTTAAAAACCCATCTTCGTTATATATATTAACATCTAAGAAAGTAGCTAATTTTGTCGATATGGTCCATGTAAATTTTAAATTACTAAAATTATTTAATGCGTCTAAGAAATAATTAAGATTTTCACGGCTTTCAGTCCATATCATGAAAATATCATCGATATATCTTTTCCAAAATACAGGTTTAATTTTTTGAGAATTAAGAAAATCTGTTTCTAATTTAGCCATAAATAAGTTGGCATAAGAAGGTGCCATTCTCGTTCCCATAGCTGTTCCTTTTTCTTGTAAGTAAAAAGTGTCTTGGAATCTAAAACAATTCATGGTTAATATGAAGTGAATGAGGGATGTTAAGAAATTTGTAGATGGAATTTGTGTTGTGCGTTGATTCAAGTAGTGTTTTGATGCTTTTATTCCATCAGAATGTTCTATGTTAGTGTATAGTGAAGTGACATCTATTGTTACCATGTAGCAGTTTTGTGGAAGAGGTTGGGTAAAATATTTTAATTGATCCAAGAACTCTTTGGAGTTTTTTACATATGACGGTAAATTTTTCACTATTTCTTGAAGGTTAGCATCTACATATGCAGAAATCCTTTCAGTAGGGGCCCCAATTGATGAAACTATAGGTCGTCCTGGAGGAGGGATAATATCTTTATGAATTTTTGGCAGTATATAAAAAACAGGAGTTTTTGGATTATTTTGTACAAGTATTATATTGATATATATATATATATATATATATATATATATATATCAATTTTTATAGCTAAAATTAAAAAATAAATTTAGAAAAAGAAACATTTAGGCTTACATTAGTTGTGTTTTTGAAATAATTTTTTATTTAAACTGAAGTTTCTTACTCCTAGACCGTATTTAACAGATATTGCTAGAAAATTATCAAATTTACAGTTCAACTGTCAAATCTTGAACCAATCTCCGATATTTGGTACGAATTACAAATATTCATCAATAATAAATGCTTTCAGCTTGTAATATGTACATTTATGTAATCTATTTAAAAATTTAGTTAGACATTTCCTGTAATCCCATTTATTTGGTGTTATACGTGCGCCCGGTTTCTGAGTTTTACCAAATATTAGCATGTAAATAACATGTAAATAAATTATATTGATTTTCAAAAATGAACAAATGATTGAAACATAGTGCTGTTTGAAATCGGAATAGGTATTCTTGCCTAATCCTTGTAAGAAGACCACGACGACGACCAAACATCACATTGATCACATCACAACATCCAAACATCACAAAGATTGACTGCGTGTACGCAGTCAATCTTAAGTGTTGCTATATAAAAAAAAATCAATTTAATTATGATAAAAAATTATTTTATTAATAAACCTTATAAAATTTCTCTATAAACAATATTCTGAGTATAAATACGGTTGTCTCGACGAAGTCGGCCTTGGTGTTCTCCATCTTTTATATAGACTTTGAGTCCATCAAATGATCGGGCTCTACTTGCTGCGTCATACAGTTGGCCGTGACCAAACACCGATTATGGGAGAACTTCTCCAACCTTACCCAAAGATTGGCCCTGACATTTCTTTATGGTCATAGCAAATGCCACAATAATCGGGAATTGTGTGCGCTGTTTAGGTATGTTTTGGTTTTGTGCAAATTAAAACTGGTGTTTTATTGCCGTTGTACGATGATGTCTTCATTAAACGAAAAAAGAAAGAACCATGTTTAATTGTCAGATTTGATTTGTTTATTTAACCACTTCCTTAAATAAACAGCTGATTTCTCAATCGTCGGTGTTTACCTCCATATTAAGTTTATGGGAAAAATTGCGACTTTGACCCCATTATTTTCCATGTCCACTAGGAATTTTCATTTTTTTTAATTGATGGCAAAATTACATACTGATATAACGACCTTTATAACGACACCTTGGACATGGTGATTGGTAGCTCCACCGCTCCAAAACAATTATCACAAAAATAGGCCTAGTGTATTAAATATATAAGATAAGTATCTATACTTATAAAAGCCATATCCGATTGACTCACTGACCGATTGATCGAAATTTCTGAAAAACTGTAATGAGTTAGATCATGCATTCTGGCACAAATATTCTTTGTAAGTTCCATATTATGCGTACTAATACATACATGGAAATTGGAGGCATTGAAGCCCAGAAACGGGAACTTCACGTTCATTTGGGTGGGCACGACGAGGGGACTAGGCCAGCTGAGGGAAATCCCTGCTCGGTGTGCCTGTCCAACGAGTCAACCAGGATTTGTAGTCCTTGCGGCCAACCTGCGTTATGCAGAGTGTGTGCCGTTCAAATGGTGTCAACGGACATTACATTAAATGTCACTACAGCTGACGGATCCTTAGAGGACACGGGAATCCGCCTCCCGCTGTGTTGTCCGATGTGCAGGGCAATAATAGGCCAGTTAATTAGGCGACTGTAGGTCGCCTAGTTAATTAACTGTAGGTGTATAAGGCATAGCTTATTTTTCCTATATTAAACATTTTTTATACAAAGTTTTAAGTGTTTTCTTTTAACCTTTCACATTAACATTTTTTACAGCTATTCATATTTCCAAGATGAATTATTTGAAATGTCTCTTTTACCATTAGAATCAGCTAGAGAATACCTAATTTAGTTTATTACACAGCATAAAATCAAGGCTGTGAGATTACAAAAAAATTCGTTAGTAATCTTCAGAAAATTTTCTTTAATTAATAACTTATAGCTTGTTATTGCGATAAGTTATATTTTTTACAGGCAAGAAAAAACGGAATCGTTCTAAATAAACAAATCGTTCAAATAAACAATCAAACTCTCTCTGCTTTGAGCATACAATCATCACCAGAGAATAGTAATCTCCAGAAAATTTTCTTTCATCAATAACTTATAGCTTGTTTTTTAATTATTTCTTGATTAGCATTATACGTGTTGGTTTTACTATAGGATGAAGTAAAAACTCACGTCTTCCAACACAACTTAATATTTTTTTGTATATATTTACCGTTGTATATAAATACAATATAAGTGTAAATATTACGTAGTGTTGGAAGACGTGAGTTTTACTTCATCCTACAGCTTTTTTGTGATAAGCTATATTTTATACAGGAAAGGAAAAATTGAACTGTTCTGAATAAAAAAGTCGTTCAAATTAACAATGAAATTCTCTCTGCTTTGGAGCATACAATTATTTTCGTTTACTATTTTCTATAATTTTCTTTTTAACATTCATCCATGGACAATTTTATTTCTGTATAATATAAAGTAAACATAAAGTACATATACTGTGTAATATAAACAGTATAAAGTAGCTTAAGTTATTAGATCAATAATGTCATTTGCACAGATTTCAGGCAGTGAATGCCTTCAAAGCGCATGATACTGCGCGTTGTTGGCCTGCCGGCCGACGCTCTCTTGGTGCGAACTTTTAGAGCGGACGGTACCCAGCCCCTTACTCGGTTTTGTGAAACTCGGGTTACTGAAACAGTTGAATTTTATAATGTACTCGGTTTTGTGAAACCTCGGCTTAGTGAAATTTCGATATTTATTAGATTTTTAGCCTTACTCGGCGTAGTGAAAACTCGGCTTTGTGAAACCCACCCAACTGATTTTGTTATAAACGGAATGAGGATTGAAAAGCAAAAGAAATTTAATTTACATCAATTAATTGGTTTGTTGCAGTGGCTTCAAGCAATACAACGAATACATTTTCTATCAAAACACGGAAGATTTTGGAAATACTTTTTTCTCCTTTTATTTCGCACAGCTATGTTATCCGTAAGTTTTTACAAATTGTTTAGTAACATAATAATTTTGAATTTATTTAATTCATAAAATAAATATTAATGCATAACCTCTATATTGTTCCCCGCAGTCTTCAATCAAGAACTGTCAAACGGTTATGAACAGCTGTTTTGGTTTGTATTGTTTACATTTTATTCTCCATAAGCGTAATGTTAAATTTTTAGATTTTAAACTTAATATTAAAGTAAAACACGAATTTTCCTGGACATTAGACCTATCTAGAACTTATTTTCTACTCGGAAATTAGTTATTTCCAAAATTTTAAGAAATTCCTCGGTGCCGTTTTCGAGATCCGTGTGCAAATATATATATATATACAAACCTTGCTCGTATTATAGTATTGGATTGGAACCCAACAATACAACGTACTGTGTTTAGATTTTTTTATATCTCGGTAACCGATGGAGATAGAGAAAAACCTTGAGGAACTTAGTTGTGTAGTTTTTTAAGCTGATTCTAATGGTGAAATATAAAATTAAAAAGTTTTAAAAATTACTTGTGAAAAACTCAAAAAACCCCATTTTGGAGTACAAAACCCCCCCAAACTACCCGTTCCCATTGACCGATGTGTCTGGTTTACGAACTCGTCCGAGCATTTGTAGGAATACACGTCTCTACCAAATTTGGTCTTGATCGAACCATTTTTACGAGAGTTATCGTGTTCACAGACACACACATATATATATATATACAGGGTGATTCACGAGGATATGCGGTAACTTTGAGAGCTCATTCAATATGTAAAAATAATGAAAAAAACTTATATAAACATAGGTCCGGAAATGTTTCGTTAGCGAGTTATACAGGGTTAAAGATTTCGCCTGGATTTCAGTTCCGCTGAGTAAATGAAGACTCTCTGAAATTCTGGGAAGTTAAATTTAGGGGCAAATGCCATTGTTTCTTATGGTTTTTTACCTGAAAAATTGATTAGAACAGGTCCCAGAACTGTAAGATGAGTAGTTTTTGAGTAATCCAGTGTAAAATGCAAAAACATTGAGTAAAAAAACACAATTTTTACATTTGGCCAGCAATCGCTTTGTTATTTTACCAATAAACTGATCAAATTTCAGAACAAAACTTGTAGAAAATTTAATTCTAAACAAAACGGTATGATTAAAGTATACAGAAAGTGAACAGATAATCGATTAAAGGAAGTTTTATTGAAAACAGAACAACACACGTTTTTCATTTGGCCGACAATAACTCTGTTGATTTCTTATTAAAGATCTGTAAAAAGTTAATGATTTTTACTTAAATTTAACACCTTAATTTTTTTACTAAAATTTCAAAATAAAATAATATTAAAACACAGTTTTAAAATAAATAAATAAACATAAACAACAAACATAAATAATAAAAAAAATACACATGTTGAGCGGATAATTTGTTTTTCATAAGTTGGCACTACAATAACAGCTGATCAACAATGATGTGATTTGAATTGTAAAATTTTAATTCCTTGAGAGGTAACAACTGAGTTTTAGTCCACGTGTGTATTGTTCTGTTCGTCATATTGAATTTTATTCCGTGTTAGCATTGTTTTGTCCATAGTAATTATTAAATTGTTGGAGTAGTAATGCCATACTTATTTTCAACTGAAGAATACGCCGATATGGTGTTTATTTACGGTGTATGTGAAGGCAATGCTACAATCGCTGTGGAAGAATACAGACAACGTTACCCTTATCGTAGAATTCCAAATGCTAGAACCATTATTTCTACATTTCGTACGTTACGGGAAACAGGATCACTTCCAAGCGTAAAGATCCAGTCTGACCGCCCTCGCCAACATGATGTTAATGTAGAAGAAAACATTATTGCTGCTGTTGAACGTAGTCCAGGTATTAGTACAAGACGTATTTCAAAGCGGTTTAGGGTTTCGCAAAGTAAAGTTTGGAGAACACTTAATAAGAACAACCTTTATCCCTACCATAAACAAAAAGTACAGCATTTACAACCAGGAGACAATGAACATCGCTTGGAGTACTGCAATTGGTTAGTCAATCATCGTCAACTCTTCAAGTACATTTTATTTACTGATGAGTCACAGTTCACTCGTGATGGTATCAACAATTTACGAAACCAACATTCATGGGCAGAAGAGAACCCTCATGCAACAATTGAACGTAACTTTCAATACCGTTTTAACATTAATGTATGGTGTGGTGTTATTGATGATAAGCTAATTGGACCGTTTATTTTTCAAGAGCGCTTAATAGGTCAGGCGTACTTACAGTTTCTTCAAGAAGAATTACCGACATTGCTGGAAGATGTTCCTCTTGCAACGCGACGCAAGATGTATTTCCAGCATGATGGCGCACCGCCACATTTTTCAAATGATGTTTCCACCTATCTAAATCATCAGTTCCCAAATAAATGGATCGGTCGTGGTGGTCCTATACACTGGCCACCAAGGTCACCAGATCATACGCCATTGGACTTCTGCATATGGGGATGGATGAAAGATCATGTTTACGAGGTCAAAGTAAATTCCCGTGAGGCGTTACTTGATCGAATTAATGAAGCCTTTGTGCAGTTAAAGGAGAGCCCCGTAGAACTACGAAAAGCAACAAGAGCAATTCTTAAACGAGCAGAAAGATGCATTGAAGTTAATGGCAACATTTTTGAGCATTTACTGTAATTTTATTGCATAACTTTACATTACAGTTTTCAATAAAACTTCCTTTAATCGATTATCTGTTCACTTTCTGTATACTTTAATCATACCGTTTTGTTTAGAATTAAATTTTCTACAAGTTTTGTTCTGAAATTTGATCAGTTTATTGGTAAAATAACAAAGCGATTGCTGGCCAAATGTAAAAATTGTGTTTTTTTACTCAATGTTTTTGCATTTTACACTGGATTACTCAAAAACTACTCATCTTACAGTTCTGGGACCTGTTCTAATCAATTTTTCAGGTAAAAAACCATAAGAAACAATGGCATTTGCCCCTAAATTTAACTTCCCAGAATTTCAGAGAGTCTTCATTTACTCAGCGGAACTGAAATCCAGGCGAAATCTTTAACCCTGTATAACTCGCTAACGAAACATTTCCGGACCTATGTTTATATAAGTTTTTTTCATTATTTTTACATATTGAATGAGCTCTCGCAGTTACCGCATATCCTCGTGAATCACCCTGTATATATACATATACAGGGTGATTCACGAGGATATGCGGTAACTTTGAGAGCTCATTCTATATGTAAAAATAATGAAAAAAACTTATATAAACATAGGTCCGGAAATGTTTCGTTAGCGAGTTATACAGGGTTAAAGATTTCGCCTGGATTTCAGTTCCGCTGAGTAAATGAAGACTCTCTGAAATTCTGGGAAGTTAAATTTAGGGGCAAATGCCATTGTTTCTTATGGTTTTTTACCTGCAAAATTGATTAGAACAGGTCCCAGAACTGTAAGATGAGTAGTTTTTGAGTAATCCAGTGTAAAATGCAAAAACATTGAGTAAAAAAACACAATTTTTACATTTGGCCAGCAATCGCTTTGTTATTTTACCAATAAACTGATCAAATTTCAGAACAAAACTTGTAGAAAATTTAATTCTAAACAAAACGGTATGATTAAAGTATACAGAAAGTGAACAGATAATCGATTAAAGGAAGTTTTATTGAAAACAGAACAACACACGTTTTTCATTTGGCCGACAATAACTCTGTTGATTTCTTATTAAAGATCTGTAAAAAGTTAATGATTTTTACTTAAATTTAACACCTTAATTTTTTTACTAAAATTTCAAAATAAAATAATATTAAAACACAGTTTTAAAATAAAGAAATAAACATAAACAACAAACATAAATAATAAGAAAAATACACATGTTGAGCGGATAATTTGTTTTTCATAAGTTGGCACTACAATAACAGCTGATCAACAATGATGTGATTTGAATTGTAGAATTTTAATTCCTTGAGAGGTAACAACTGAGTTTTAGTCCACGTGTGTATTGTTCTGTTCGTCGTATTGAATTTTAGTCCGTGTTAGCATTGTTTTGTCCATAGTAATTATTAAATTGTTGGAGTAGTAATGCCATACTTATTTTCAACTGAAGAATACGCCGATATGGTGTGTTTATTTACGGTGTATGTGAAGGCAATGCTACAATCGCTGTGAAAGAATACAGACAACGTTACCCTTACCGTAGAATTCCAAATGCTAGAACCATTATTTCTACATTTCGTACGTTACGGGAAACAGGATCACTTCCAAGCGTAAAGATCCAGTCTGACCGCCCTCGCCAACATGATGTTAATGTAGAAGAAAACATTATTGCTGCTGTTGAACGTAGTCCAGGTATTAGTACAAGACGTATTTCAAAGCGGTTTAGGGTTTCGCAAAGTAAAGTTTGGAGAACACTTAATAAGAACAACCTTTATCCCTACCATAAACAAAAAGTACAGCATTTACAACCAGGAGACAATGAACATCGCTTGGAGTACTGCAATTGGTTAGTCAATCATCGTCAACTCTTCAAGTACATTTTATTTACCGATGAGTCACAGTTCACTCGTGATGGTATCAACAATTTACGAAACCAACATTCATGGGCAGAAGAGAACCCTCATGCAACAATTGAACGTAACTTTCAATACCGTTTTAACATTAAGTACCTGGTGACCGAGCTTTGCTCGGATAGAATAAGACATGTATTTTACAAGTTAGTTAGCAAAATTAAAACAAATTTACTGCTCAATGAAAACATTTATGTGGTTTAAATAAAACCGTTTTAATACCCCTTAATTAATATGGCATAAATACTGAACAAATATATAGCCCTCGGGTGGGGATCGATCACGCGACCTTGCATACGTGAGATCTAAGCGCTTAAGCTACGGCGTCAGCCGATTTCGCGCCGTCGTTTAAGAGTTTTTGGCCAACCTCAATTATTAATTGTTTTAGCTAACCTTATACTGAATTTAAATGTCCATACTGTTTGTTATTATTATCCTGTGATCAACTGATTTTGTTAGAAACGGAATGAGGATTGAAAAGCAAAAGATAAATTTAATTTACACCAATTATTTGGTTTGTTACAGTAGCTTCAAGCAATACAACGGATACGTTTTCTATCAAAACACGGAAGATTTTGGAAATACTCTTTCCTGCTTTTATTTCGCACAGTTATGTTACCCTAAAGTTTTTACAAATTGTATAGTAACCTGATAATTTTACATTTATTACATACATAAAATAAATATTTATGAAAAACCTCTATTTACATATTGTTCTTTTCCGTTTTCAATCAAGAACTGTCAAGCGTTTATAAACAGCTGTTTTGGTTTGCATTGTTTACATTTGATTCTCCATAAGCGTAATGTTAAATTTTTAGATTTTAAACTTAATATTACAGTAAAACACGAATTTTCCTGGATATTAGACCTATCTAGAACTTATTTTCTACTCGGAAATTAGTTATTTCCAAAATTTTAAGAAATTCCTCGGTGCCGTTTTCGAGATCCGTGTGCAAATATATATATATATACAAACCTTGCTCGTATTATAGTATTGGATGTATGGTGTGGTGTTATTGATGATAAGCTAATTGGACCGTTTATTTTTCAAGAGCGCTTAACAGGTCAGGCGTACTTACAGTTTCTTCAAGAAGAATTACCGACATTGCTGGAAGATGTTCCTCTTGCAACGCGACGCAAGATGTACTTACAGCATGATGGCGCACCGCCACATTTTTCAAATGATGTTTCCACCTATCTAAATCATCAGTTCCCAAATAAATGGATCGGTCGTGGTGGTCCTATACACTGGCCACCAAGGTCACCAGATCATACGCCATTGGACTTCTGCATATGGGGATGGATGAAAGATCATGTTTACGAGGTCAAAGTAAATTCCCGTGAGGCGTTACTTGATCGAATTAATGAAGCCTTTGTGCAGTTAAAGGAGAGCCCCGTAGAACTACGAAAAGCAACAAGAGCAATTCTTAAACGAGCAGAAAGATGCATTGAAGTTAATGGCAACATTTTTGAGCATTTACTGTAATTTTATTGCATAACTTTACATTACAGTTTTCAATAAAACTTCCTTTAATCGATTATCTGTTCACTTTCTGTATACTTTAATCATACCGTTTTGTTTAGAATTAAATTTTCTACAAGTTTTGTTCTGAAATTTGATCAGTTTATTGGTAAAATAACAAAGCGATTGCTGGCCAAATGTAAAAATTGTGTTTTTTTTACTCAATGTTTTTGCATTTTACACTGGATTACTCAAAAACTACTCATCTTACAGTTCTGGGACCTGTTCTAATCAATTTTTCAGGTAAAAAACCATAAGAAACAATGGCATTTGCCCCTAAATTTAACTTCCCAGAATTTCAGAGAGTCTTCATTTACTCAGCGGAACTGAAATCCAGGCGAAATCTTTAACCCTGTATAACTCGCTAACGAAACATTTCCGGACCTATGTTTATATAAGTTTTTTTCATTATTTTTACATATAGAATGAGCTCTCAAAGTTACCGCATATCCTCGTGAATCACCCTGTATATACATACATATATATATATATATATATATATATATATATATAAATTTTAACGACTATTGTTTTTGGACTCTGGGCACCTAAATAAGAAAAAATAACATGGTCCCGGGCTCAAGTCTCACCATGAAACCTACGGTAATAGCTTCTTCCCTATGGGAAATTCGCTAAAAGTTAAACAAATTTAAATTAAAAACGAAGCAAAGCAATCTAAATCCTAACACTTCTATCTACAGCACGGTATTACTAATTATGTAGTACTAGGTAGGCAAAAATAATTTTAATTAAATACAATAACTTACTATTTAGAACATAAGATTTCAGTTATCGACTTTTGACATAACAAAGAATTCCTTGCAGGCTATACTAAGTTGTGCCATCGTCTCATAAATACTGATGTAGCGGTACTTGTAGATACTTGCTCGAGATAGCATAGGGCGATTTGTCTAGCTACACTCACAGTAAATCACAATAGACTCGATTCTCACGGCGACTCAGTATCATCACTTTTTGGCAAACGACTTTTCGAACATTTGAGTTCATCTCCAGCAATGACCGTGAAAAGTAGGTTTACAGTTGGAACTGTTTTATCATTGTTTGTTTTTATGTGTCAATTGTATGTCGTGTTATATATTTCTAATACCGAGTCCATAACAAAACGTCCCTGCAGGAATACTTTATGCCATTCAGTAAAATTATATTGTGGACAGACTTATAGGTAAAATGTGATAAGGCAAAAGTTAATTTGTCTAATTACACAGTTTGGGACTGAAATAATAAACTTTTTAATGCAACTGAATACTTAAGTTCAGGATAATCCGAACAACGTGGTAATCCAAACAGAGTCGGTCCCAATTTGTTCAGGTTACTGAGGCTCTGGTGTACTATTGCCATTTTATTACCACAAATTCGGCGTTCGTCTCTGGTGACACTAACTAACTGTTACCACGCTCGTCATCTATCAGTAGTCTTATTCTCGGGATCCCATTTAAATTTGATTTCTTCTGGCTCCTGGACGTGGTTACCCGTTAGCGCTAACTCCAGGTGTTCTCGAGTTGGTTCTACAGGAGTGTCAGTACCTGCGTCATCTTCATGTGGTATGAAAGTTACTCCCCGTCTGCAAATGTCTGTGCTCTGATCAAGGTCGCAGTCTCTGCTTTTCTTAGCAAAGTCTCGGAGCCAGGCAGCCGCACTCACCAATACATGTTACATTCACAGAACAATATCAGGCCCACAAAACACTTGTTATTAACATTATATCTAATAATCCCATTTTCACAGTCTCCCTATACTCATCGTATACGTAACAATCCAGTCTCCTATGCGGACAACATTCATCTCGTTAGGGACAACAACAATTTATAATTGTCTGTTTGACAACTGCTGTGTCTATACAGGCAGGCAACTTGAATTAAATCACTATCTCTTTAACAACCCCATTTTCACTGCTGTGTGTATTCACGGGCAGGTAGCTTGAATTATATTATTACATCACACCATTGCTCGTCACACTTATATACTACAGTGATGACACACACTACACCAGGGTGGTAGCACTAACTTTCCCTTCACCTACATAACAGTTCAGAGTGACCTTGTAGGGTTCTGAAGCAGCACACCCAGTGATTGGGAGTTCTCAAGAACAAGGGATAGGATTTTACTGGTTATCACTTTCCTTTCACATTGGGATGAAATGTGCTTGCGGGACAACTCGGATGGGAAACTTGGCTGGTTGCCAAATATTGTAGCTATTTCAAAGAACAAACAGTAAGATTCCTAATTAGACATTCATTTTTAAATTTAACTATCAATTTAATTTTATTCAATAAGCGACACCTAATTGAATGTCACATTCTTGCCTTTTGTTGGTTGGTTTAACCAAATTCATTTTCCAAATAGCGTTGAAATTTCATTTCAGCATCAATGTGCCCTCCTGCCCTCCACCATCTTTTAGAATGTTGCTGTCATGTACAGATGCCCCGATATCCTCTGGACAAGTTGCTGACAACAAAATTTCTCGGCACATCTACCCATGGTCGGAGTCTCAGTGTCACCGTCTGTCTACTATATACTTTCAATAGACGTACTAAAATCGCTAGTATCGAATTCTGCTTGCTGTATCATCTAAATATGTGTTTTATCTCGCATGGATTAGGACAAATGAAATTCTTGGCCGAATCGGTTTCGATGGGTTCAACCTACAGACAGATCTCTAATTTTTAGTCATGTATTGGTTTTCCAATTTCTTTCCAAGTGATTTGCTTTCATGTTAGGTGTGGATACCAAATTTCAAAGAGTGAAAGAGATATTTATACACTATGGGCTTTGACTATTTAATTAAACGAATAGTCAAAGCTATGGAGTCGTAGTTCATCGGTTTTGTGGGGAATATAGTTCCCGTTACTAACGTTATTAATTAAAACCAATTACATTGCTACAAATTACAATTACTACTTCTTCCCCTAAAGGGGAAATCTCTAGAATTAAGCATTTAGTTTTAATTTTACACCAGTAAGGTATCAATGTATGGTAGAGAGTCTTGTAATCATAATCTTAACGTGAATAATGAAATGGAAAAACAAGAACTAAAACAAATATTTATTACGAAAACATTATTAGTAATAGTAATATCACCAATATTGCTGGGTGTCATGGAGAGTCGCCGTTACATCTGGTGCAGCAATCAATCCTCGGACTCGATCTCTGGAACATGTCATACGACAGTCTGTCGAGACTCGATATACCTGATGAAACTCTTCTTGTTGGCTATAAGGACGACGTCGCTGCCCTAATCTCAGTAAGAAGCATCGAGCTTGCACAGCTCCAGCTGGATCTCGTGATGCTAATGGTCAACAATTGGATGCAGGATTATGGTTTATCGCTTGCACTCGGCAATACGAAGATCGTGGTTCTAACGAAGAAACACATCGAGACCGTCATCCCGATGCGTTTAGGAGACCTTGACATCGAGACTAAACCCGCTGCGAACTTGGGAGTGGTGATTGACTGCAAGCTGAGTTTCAACAAACAGATCAGATGCGCTGCCAAGGGAGTCGCTTCTCTCCCCAGGCAAGAATGGGGAGAGCTTCTCTCCGCTAATGTCAGGGGACCACTTTTCAGCAAGCGTCAGCTACTTATCTTAGCTACTTACATCTTCGGTCAATTCCGCCCTCCTGTACGGAAGTTTGGGCTTATGCCCTCAGCAAGAAGTGTTACTGTAATAAGCTTTTACACATTCAGCCTGTCAACTTTCTGTGTAAGTTCTAGTTTACTTTACAATTACAAACACTCTTATTTATAAGTAAACTCGCAAGGCTGTGGAGATACCCATGATCGAATCAAATGAACACTAATTGTTAGAAGTCAAACACTTTATTATTATATAAAATAAAAATAGTGAACACAAATTAAATTGGATTTTCAAGTTTGAGTAAAATTCCTTTCTAATAAAATAAACCCAAAGAAGAAAATTAAATGGTATAACTGAAGGGGTCTACATCATACTATACAATAACCAACACATTATATAATAACAATTAACTAATTTACAAATCCAGTTCTAAAGAATCTATTCACATCTATATTATAATTAAAGTGAATCTAATATCTCTATATACAAAATTGAATGTATGTATGTTTGTATGTCCTTTATGCGTTGCCAAACTACTCATCCGATCACCATGAAATTTTAGGAAGTTGCTCTATATGTGTCCGAAAAAATTTTCGAAAACCCCATAAGTTTCCATTTTATGGCGTTTTAAATTTCTAATGTTAACCTTATGGAGAGTAAGTTTGTTTACAAAATGTCTACAATGAAAACATTTGATTTCTTAGCTACAGCTGATTGGTTTACTTTCCATTAGCAATATGCTTTACTATCCAATGCCATCTGAATCATTCATTAATGTTAAACTATGAAGTAAATGTGTACTGTAAAAAATGAACAGCTGTATTCACCACATTAATAGTTTCGGTCTTGGGAGATTATGTATTTATATTTTTATTTTCTGTCTGATTAAAGTCACGTGTTTTTATAATAATTACAATGTTTATATTATTACGTTTATTTTAATAATCAGCTGTTGTATATCTTTCCTATAAAAGCCGTATTAAAGTTAGGTTTCGTTTGGGTTTGGATTGGATTTGAAAATTGTAAATTAATCCACTCATATGTATCTGTTTTATGGGAATGTTATTAAAATGTTTTATCGTTTCAGTATTGTTATTCACTATGCCGCGACTCAGAATATATAAACTTTCACAATGAAGCCGTAATGGTATTCGACTTCAGAACATGACTAATCCTAAAGTTAACATGTATTTACTGTCAGGCGTTACGAAGTTCGCCGGGTCAGCTAGTATATATATATATATATATATATATATATATATATATATATATACAAGTTTGAACCCTTTATATTGATTATTATTTAATTGAGATTATTACTTAACCATGTCTTATCATCATTTGATTTGATTTAAATTGCTTTAACAATGTAATAATTTATAAGGGAATATACTTCAAATTGAAAGGCTTCTCCTTTTTTAAAATTTTTTTAACGTATTTATATTGATATCAAATGTTCTCTTTTGGGAAATATTTATATCACGAGAGTAGTTGACCTACCGGACACCGCCGACGTAGCCCAGATCCGACCAGCCGCCTCCTCCCTCGGCCCAGGTCCTTCGAAAAGCTTCCAGTCGTCCTCTGCGTAGGATGTGGGTCCTCGGGCCGTCAGGGTCGTCTTCTTCGGTGTTGGCGGAGTCCTCCTTGCTGTCGGCAGGGCAGATGGTGAGGTCCTCCGGATGTGGTAGGCTGGGTCGTCTTCTTGACGTTGTAGGGCTCCAACAGGTGCTTACTACAACTCAGCTGAAATTTGCCCCTACTCGATCCAGGGCTTCCCAACCGTCACTCTCTCGAAGACTTCTGTCACACACTCCTCTCTAGCTTCCAAATCCCTTCTCCCCGTCAGCTACCCCGGCCACGCCTCTCTCCCGATCTTTGGTTTTGAAGATCGAAGCCACATTGGTACTACCACTTTCGCTTGGATCTTCAATTCACGTGAAAGGGCGTGGTGCTGACCAGGAGTAAACCCATGGTTAACTCCTGGTTATTCCACTTTCTGCACCAAATCTTCATTAACGACCGAAGGACGCCCACTCCGTTCTTCATCATGCACATTTGTGCGGCCATCTTTAAATGCTCTCACCCATTTCCTTACCATTCCATCACTCATAATGTTTTGTCCGTAAACTTCGCAGATCTCACGATGAATATCGATCGGTTTTACGCCTTTAGCACTGAGAAATCGTATAACAGCCCGTACTTCACAAGCGGCGGGACTCATGATTGTCGGAGGCATCTTAAACACTCAGTAAACAACGTATAAAATGAAGAATCAGACTGTAATGGCGTCAGTGCGTAGACAAGAGATGTAGGTAACTAGCGCGCATGCGCGGAACGCCGACCGTAGCGCTGCGGCGGCGGAATCGCAAAACGGTACTTACTTAAAAAACATGCCTCGTATTAAAATTGTTAACCAATTATTTCTTAATCTATTGTATAGGGGTAATTTTTAATTGTATGGTATGGCCCGAGACTTGGGTAAATGGGTATTATTATACTTTTATGTCTTATTATACTTATTATTATTACTTATTATTATTTTTATATTTATTATACTTTTATGTTATTTTACTATTTGTCATTTCAAAGTTTATGAGTTTTCAACAATTTGATTAAGTTTATAAGTAGATTTGATTCAGTCACAATATCATAGTTTTTGTCTTGTTTTTTACCAAATAATCAAATTTCTTATTATAACACATTTTACTTGTAATGATTGTATTTTCCTCTCCACCATTATATTCCCATCTTCCTAATAAAATTAGCTCATCAATTTTTACAAAATTGATTATTACTGGTTTTATCATTTTCCAAAAAAACTGCTATATTGGTAACATTATAAAATGACGCTTAGAGGTCCCAGGTCTAGGTTTTTCAATTACTACCTATTTTTACATGAAACTAGCTGACCCAATGAACTTCATCACGCCTAACAGTAAATATGTGTTACCTTTAAGAATGGCCATGTTCCGAAGTCAAATAGCATTACAGATTTGTTGTGAAAGATTAGATATGCTGATTCACGGAAAAAAGATGGCTGTAAATGCAGTTTTTTTTTGGCCAGGATGACATTTCTTCACTTTTTTTCATCAAATAGTGAGTAAGAACGTAAAAAAAATTAGTATATGCCTATATCACTCTATTGCATGAATTTTAGTAGTGAACATGTTTTAATAATCTAAATAAGTGTTTTTATTCAACCCTTAGTTATTTTTATGTAAGTTCCCTAAACCTCTACAACCTTTAAGTCCACATTGTGTCAAGTTTTGAGAGGTTTTACTGTATTAATAACATTCACATGAAACAAATAAATTTAAATGGTTTTATTGGAAAGATAGGAAGATTAATAAAATGTTCGCAATCTTGATGTATGCGTATGATCAAAATGCATCACGTATTTTCCTCATAAGCTTAACATAAACAAACTTTACAGGCTATTGCGGCTTAGCCCTAGGGTTAAATACCAAACTGAATATGTCTTTATCCTACTCGAAACGGAGACAAATCCAGAAAAATCAAAGATCAATAAAGTAGGTTCAGTTGATCTCAAGTTATAAATAGTGTAACTAACACGACTTTTTGTATTATATATTTAGATTTTCTAGAACCATAACCTGAAGGAATTTTGAAATTAATACCAATTAAAATGTAAACTTGTAAAATGTAAATGTTATTTTAAAATTACAATTTACCAGTACTGACTGAGTAATGTTTTTGAAATTGTTCGTTAATTTTATCATCAACCACAGAAAAGACAAAAGGTAAATTAAAGAAAAAAATAAAATATAAAAGTAGTTTTTATTAAAACACATGTATCCAATACTATAATACGAGCAAGGTTTGTATATATATATATATATATATATATATATATATATATATATATATATATATATTTGCACACGGATCTCGAAAACGGCGCCGAGGATTTTCTTTAAATTTTGGAAATAACTAATTTCCGAGTAGAAAATAAGTTCTAGATAGGTCTAATGTCCAGGAAAATTCGTGTTTTCTTGTAATATTAAGTTTAAAATCTAAAAATTTAACATTACGCTTATGGAGAATCAAATGTAAATTTGCACATGGATCTCGAAAACGGCGCCGAGGATTTTCTTTAAATTTTGGAAATAACTAATTTCCGAGTAGAAAATAAGTTCTAGATAGGTCTAATGTCCAGGAAAATTCGTGTTTTCTTGTAATATTAAGTTTAAAATCTAAAAATTTAACATTACGCTTATGGAGAATCAAATGTAAACAATGCAAACCAAAACAGCTGTTTATAAACGTTTGACAGTTCTTGATTGAAGACGGCAAAGAACAATATGTGAATAGAGGTTTTTCATAAATATTTATTTTATGTATGTAATAAATGTAAAATTATCAGGTTACTAAACAATTTGTAAAAACTTAAGGATAACATAGCTGTGCGAAATAAAAGCAGAAAAAGTATTTCCAAAATCTTCCGTGTTTTGATAGAAAAAACGTATTCGTTGTATTGCTTGAAGCCACTGTAACAAACTAATTAATTGATGTAAATTAAATCTCTCTTTTGCTTTTCAATCCTCATTCCGTTTATAAAAAAATCAGTTGATCACAGGCTAATAATAACGGTATGGGTAATTAAACAGTAAATGATCGGCTTTGGCTTTTGGAAAAGACGTTAAACGACATCGTTCAATTGACTAACCTCGTAGCCGAGTTGTAGCATGTCGGCCTCAAGAACTATAGGCCGCGAGTTCCATCCACATAAATGTTTCATTGAGTAATAAATGTGTTTTAATTTTTCTAATTAATTTTTATAATAAATGTCTTATTCTAAACGAGCAAAGCTCGGTCACCAGGTACTATATTATAACAGTTAATAACAAGAGGTGCCAAGCACTCAATCAGATCAAAGTGAAGAGGAGGCCAAACAATTTCCTGCTACATTAGAAATTTAGATTTACTTTACAATTTATGTCTTGAAGAGATTATGTATGTGCCTTACAAAATGTGAACTGCCTGTAAATTTTCAAATGTTGGAACAGATTATGCATTGTTAGGACCTGTTAGGAAAAAAAAATTGAGAGAGTTAATTTTTTCTAAAATAAACGGTACCAGTGGACTGACACATACTTTCTCCCTTAAGTAAATTTAAAAAAGACAATCTGTAATAAAACTATCATGTTCTACAAAGTTACGCTAAATATCATTTAATAATTTATTGTTCAAATGGTATGGGGAGAAACCCCCCCCCCACCCCCGATAATACCAAGCTTTTTAAGCTGGTTTTGTTCGGTGATTTGACCTTACACTTCATACCAAGTTTCATGGAATGTAAGGAAGAATTTGATTTTTTACATTAGGCGCTTTCAGACAACGTACTGCGTTTATCGTGGACAGTAAATTTAACTTTTCTCTGCAACCGTTAGTCGTAGACAAATAATGCAAAATACTAATTTATTTAGTTTTTTAAGCTGGTTTCAATGGTACCAGTCAAGTTATACTATACTTTTATTGTTTTCGCTGAAAATTTAAAAATTTGATTTTTTTACATTTAAAAGCCCAAAACTTTTGAACCGTCATTTTTACAGACATGCGGGTGGTGTCAAATTATTTAGTACTCTGTGCACTATAAACTATCAAATTTTAATCAAAATCGTTAAAGCCGTTTTTAAGAAAATTAGATTTTTCTCGGTTTTTAGGGATGAACTACCCTTAAAAATAAAAAAATTCAAGAAAATGAAAAAACGCCTGGAGATACGGTGACTATAAATATACATACCAAATTTCATCTAAATCGGACCAACGGGGTAGGCTGTGGCACTGTACACATCCAGACACACACACGGACGGACAGACATCACTTCAAAACCCACTTTTTTGGATTCAGGGAACCCCAAAACGGATATATCCACCATCAACTTAAATTCGAAAATTTTGACGAAAACAATTTTTTCTCCATATACTATGTATAAGGGGAGAAAGTAAAAAGTATGTGAAGTTGAAACACAGGAATCACTAACCATGGACACATTCATGCATTAGTAACAAAACAATTAATAGAAATCTACAGAATACCAAAAATTTAAACTTAAATTATTTTTTCTCAATATGTTGGCGGGGAGCGCTAGCATGCTTGTGGTGTAGACGCACGTCGCCTCGGCTCTGCATTTTTAAGTGTTTAACGAGTTTTAAAGTAGGAGTTGATGGATTATCTTATGTCAGGTGTTTTTATATAAGGTATTGAGTTCCTACTTGTCTGATTTTGTATTGAAGTTTTAAAGTTTAATCTCGTAAATATATGATTATCACTACTTAGTAGTGAGGTTATGTGAGTTGTCGTCAGAGTCAAGGTCAGTGAAGGTCAAAGTGAAGCGAGTGAGTCATCATGTCACCGTTGCCGCCACTGCCGCCTGCTCCGCCAACTGATAAAAGTGTACGTACCCGTTCTCAAAGTACTCCTGATTTACAATCTATTGAAGACAAATTGGATTTAATTCTTTCTGAAATGGCTAAAATTAAGTCTGATAATGAATCAGTTAAAGAGGACATTAAGTTAATAAAAAATGATAATAAACAATTTAAAGACGATATCACAAAAACACTGGACATGTGTTTTGAACAGTGTAATGAATTTAAAAACTCCTTAGCTGATAAACTCCTTAGCTTAATGATAGGGTTCAAACTCAGAGCCACGAGATTGATCAATTGAAGTGTGAAAATATTTCACTCAAAAATGAAATTTGTACTTTAAAGAAGAGGATAAACTTTGGAGCCCAGTATTCTCGCAGTAACTGTCTGGAAATTCAGGGTGTTCCTGAATCAACGTCTGAAAATGTCCTTAATATAATCAGTAGAGTTGCCTCGTTTTTGGGTTTCAAATTTGATGATTCCATGGTGGATGCTGCGCATCGCCTTTCTCCTGTGCGTAGTAGACCTAACATCCCTCGGGTTATTATTGTTAAATTTTGTCGCAGGATAGACATGGAAGAAATGAGGCGTCTTGCTATACGTAAGAGAGGGTTCTCTGCTTCTAATATTGGACTTCCAAGTGATCACACTGTGTATGTAAATTTGTCTATGACTCGAGAAACTCGAATATTCTGGGCTGAGGCTCGCAAATGTAAACTTGAGCGCAAGATTCCGTTTTGCTGGGTTACGAGTTCTCGGAAAATATTCGTTCGTAAAACTGAAGGTGATCCACCCATTCTGATTGAAGATCAGTCTGACCTGAAACAGTTCTGAGATAGGCTAGTGATTAGTAATAAGTCAAAATTTCAAAACCCATAATTTTAGATTCAAATCCAAGAGAAGAGATTAACCCATTCCCGTCTAAGGAAGCACATTGCAAGTCCGCGTATTTCGCTAGACAGATGACTAAGGACATGCACTGTGCGTATGAGTGGTTATGAGCAAACAATGTGTGTTACTGCTTATTTTCAACAAAGTTCTTTTTTCAACCATTAGGTGTGCTAGTTAATTTCTCATCAGATAGATAGTGTTGGCATCATCTTTTAAATCATTTTCCTTAAAAATTAAAAAAT
Organism: Nephotettix cincticeps; assembly: GCA_023375725.1. Lineage (NCBI taxonomy): Eukaryota > Metazoa > Arthropoda > Insecta > Hemiptera > Cicadellidae > Nephotettix > Nephotettix cincticeps. Next base: position 107,011,560 of record CM041791.1, on the reverse strand, counting down.
CATTCTTTTAAAATTATCTTCCTTAGTGTCTAATGTTCCATGTTGACAGTAAAATTATTTTCTTTTTCGCACAATTCGTTCACCGATTGTATTTATTGATGAGAATACAGTAAAAATGATTATTTATTTAAAGATTTATCATTAAATATTTATTACTGCAGGTAACTAGAAGTAGATGTGCCAAGTGAAATAAAGGAATCATTTGAAAACAAAATAAGTCTTGATGAAACAACAATACCTACTTGTTTCTAAACCTACCGATTGGATCTGGTGAAAAAGTACAGTAATAATTTTTTTTCTTGCTAAAGTGATTGTATGCAAAGTTAAAGAGCAGAAGTATATAAGGTATAAGTAACAGGGTAAATAAATCATTTAACTTCATAAAACATGTAATTCCCGAAGTTACTGTTGAATCTATCTAGTGACGCACAGTCGTAGTGAACAAGGCTCGATTTTAGTTCAGACCGGAGGGCCTCAGGCGTCAGACAGGAATGGGTTAATAATACAGAATTTAGAGCTGGAAAGACCAACAAATGTGTTTGTAACATGTTAACTTATTTACAGGATTAAACTACCACTGCGTTTGAGAAGCCAATAAGACAAAAAGTTCACGATTTTACAGTTTGTTATTAGTTTATGTATCTTAGAAATGCTTACATCTGAAATTCAAGAGTGAAAATTATTAAGAAATGTAATGCCACTAAGGTTAACTTATATTAAAAGATACTTATTATTTGTTAACAACTCCAAAACATTTTATAACATTTCAAAAAATTACACTGATAATAACTAAAACAACAATAAACTAAACTCTAAACTGTAACAATAAATAAAAATTACCTCCTTGAAAAATCTTACAATAAAATATATCGCCATCCCCTTAGCCATCAATCCAATAACATTTCTTTCCTGGTTAAATTTTTCTGTAATTAAATATAAAATTTTTGTAAAAATAAAAGACGAAAAACAAAAACATGTATTACCAGACAAAGGTTGTGGAATACTTTTGTATTTTAACATAGTAGTAAATAATTGCATAAAAACAAGTACTGTACTAAAACGTAACTAAAAACTCATTGAAACTATAAACAATATCCACTGTCATCATTGCAACAACATAACAAACATAAATTAGTACAGAATAAATAGGCTTAACTAAATAATGCCTCTGAACATATGGTAAGTGGTAGGTGAGTATTGTTGGTAGTTTATACACAAAACAATAATACTGGCACGGTAATCATGAGTTTGTTGAAGAGTGTGCACAACCAATTCATATCAAGTTTAACAAGGTGGCATAATAATATAAGGTTATACATCAAGTTATTCACTTTGTTTTAAACTGTTAAAAATTGAATACCACAAATAAAGAAATGAAAAAATTAGTTATTTAATCCTTAATAAGGCACAATTTTTTAAAACTGATTAAAATCTTATAATAATGTAATTTTTGACTATGGAAATCCAGTAATTATATGGCAAAAACATCTTGAATTGTAATTTGCATTTTCTGAAATTAAATGTTAGTACTTTTCTTGCATTCAAAACTTTCAAAATTATTAACAGTAAAAGTGAATGATGCATTTTTCATACTAGTATAGGTTGTGCACACAAAACAGAAATAATCCTCATTAATAAATAATAAAGAAATAGTAGATTTTGCAGTAATTCCATTATCCACTCGTTTAAACTTTATTATTAATTTCCCTCGTACAAAATTAATATCAAGATATCAACAGAAAATGGTTTTAATTTGTATTTATTGTGAAACTTTAAATCTAATTTCGTTTTATTCAAGCACATTCTTTTAAAATTATCTTCCTTCTGGGTTGTGAACAATTAGTATAACATTCAAGCTAATAATGAATATTTTCTTGTGGCTTCTATCTGATTTCTTGACAAAACTGGACACAGACCCAAATAACAATCGAGTTAATATAATACCTTGACGATCAGCTCAAAATTTATAATCATGTAATGTGTGTTGACTGACACGGTAATAACTAATAATTATTAATTGGTTTAAATATTAGGTCAGGGAAATTTTATTACACCACTAATGATTCACAAAAAACAAGTACTAGACATAAGTTGAGACTCTGTATTAAAGTAGTTTTCATGGTTTTAGACATTAGCTAATCCATAGCTACATAGACCAGATTTTTAATGATACAAAATTATAAACTATTCTGGCCTTGTTGTTTCAAAACTTATTTTAACGGATAGAGCAAAGATTATATTTAAATATTGTAATATGATGTTAAAAACAAACAAAAACTGTTTAGCAAAACCTACTAATTCCAAACATCATGAAATATTGGAAATGAAATATATAACAGTGTTGTTTGGAATGAAAATAAAACATGAATAATACATCAACTATAAGTTAAAAAATCATTGTTTACTGTAGTCATTTAAAATAAAAGAAAACTCTTGCATAACACAACAAATTAAGGAGAAACTATGTGTAGAAATCCCAGTTATTGCGTATGCAATCATTACATAAATAAAGACGCCTTTTGTTTAAAGTATAATAATGAACAAAAATAAGGAAGTATAAGATTGAACTTATTACAAAATCATGGGAACGACACAAGTCATTTAGAATTATAAAGTATAGGGGTGTGCGAATATTTAAACCTCGATTATTCAAATCTCAAATATCGACGAGATTCCATTTGGCTTCTGATTTACGAAAAAGTTTGATGTTCGGTCGAATATTCCAAAAGGATCAATTATTTAAAAATGAAGTCTGTCAAAACTATAGATTTCCCATTTCATTGGTCAGAATTATCATATTATTATTTATAAAATTCGGTTGACAACTAAATGTAACCGATGCTTATTTTTATTATCATTGAGTGGTTCAGATGATGTGTCCTGCAATCCAGCTGTAGGTCATGTAGGTCACGATTTGTGGATAGTTATTAGTTATGGTCTGTGAATGTGATATTCCCTAGTTCAGATAAACGTTGATCTCAAAAGGTAATCTTTATCATCTGACTACTGACGGTTAAAGATACAAAGATTAATGCGGTTAAAACTCCATTAGATTTGGATTAAATTTGATGTCCTGTGATTTTGTTTGGGCACTAGTTTATTTTAAAATACAAAATGGGGGATTACAGCTAAACTTAATGAAAAAAATTGCCAAGTACGTTTAAGACTATTTTTTGGATGTAAAATTTGGTACAGTTGAACCCCTCAAATCCAAACTAATTGGGGCTGAAGCCTGTTCAAATTTAGGGGTATTTGGATTTTCCCAGAAATAATATTACACACTTATATTCAACATTATTATTACTGTATTCAAAGATAAGCAATGGGAGACACGGCGATTGGGGTTAAACAGGCTGGGTGAGTCAGTGTTCGAAGGGGAAGTGACCTTGGCAGGTGGATGTATGTTTGGTGACATATCAATATTGCTAGGCGAGTGTTTGCTAAAAATAAATCAATCTCCCTCTACCCCCTCCCTTACTCGTACCAGCCTACTATCTGGTGAGTTTACCTCTTGATTAGTGCTTATTTATCACTAACAAGTGTATATAACGGACAAACATGTCACAGAAGTTGTGACGTACACAGAAGTCGCTTCTGCACCAATGAATAAGCTACTGGTAATAATCAGCTATCTTTGTAGTTTAAAGATTTAATAGAAATAAAAACAAACAGCTGTCAAATCAATATTAGTTAGTGTATATTGGTCATTGATTTAAACCCATATCGAAATCATACAATATTAAAAAGTTATTTTAAGGAATAACCAGAGAGGAACGGATTATAGACCTTAGATAGATTATAGATTAGATTTATAGATCTAGTAGGTAGGAGGGGTAGATAATCCCGTATGCGCCCAGTTCAGCTGCAACATCACAGTTAATGCACATCCCGACTACCTGCTCTACAACCCTAAACCCTCGTCAAACACCTCATTATCGTGTGCAATCATCCGTAGATTCTGTTGGTGATTTTGAACCGTTTTTCCAAGAATTAAGGATTTGGCGATTTTGATTTTGGCATGGAATCTGGTTCGGCGCTTAACTGTCATCATGTGGGTCTTGTGAATAGCTAAATATTCTTTAAGAAATTCGCTAATAAGTAGCATCATCTGAGCCGCCTTCCTAAAACACTGCATTTCCCTCTAATGTGATTGCACATCTCTAGGTCACCGTTATGTTAATCCTGTACTTGAGTTGTACTTTCTACAGCATATTTTTCAAATTCTCACCTATCGTTTTCAGTACTCATGTTACTCATAACACGTCTATGTGTGGGGGGGGTCCTAACCCACAGCACTCTTTTACAGGGCTCTGTAATATCTCGTTTCACGTCTTTATTCCGTTCAGCCTAATCAACTCGCTACATCCTCATCCCTCGCAATCTCGCTTCATCCACTTCCTCACAACCGTTACCTCACCACCCTGAGGAAGTAGACCCGATTCACACGCCGAAAGTAAAAGTCGGCCACTGAGGATGTTGGCCGGGGGTGTGAAAGTCCCGGGCGCGGACCGGGCAGACTGCGCGGCTCCTCCTGCGCCGGCCCTCGGGCACCCGTCAATGAAATGATAATTGGAATAGAGAAACCGCTCGTCTATTGTGGCCAAGCTTTCTCCGTGTGATTCGGGTACTTGCCGTCGGTGACCATTTTCGTGGCATCATAGTTCAAAGTCCAACATTTTCATCAGAAGTTGTAAGTACAGTATATTAATTTTAACATGGATTTGTCTGGGATCTGGGGGGGGTGTATTAGCGATTTGCAAAACACAAAAAGTGTAACGGAAATGACATCATATGTGATGAGAACAGCATTCAGTTCATCTGAACAGATGAACTTAAAACACTCCCTTCGTACGATATATCCATGAGCTATGCGATTTACCACATGGAAGTAAATAGGCCTACATTTTTCATTTTTAGGAATATGATTAGGAATATAATTTAGGGGTATTAAATGAGTGGTTTCGTTTATTTTTTATAAGTAAAGTTACATTTTTCAAATAGTTTTATTGATATTTATACTAAATAAAAGATGGTGGATGCTATGAGGATGACTACTTGATGGGCAACAATCGCTTGCAAGGACCTGATAATATGACACAATCAATGGCACGATTTTTTAATATTATCCATAAGAATAGCATTAGGTGCTTTCGGACAACGGACTGTGTTTATCATGGACGGTAAATTTAAATTTTCTCTGGAACCGTTAGTCATAGACAAATAATTAATATACTTAATATACTAATTTGACTTACGGGGTTGTCACCTTCCCCGGGAGGAGCTGGTAGGACGACTACGGCAGTTCATCAGGTTTTAGCGAATTTCCCATTGGGAATAAGCTAATACCGTAGGTCTCATGGCAAGAGTTAAGCCCGGGACCATGTTATTTTTTCTTCTTTAGGTGCCCAGAGACCAAAAGCAATAGTCGTTAATATTTATATATATATATATATATGTGTGTGTGTGTGTGTGCGTGTGTGTGTTGTGTGTGTGTGTGTGTCTAGATGTATACAGAACCACAGCCTACCCTGTTGGTCCGATTTAGATGAAATTTAGCATGTATGTTTATATTCACGGTATCTCCGGGCGTTCTTTTTCATTTTTTTTAATTTTTTATGTTTAAGGGTAGTTCACCCCTAAAAACCCTTAAAAATGTGACAAATTTAAATTTCTTAAAAACGGCTCAAAATATTTTGGTTAAAATGTGATAGTGCATAGTACACAGAGTACTAAACAGTATGACACCATCCGCACGTCTGTCAAAATGACGGTTCTAAAGTTATTAGTTTTTAAATGTAAAAAAATCAATTTTCAAATTGATCAAAAATTCTGAAACCCTTAAAAAACGTGAAAAATCCAAATTTCTCAAAAACGGCTCTAACGGCTTGTTAAAAAATCAAATTTTTAAATTTTCATCGAATACAATAAAAGTAAAGTATAACTTGACTGGCACCATTGAAACCAGCTTAAAAAACTAAACAAATTAGTATACATTACATTACATTACACAAAAGGGCGGAACAAAGTTCCTGTAACACGTCAGCCATGTGGCATTTTGCGCACCCCTGTTGATTGAATGTCTCACGGACCTTCCAAGTTTGAATACACCCGTCGCAGCAGACCTGCGTACTCAGCGAATTTCCAAATCAATAATATAATAATAATAAATGACAAGTTTGGTCAAAATCTGTCGATAAACATGAGAATCATTTGCCTATTCTCCATATGATTAACATGGGAAAGAGTGAGTAGGTTTGCTGCTATGAGTAACACTGAGAGTAGGCATTTATACCATCAAAAAATTGTATTTTTAACATTTATACCAACTTTCATCAATATCTGTGCATAAATAAAGGAGTTTGGCTATTCTCCATATGATTAACATGGGAAAAAAGTATGCAGGTTTGCTGCCATGATAAACACATAAACTACGATTTTTAAGCATAACTGGATAGATCTCAACATGAAGCTAAATATCAAGTTTTATCGAAAAATATAGATTAGTATGGGAAATATTAATTTTTCCCTATCCTCCGTAAGATTAACATTGAAGCCCCACAATATAACGTACTGTGTTTAGATTTTTTAATATCTCGGTAACCGTTGGAGATAGAGAAAAACTTTAAGGAACTAAATTGTGTAGTTTTTAAGGTGATTCTAATAGTGAGAGATCTAAAAACTTTTTAAATTACATATGAAAATCACAAAAAACCCAATGTTGGGGTACAAAACCACTCCAAACTACCCGTTCCCATTGACCGATATGTCTGGATTACGAAATCGTCCGAGCAATAATTGTAGGAATACACGTCTCTACCAAATTTGGTCTTAATCGGACCATTTTTACGAGTTATCGTGTTCACAGACACACGGACGGACGGACATCGCGTCGAAACCTACTTTTTGGATTCAGGGTACCCCAAGACGGATATAATCCAACTCTCAACTCAAATTCGAAAATTTAGACGAAAACAATACTCTCTCCGTATAATATGTATAAGGAGAGAAAGTAAAAGGAGGGGATGTCATACTATAACTGAAATAAACACAACTAAAACAGTACTAACTAAAACATAACGATGATTTTATTTTAAAAAATTATAAGATATTATTATTTATCTCTTCATCCGTATTACTTTTAGGGTTATATTAAGGGTTGTAAGCAATAACCATAGTATATTGCCGAAACTAGTTATTGAAACAAAAGATGGGGTAATTGAATGTTATTTCTAAATGTTTAACCATTTTAATAATCTGTAACATGTATAATATACAATATTTTTTACTATAAATTTACAGTCTCAACTGAAAAGATTTTTATAGAATATGACCACCTTAAAATGGAAAAATTAGTCGCCATTGGAGTTAATGTAATGTCGACTACAGCAATAGCTTAATTTTCTTATAGAAACTTTGCTAAAAAGCTCTTCTGAAGTACAAACGATTAATCTTTATTTATAGCTTATTGCTGGAGCTTTCATTCGTTCATGAAGATCCGAAGTGTACGATCGACGGACGATACCGGTGTCGGTACCGTTTGTGCTGGTGCTGCGCTCACGCGGGTGATGCAGGAACTGATATGCGGGGTCATAGGTCGCGGGGGGGGCACGAGCTCCAAAATATCATCCGATGTGTACGGGTACAACCCCTTTTACAGGCACGCCGCACGATCAAACCATGACCTTATATTCTATTTGACGTTTATATACCTTCTATACTCAACACAACAAGAAACATAGAACCTTTTGCTGTACGTTTTTATCGTCCGTTCGAAAACGTATGCAGGCTTGTAGGCCTACTAGGCGTAAAACAGACTGTGACAAGACTAAAGACAGGACAGGGATATAATTATATTACTATATCTAAATCTATATTTTGCAATATTTATTTCATAAATAATGTCCATACATTCTTATTTTCCCTAGTTCGTGAACGTAGTGGTCATTGTTAATAATAGTGATCGTAGTAGTGGTCATTGTTAATAATAGTGATCGTAGTAGTGGTCATTGTTAATAATAGTGATCGTAGTAGTGGTCATTGTTAATAATAGTGACGTAGTAGTGGTCATTGTTAATAATAGTGATCGTAGTAGTGGTCATTGTTAATAATAGTGATCGTTTAGTGGTCGTTTTTAATAGTTGTTAAAGAAAATTATTTCGTAAAAAAATAAACTAATCACCTTGACTCTCTACCAGGGTTTAAAGAATTTTTGAAAGATCAGTAGAAAACTGGAATTATGACGCCATATTTTATAATTTCTAAAATTTTCTTCGGTCCAGCGCATTTCCGAAACCAATAAATAATACCCCGTCGCAGCAGACCTGTACTCAGTAAATTTCCACCTCAATAATATGGCAATAATAATACAAGTACAGTATATAACAAGATCGATCAATCGGTACCTGTTGATAAATTAGAGTATTGGCCTATTCTCCGTAACATTAACATGGGAAAGAATGTGCATACTTAACACTGAAAGTATGTTTTTTTACCATAAACTATTTTAATTTTGACCATATTTTAATTTTTATAATTATCTGGACATAAATAAAGGATTTTGCCTATTCTCCATAAGATTAACAGGGAATAGAGTATGTAGGTTTGCTGCTGTGAGAAACACGTAAAATATGATTTTTTAGCATAAACGTATGGGTCCTAACCTCATGAAGCTGAATACCAAGTTTAATAAAAAATATAGGTTTAATAAGAGATATATTAATTTTTCTTATCCTCCTTAAGATTAGCATTAGAGCCCTAAAATACAATGTACCGTCTTTAGATTTTTTAATATCTCGGTAATCGTTGGAGATAGAGCAAACCTTTAAGGAACAAAATAGTGTAATTCTTTGAGCTGATTCTAATGGTGAAAGATGAAATTTGAAAATAATTAAAATTACATGGGAAAAACATAAAACCCCATTTTTGGGGTACAAACACCCCCAAACTACATGTTTCGATTGACATTATTACGAGTGATCTCTAGATTACGAACTCGGACGGTTCGGACGGTACGATGGTCGCGGCTACTTGAGTTGTCGGATGGTCACGTCATTCACTGACTCTATTCCGTGAACAGTGGAAGGACACAAACCTTTTTTAGTTTCCACTACTATTTTTCCTGATTTGGTTTATAAGCCAATAATCCCATTGAACTAAGTCCCCAGTAAACTGATAGGTCGTTAACAGTTTTGTGTTGGTCATAGAGGTTTTTATTTTGCGGTACAAGCAATCTATTGTTTCATAATTAATTATTCCAGATCGTTCTATTATAACGTTTTAATTATTCTAGATTTCTTTCACATTATATAATAAAGTATATTAAATTAAGTTAATATGTTTACAATAATTTAAAAATTTGACATTGAAAACATTTTGCCCTTATAAACTTGTATGAGGAAAGTCCATAACCACTAAATTACAAAACCCGTAACACCGCAATTGAGACCCTCGAAACTAGTCAAAATGTATGAGATGTCACAGTGTCTACCTCATTGTGGAAATCTTTCACATTGGAGAGTAAAAGCTTATTGTTAGAAATTATAATTACAATTAATAAACCAATTAAATGGTCCATAACAACAAGCCTGTGTAGCATAGGCCCTACGTATAGAATAAACTTAATAAAGTAAACGGGACGACATCCCTGTGGGAAATAGCTTAGATAATGGATATGTCTAAAGGAAACTGCTTTTTGTAACCTAGCTGTTGCCCATACATAAATTAAAATTATAATAATTATTATCATTTAATAAATTACGCACCTGGGAGAAAGAATTAAATAATACTGATGAATAATAATGCTGATTAAATAATACTATCCAGGGGGTGTTGGGGTCAGGGGGACTATAACTTTAAAATGATATCCTGAAAACAAATTAGGTTTTTGGACCATGATCGTTCTTACTGTGTACCCTTCAAATGTAATGGAATGGTGCTCGTAAAAATTGAACAATTTTTGTACATAATGTCATCCCTTTATTATTCCAAACCTCCTTTTTCCTAATATGTCCATAAAACCAAAGTAATAGATCAAAAAAATGTTTAAAACCTTGTTAAAAAATTAACGGAAAATAATTTTGACATGGATATGTCTTAGCTCTGGGGAGGGGGGGTGTTGTTGAACTCTGGTAGTTTCTATGGAAACCTGTTACATATTTTCCATCTTAAATTTTTAATATAGACGAATAAGAACAGCTGTTTAGATGAGGCGAAAACATTACCTTTAGACAAATCCCTGATCTGATCTATTTCCCACAGGGAAGTAAATACAAACATTTTCGAAATATTTACCTCAAAATTAATTGGAAGAATTTTACGTGTTATATCTGTGTAACAAAACCCAAAAGTGCACTTACGAAAACTATTTCTGCTCCAACATATTTAACACAAATGATACATTTCGGGATAGCAGAGAACCAGGTGGATGTGACAAGAAATTATGATAATGAAAGGTCAACGTTCAACAAGTGGCGCACTCAGAAAATAATTACGGAGGGGGCCAACCAATGGAAAAACTTTTAACAATTCCTTAAAAACCGTATTTTAAGGCATTAACTTAAGTTTATTTCAGCTCTTTAGATTCAAGTTTTAAGTAGACAACAAGAATTAAGGATAAACCCCAGCAGATTCAAAAGGATTTTAGGTTTTATTTTAACAAAATCTTTTTATATCAATTGTCTTACAAAATAAAATTGAGACTTCTTTAAGTTCTCATCAGTGTCAATAGTATTCTGTCTGTGTAAACTGGAATTCCCGTAGATAGTGAGATTGGCTAAGCCATGTAGCCCACACTCTCATCAGACATCGTGTTTCTTAGGTATAACTTGATTTACCAAAGGATTGAAAAGGAGCGGTCTGTTGTGCTAGTTTATATAGGTATAACGATGAAAATATTAAGTAGGATGTGGATGTTTGGAAATGTAGTTTATCGCAAATATTTAGAAAATCAACTATATTGACGTGGCGTGCTTTGTTTCGTCGGAGAAAAGCTAAACTTCCATTTTTTTTGTAGTGAAATGTAACTTCCGCAACCAGTATTCAGTATACAACGTGTCCACTATTGGTGGATTTAAAATCAGAATGTAATTTTTAAGGGGGGGTTACAGTCCCTTTTAGCCCCCTCTGTGGGTGTGGGGCGCCTGCGTCAGCTGGGTACTGACAGTAGGCTTGCCCGGGTATACGCCGTCGCGCTGCGTCGCACACCGTGATATTCTAGCCTTAGTTCGAGAGTCCCCGCCTTTGCTATAGAGTAAGGTAGTTTTCCTGTCTGTGTGAAAAAAAGTCCTTTGCAAACACTAACTCATTCAAATTATCAAGGGGTCAGTCCTGAGTTCAGTGCTCTTACATATGTTTACATATATGAATTTCCTTGGCTTTTGATAAATTTATCAACCATATACATTTACATTTACAATATACATGGCTACCCCCCAGTACATTTTTATAAGGTAAATTAACGGTGGGAAATGTCCTGACGGCATGTCTCCTATCACCCAGGAGGGATAGCTCCCTCCTGGTGGTGACGAAGGATCAATCTCTTAGTGTTCACGTTCACTACTCTAGATGAGTTTACATAATACGTCATTAGAAGACTAAACCAACTTGGTCAAGTTGAAGATGATGTTCAGATTAAGTATTTGTATATGATATAAGTATGATCTTATAAAATATGTCGATACTACTCATTTTCAAAGGACAAGACAGAACCGATGATAACAGGTTAGTACACCACTCTTGCTTAGGTTGGTTAATGAAAACAAGTTGATAAAGAAATAAATACCCCCGTCGCAGCAGACCTGCGTACTCAGCGAATTTCCAAATCAATAATATAATAATAATAATATATGACAAGTTTTTTCAAAATCTGACGATAAACATGAGAATTATTTGCCTATTCTCCATAAGATTAAAATGGGAAAGAATGGGTAGGTTTGCTGCTGTGAGGAACACTGAAAGTAGCCATTTATACCATCAAAAATTTTATTTTTAACATTTATACCAACTTTCATCAACATCTGTCCATAAATAAAGGAATTTGCCTAATCTCCATAAGATTAACATGGGAAAAGAGTATGCAGGTTTGCTGCCATGATAAACACATAAACTATGATTTTTTAGCACAAATGTATGTATCTCAACCACATGAAGCTAAATATCAAGTTTCATCCAAAAATATTAGATAATAAGTGAAAAATTAATTTTTCCTAATCCTCCATAAGATTAACATTGGAGCCAACGTCTCTACCAAATTTGGTTTCGATCAGACCATTTTTACGAGAGTTATCGTGTTCACAGACACACACATATATATATATATATATATATATATATATATATAAATTTTAACGACTATTGTTTTTGGTCTCTGGGCATCTAAAGAAGAAAAAATAACATGGTCTCGGGCTTAACTCTTGCCATGAGACCTACGGTAATAGCTTCTTCCCTATGGGAAATTCGCTAAAAATAAACGGTATCAGTTGACTGATACATACTTTCTCCAAAAAGACAATCTGTAATGAAACTATTATGTTCTTCAAAGTTTATCTACCGTAAATATCATTTAATAATTTATTGTTTCAAAAATAATCATCCCATTTCTGAAAATAAAAACAAGAGAGATAAAGTTAAATTAATCATTTAAATTGTATGGGAGACCCCCCCGTAATACCACGCTTTTTTTGAGTTGGTTTTGATGGGTGATTTGACCTTACGCTTCATACCAAGTTTAATGGAAAACGGTTGGAAAATATAGAAGAAATTGATTTTTTAATATTCTCTATAAGAATAACATTGGGCGCTTTCAGACAACGTACTTCGTTTATCATGGACAGTAAGTTTAACTTTTCTCTGGAACCATTAGTTGTAGACAAATAATTCAAAGTACTTAAGTTTTGAAGCCGGTTTCAATGGTGCCAGTCACGTTATACTTTGCTTATATTGTTTTCGTTGAAAATTTAAAAATTTGATTTTTTTTCATTTAAAAGCGAATAACTTTTGAACCGTCATTTTTACAGACATGCGGTGTTGTCAAATTATTTAGTACTTTGGCACTATAAATTATCAAATTGTAATCGAAATCGTTAGAGCAGTTTTTGAGAAATTTGCATTTTTCACATTTCTTAAGGGGTTTTAGGGGTGAACTAAGCTTAAAAATAAAAATTTCAAAAATGTAAAAAAACGCTGTGAGATACCGTGAATATAAACATACATGCCAAATTTCATCTAAATCGGACCAACGGGGTAGGCTGTGGCTCTGTACACATCCAGACACACACACACACACACACACACACACACACACACACACACACACACACACACACACACACACGCGCGCGCGCACTCACGCACACTCACACGCACACACACACACACACACAAACACATTTTTGGATTCAGGGGACTCCAAAATGGATATATCCACTCTCAACTCAAATTCGAAAATTTTGACGAAAACAATACTACATTAGATTATTGAAATGGCGACCATACTGCATTATGGTCGCCATTTCAGGTACATGTCATCCTTAGTCAGTAACAAGACTACAAGATCGCCCCACAATCATCTTACACTCAATATAGGTATCTTAAGCCAAGTATGAATGAGAATTGAGTGTAAGATGATTGTGGCGCGATCTTGTAGTCTTGTTATTGACTAAGGCTGACATGTACCTTAGAAAGGACCGTTAATTAATAGCCTAATAGCCGATGGCAACTAAGGGACCTACAGTTTAACGTGGAATCAGAACCACGACCTCTGTATTACGAATTGGTCTAATTATGTGGATGGTCTTTGCGGATTAGCGTAGTACTCAATAGTGTGGATGTTAATCCACACAAGAGAACACTACACCCACGACCATCATTCACAACTATCCACAATTCGTGACCTCCATGTAGCTGGATTACAGGATGTTGCCACCGTCCCAGTCAAGGGTATAATCTCCATGTATAAGGGGAGAAAGTAAAATCAGCTGAATTTTGACGTGACAATGTCGGACAGATATAATGTTGAATAGAGATAAGTACATAATCAGGGATAAAGCTGTGATCAGTCACATTCTTTAATCCAACCTGGCTTACAACAGTGTAAGCCTGTTTGTATTAAAAGAATATGATGTGTACAGACAACATGATTGGAATTAGTGAAGATTATTATAGTATTTTTCCGCAAAATTAGTAAAATGCTTATTGAATCAGACTAACGACCACAAAAGGCTAAGACTAAGTGGATATTCTGGAAAATTAGGTAGTCTCTCTCTCTCTCTCTCTCTCTCTCTCTCTCTTCTAGAAGATGATAACTCCACTAGGTCAGTGGGGAAAACTTTGAAAAGTCAAGGCGCAAGGAAAGAACGTAAAAGTTTATTAGATCCTGTAGTAGATGTGAATGAATTGAATAAATAATGATTTATTTGATTATTATAATACTTTAGGAGGAATAGAGAATTTTATTTTTGATGAAGTTACTGTTGATGTAATTGAGAAAGTAGTTTCAGATATCACTTCCAATGCAATTGGAAGTGATGGAATTAACCTAAAATTTATTAGATTAATACTTGGTGATATAAAATTTGTATTATGTTATGTGTTTAGTTTTTCTCTTAAGAATAGTGTGTATCCCAATCAATGGAAACGTGCGTTGATTTTACCATTACCTAAAGTTAAATCACCTGAAGAATGTGAAAATTATCGATCTATTAATATATTATGTGTGTTTGATAAAGTGTTGATTTTACCATTACCTAAAGTTAAATCACCTGAAGAATGTGAAAATTATCGATCTATTAATATATTATGTGTGTTTGATAAAGTGTTATATAAATTAGTGTATCTTCAAATTAGAAAGTATATCAATGATAATAATATTTTTTATAAATATCAGTCAGGATACAGATCATCATATAGTACGCAAACAGCTTTGGTAAAAATAACAGATGATGTTAGGAAAGCCAGGGATGAGAGGAAGTTAACAGTATTGTTATTATTTGATTTCAGCCGTGCTTTTGATTGTGTTAGCCATAGACTTTTGCTTTCTATTTTAAGATCTTACAATTTTAGTACAAATGTTATAATGTGGGTAGAATCGTATTTAGAAAATAGATTACAAAGAGTGAAACCCGTCAATGGAACGTTATCGGACTGGAAGTTGAATGCAGTGGGAGTTCCACAAGGTTCGACGTTATCTGCAATGCTGTTCTCATTGTATATTAATAAGATAAGTGATTCCTTTATTTTTTGTAGGTCAATGTTATACTCAGATGATTTACAAATGTACATTCATTGTGACATCAATAATTTAGACCAAACAATAGAGATGTTAAATGTAGACTTAACGTTGTCTAGATGGTGTACCGACCATGGCCTCAGTTAAAATATTGATAAATGTAAACCAATGATTTTAGGTACTCGGAGAATGTTATCTAATGTAAATATATGAATAATGTCCCATCTGTCTGTTTAAATGGTGTAGCTTTAAAGTATGAAAAAAACATTAATTAATTTAGGAGTAAGATTTATCAAACTTTAAATCAAACTTGATCGTGGGTAGAGCAAGTGGAACATGTACATAAAAAAGTATATTCAATTTTATATCAGTTAAAAAGACTATGTTTTAGACCACCTCTCCGTATAAAAAAATTACTTGTATCTACTCTAATTCTTCCAATATTTGATTATGCGTTACCGGCTTACTGTGACATTAGTGAAACTTTAATATCGAAAATGCAGAGAGGTCTCTCTCTCTCTCTCTCTCTCTCTCTCTCTCTCTCTCTCTCTCTCTCTCTCTCTCTCTCTCTCTCTCTCTCTCTCTCTCCTGTTAATTATCATTTCCAAACGATCATGAAGGTAGAACTGGGAACGAAGCTTAACCACGCCATCGCACCGGTACATGGAATGAATGAGCTTTGGAATGTAGTATTGGGTAAACAGGAATTTTGAAGTAGAAAAAGTCGGGCAAACGTCCGAAACCAAAGTACAAATACGCGGGGAAATGACCCCCGTAGGAACTGGTACCGGCGGCCTGCCCCTATGCCGATAGATTTCAATTTCTACGCTACGAGAGGCAGCCGCCACGCCCCACTCCCAGATTATTATACAGATTTCATTCACAAAACGCCCCCCCTCCATAGAGGAGCCGGGGGGGTGCGCGTTTTGGAAAGTGGCCGGTCGGAAGCGTCGGTGCATCGGTCACCGGTCAGTCGCGCGCAACATGTGATCGAAACCTGGACGATGATATCGAGAAGGCACATGTGGAAATATTGGATCGTCTGTTTCTCTCTGGCCACTGCCACTACACTTGTGGGTGAGTCTATCTCTTTGTCAATTATTTAGGTACAGAAGTAGGTTATATAGTTCTAATATTGTAATTGTAATAAGTAAATAATCAATATGTGACTGATTTTTGTATTGAAATACTTGTTTCTTGGTCATGAGATCTAGAAAAATAAAAAATTATATTTATGTTCTTAGCTTTTAAAAATTATAACTTCAAAATTCAGTAAAAACGATTTTATAGACCGGTCGGCTGAAAAATAACATTTATATTTTTTTGTGTCATATCAAATTAGGATTATAGAGTTAATTTTATCTCTGCAACCAGGACTAAAACACAAAATCCCTAGCTTAAATTGTGAAGCCCTCTTAGCAGAACAGAACAAAACCAACTAAGCAGATATCTCAAGCGGTTGCTGAGAAAAGGAATATTTTATTTAAAAAAAGAACACAAACTTCGGGAAATCGACACAAACGAAACAAGTGAAAAGTTCACATAAACACACGAATGCCGAACACAAAATGTAGAGGGTACCAAAAATATATTATGCGATATTCATTCATCACAAACGTCTATATCTCAACTGTTTAGGTTAGACCTACAGTATAACGTATAAGATTTTGCGGCTGAACGATATTGATGGCGGGAGGGATGGCCGGGAGACCAGTCGGGGAAGATTATAAAATCGGTTGTTTATAAAATTAAATTATACAAATTTATTAAATAAAGATTATAATTACAAAATACTACACAGAATTAATTGCAAATTTAAACATAAATAGTTTGGCTCCAGTTTATTTCTAATTTATAATTATCTTATCTCAAATTGAGACCATGAAGAATCTAGGATTTTAAAACCATTTGTTTCACATTGTTGCATATATATCTTAAATCTTGTGTCGTGAAATATTTTTGGTGTAGGGGAATTGACGGATACCATATCATTTTCCATATAATTTTTTAAACATTGATTGTGTTTATGGACATGTTTATTAGTAGTTGTTTCCATCTATAATATTATAAAGAAGAGATGGTTCCTGTATATTTGTTTGTTTGTATATCTGTTGTGTAAACTAAAAGCGAAAAATACTGAACCGACCACAAAGGTAGAATTTGAATTTGAAATTTTACACAAAGGTAGATCTTAAACTCATGCAACTCTTAGGCATATTCATTACCTTTAAATCCACTCTGGCTACACCCAGTGAATGTCCTATATAAAATTACTAGTATATCAACAGCTGTGGACACTAACATTTGACAGTTGAAGAAGATAAAGATCCTAGGGTTAAATGTTTACATTTTCTAATGTCAACTACGATTTGACAGTTCGGGAAGAAGAAGAAAGAAAGTTAATTTTTACAGATAAACTTACTCGGCCACGGCGACACCCAAGCTATCCAAGGCGGCGGCGGCGAGCAAGAAGCCCCGTGTCAAAATCAGTATTGCCGAAATACTATGGATTTTAAGTATGTAGGTGGATTTTAAGTTTTCTTCCGATGTCTGTCTCTATTACGTTATTCCATTTCCTTTCCAAATATTACTTAACGTGTTACTTTGACATGTTGTAGACACTAATACTAAGTCATTTTATAAACACTCGTGCTTATATTTTTTTTAGATTTAGATCATGTTTAAAAATTGTTATGTTACCAGACCGTTTTGTTGATATTAATGAGTTTATTTCGAAATCCCAGTTATGTTTTAACGTAATAACATCAACTGGGTTTCAGTTGCAAATCAGTTGGGTTGAAAATTTCAGTTAGCAATTTGTAAAATGAAAATTTTAAACACACGAACAGCTGTTTAGATGAATTGAAAACATTCCTATTTAGACATATCCATGATCTAACCTATTTCCCAAATGTAAGTACATACAAATTTTTTTAGATATATTTAATAATGTAACAAATAAAACATACTCCATAAACTCTACCTACATAATAATATATGAAAAATATTTGTAGGTTTACTTAAAAAGTTGAAAGGTCGTAGATATTTCTAACACTAATGGGTAGATTCCATGGCTAATTTTCTTTATTCATACTTTAATTAAACAAATAAAATGATAATGCTCTGGGTTTCAGTTGCAAATCAGTTGGGTTGAAAATTTCAGTTAGCAATTTGTAAAATGAAAATTTTAAACACACGAACAGCTGTTTAGATGAATTGAAAACATTCCTATTTAGACATATCCATGATCTAACCTATTTCCCAAATGTAAGTACATACAAATTTTTTTAGATATATTTAATAATGTAACAAATAAAACATACTCCATAAACTCTACCTACATAATAATATATGAAAAATATTTGTAGGTTTACTTAAAAAGTTGAAAGGTCGTAGATATTTCTAACACTAATGGGTAGATTCCATGGCTAATTTTCTTTATTCATACTTTAATTAAACAAATAAAATGATAATGCTAATGCAACTCTGAGGCAATATCCACCTTCATAACTACTGAAGTGATCTAAATTGCACAATTACAATAATATTTATTGTAAATTAATACTACAAACAAGTTTTATTACTCTCACAACCTCAAAAGGCATTTTATAATACCTACATTAATCAAGTGTAGGTATTTTACACGCCAAAAATAAGCGTGTTTCGCAAATAAAAAAACCTAGCCTACTCTAGGTACGTTTAACGCTCCTAATGTCAATGGATTAGATGGAGGATAAAACTGCCAGCAAAATCAAATTATACTATACACGTAAGTTAGACATGTACTATTAATCCTGTATATAAGATAGAGGATTTTTATTTTAATCATATTATTTTCGCTCTGAATACAGAAATATCTGCAACAACTTTGTACAGTGGCGTAGATACAGTTTTCTCATGGGAGGGGATATAAATAGCCCCCACCCCGAGTGAAAACCTTTTCTTGAGTATGAAATGAATTCTGTCATATATTCATGTTCATTCATAAATATAAATTATGATCGAGTTATTATACATATATTTCTTTGTTTCACAACATATACTGTAATGTTGTGCTATTTGCTGCGTATTCTACGATTGTTTTAGTGTGGAGTAGTCTAGTGTAGTTAGTTTCCTATACTGCGACGGAGGGCGTTTTTTTTTCAAAATCGATGGAAATTTATCTGGCTAAATGGAAAATGATAGGCCCTATCATTATCAAAGTTTGTCTGGCAGCGCATTCTAATATACCGGAAATGTCAGTACATTTTCTGTTAATGTTTTATTTCAATGTTTCTAAATCGACTACGTGGAAAAAATTAATCATTATGAAAAATATTTTAATTGCCAAAGATCCCTAACATAATTTTTTCAAACAGACGAAACAACAATGCCATTTAGTTAAAAGGTTTATTTATAACTAACAGTAAGCCCGTCCTTTGTACGGGTTGTAGGATTCAGTTTAAAGAAGAAATATTATCATACCAAAATGTAAACCTGAAATCCTAAACAAATCAATACAAAGAAAATAAATCAATACCCAGCTTTATTATTTAGCATTACTTTACAATTAAATAGATTAGAACATTATTATACCACTATTATAATTAGTTATACGTTAAATTACCTTTTTCATATAGTATGATTTCGAAATGGGTTTAAAATCAATGACCTATAAAAACGAATTAATATTGATTTGACAGCTGTTTGTTTTTATTTCTATTAAATGTTTAAACTACAAGGACAGCTGATTATTAGCGGTAGGTTATTCATTGAAAACTGGATCAAAATGCAAGTAATATCGCGTAAAAGTGGGGTTTTAAATGCACGTTACTTACTTTTCAGGGGGCGGTGGACAATTTCAAGCAATTATAAACCTTCTCTAGAATGTAGAGAATACATGAATTAAGTTTCATTGTAATCAGTTCTCCTGTTTTTTTCGGAGAAGACGGCGTAAAATGCCTCCTGGAGCGTCACAGACAAACAGACAAAAATTGTGATAAGACCGGTTTCAGCTTCTCTAACGCACGAAAAGTAAGAATAACTAAAAAATTAATAATTCTGAGCAATGTACAGACAAAACTCTAATTTTATTTATATAGATACCGTTAACATTTCTACAATATTAATTATTTTACTTATATCATTGATAATTTAATTTATATAGAACAGATATTTTTCAATGCTTTATTACTTCTTGGAACTACAATTTTGACTGAAGACAATTTATTCTAGCTGTCTCTTGATGTGAACGTACAAACACTGTTTTTTTCTATCGCTACCAATCACCACAATAATCTAGAGCTGTCTCGACACGAACAAAGTCACCGTGACTTTAATTAATCACTCTTGGGGTTTCTTTTAGATGCAATTTATTTACATGACTTTTGTGTTTCCGCTATTTTATTATAATGAAACAAGTGAACAGTACATATAAACACATATAATTCAAATGCTCTCGTATATTGTATTTCGACATGCAGCATTCAGTAACATATCAACGCACTGATTTTTTCTATTATTTGTTATTGCGTAGCGGTATTTTAGGATATTTTTGTTTTGATATTATTAGTAAAGGTGATGGAGGGATATATCCCCCTTATCTACGCCACTGACTTAGTGTACGGTAGTAATCTAGCGAATGCATACTTCACACCTCGGTTAGTTACATTTAAAGTTCTTCTCCTCCTTTGGGAAATTTTTCTGGTTTGTATGTTCAATGTTATGTGACAGCTTTGCTTTTGGTATATCTTTTACCATGAGAGGTCTTCTGAGTCTTGTTCTTGGCATTCGTTTAAATATTGACTTTGTGGATTGCTGTATTGTAACATATATATATGTTACTAAGTTCAAAAACGCAGTACCCTTTTTTAATTTAGAAGAAGAAATTAACCGTCCACGGATAAGCGAGAAAGCGCACTTTTAATGTTAGACTAGCCAAAGTACCCGTTCTTCGCACGGGCTAAAAAGGCTGAAATGTGTAGGCTCTACCGATACATTTAAGGTATTGTTAATTAATTCTTCATTGTTTACAAAATGACAAAACACGAGTGTCTACAACATTTCAAAGTAACATATGTCAAATATTGGGATAGTATAAGGATTTATGTAATAGAGACAGTCGTCGGAAAAAAACTTAAAATCTACCATTCCGCTATTTCAGATAATTCACTAACTTCGATCCAGCAGTTTATCTGAAAAATCAACTTTATTTCTTCTTCTTCCCGAACTGTCAAAATATAGTGCAAACGGATGTTGTCATTAGAAAATGTAAACATTGAAACCTAGGACGGTCACGGCAGCTCTTTCTTCTTCTTCTCCTTCTTCTCGAACTGTCAAATTTTAGTATTCACAGCTGTTGACATTCCAGTAATTTTATGTTTTCATTCTCTAAAAATGTAAACATTAAAACTTAGGACGTTCACAGGGCGTAGCCCGAGAGGATTTTAAGGAAATGAGTATGCCTATGTGTTGCATGAGTTTGAGTTTAAGTTTTACTACCTTTGTATAAAATTTGAAACCGGTCGGTTCAGTATTTTTCGCATTTACTTGCCACAACAAACTCACAAACAAACCCACAAACAAACCCACAAACCCACAAATCCACAAACCCACAAACAAACATACAGAAACCACCTCTTCTTTATAATATTATAGATTAAACTGATATGTTTCGGACCATAAGGCCATGTTCACAAGTTCCACTTAACCTAATATGTTAAAGTTGTAATTAAATGTAAATAAAGATTGATATCTTTATCAGCAGCTGATTTT
Source organism: Nephotettix cincticeps (assembly GCA_023375725.1). Classification (NCBI taxonomy): domain Eukaryota; kingdom Metazoa; phylum Arthropoda; class Insecta; order Hemiptera; family Cicadellidae; genus Nephotettix; species Nephotettix cincticeps. The sequence continues at coordinate 106,989,584 of CM041791.1, read as the reverse complement.
CATTTAGTCTTTGGGATTTAGTTGTATGATATTTTAAAATATAATATTTTGACATGGATATGTCTTAGCTCTGGGGGTTGTTGGCGACTTTTAAGATGGAAAATATGTAACAAGTTTCCATAGAAACAACCAGAGCTATTGCATTGAATTTTTAATATGAAAGAATAAGAACAGCTGTTTAGAAGAAGTGAAAACATTACCTTTAGACATATCCATGATCTAACCTATTTCACACAGGGAAGTAAATATAAACATTTTTTGTATGTGTTTGCATTTTATTTATTAATCTGTTGGGTTGTGTTTTGTAATTTTTGTTTATGTTTAATGACTATGTCAGTTTAATGTCAGTTTGCCTGGTAGTGTATGTCAACCCACCTTGTAGTAGATGGAACTGTTGGTGGTGGACGAGGTCAAGGCGGTGGGGCCGCTCAGGGGCAGCGCGCCGCCACCAGTGACTAACTATGGGTGTCTTGGGGGTTTTGTACCTGTTGGTGGTGGTCGAGGTCAAGGCGGTGGGGCCGCTCAGGGGCAGCGCGCCGCCACCAGTGACTAACTATGGGTGTCTTGGGGGTTTTGTACCTGTTGGTGGTGGTCGAGGTCAAGGCGGTGGGGCCGCTCAGGGGCAGCGCGCCGCCACCAGTGACTAACTATGGGTGTCTTGGGGGTTTTGTACCTGTTGGTGGTGGTCGAGGTCAAGGCGGTGGGGCCGCTCAGGGGCAGCGCGCCGCCACCAGTGACTAACTATGGGTGTCTTGGGGGTTTTGTACCTGTTGGTGGAGGTCGAGGTCAAGGCGGTGGGGCCGCTCAGGGGCAGCGCGCCGCCACCAGTGACTAACTATGGGTGTCTTGGGGGTTTTGTACCTGTTGGTGGAGGTCGAGGTCAAGGCGGTGGGGCCGCTCAGGGGCAGCGCGCCGCCACCAGTGACTAACTATGGGTGTCTTGGGGGTTTTGTACCTGTTGGTGGAGGTCGAGGTCAAGGCGGTGGGGCCGCTCAGGGGCAGCGCGCCGCCACCAGTGACTAACTATGGGTGTCTTGGGGGTTTTGTACCTGTTGGTGGTGGTCGAGGTCAAGGCGGTGGGGCCGCTCAGGGGCAGCGCGCCGCCACCAGTGACTAACTATGGGTGTCTTGGGGGTTTTGTACCTGTTGGTGGAGGTCGAGGTCAAGGCGGTGGGGCCGCTCAGGGGCAGCGCGCCGCCACCAGTGACTAACTATGGTGTCTTGTTTTGTATGTTGGTGGTGGTCGAGGTCAAGGCGGTGGGGCCGCTCAGGGGCAGCGCGCCGCCACCAGTGACTAACTATGGGTGTCTTGGGGGTTTTGTACCTTTTCATCAATGTAACACCAGTGACTAACTATTTCTTTGTACATGTTGGTAGGTCGATAAACTACTCACAAATTGACTAACTATGTCTTTTTGTATTTTTTTATAAAATTAATATTTTTTTTTAATGTAAATGTCACATGTAATATCATTTCAAATTTCATAATCTATATTTTTTATGAAACTTAATATTTAGCTTTATGTAGTTCAGATCCGTTCATTTATTCTTAAAAATCATACTTTATGTGTTCCGCTAACCTGCATACTCTTTCCCCATGTTAATCATATAAAGAATAGGCAAACTCCTTTATTTATGGACAGATGTTGATGAAACTTGGTATAAATGGTCAAAATAAAAGTTGTAAATACTAGAAACGCCTACTTTCAGTGTTCCTCACAGCAGCAAACCTGCATACTCTTTCCCATGTTAATGTCATGGAGAATGGGCAAATAACTCTCATATTTAACGACGGATATTGATAAAACTTGTCATCTATTTTTATTATTATTGTTTTGGAAATTCGTTGAATAGGGCCTGCGCAGGTCTGCTGCAACGGGGGTATTTAAATTTTGCGCGGGCCTAATAATATCAAACGCAACTTTTAACAACATATAAGAAGTTTACAAAACTTCATAATGGGAACATTCGGTGACATTCCTGAAACTAGTAAAATTATGACTTAATGAGAGGATCGATGGCGTACCTGCCACACTGTAACCTAATTATGTTCATTTCTCAATCCTAGAAAGTAAACAATGTTTAACTCAGATATAAAAAAAGCAAAATGTCACAGATCGTTAAAGTGAAAAATCTTCCAAGTTCAGTAGTGGCATATTAATTTTTATTGTAATGAACTAGAGACACATTACAGGATGCTGGTGTAATCATTTTTTTCTAATTAGATAGATATATTATATATATATATTATATATATATATATATAATATATAATATTTATATATTAGATAGATGATTAATTAATTATACATCTATCGAATCCTGTTTATAATGCATTGCTTCGTCTATGTTTCTTCTAATCTCATCCATCTTATTTCGCGAACATTTTAATGTACACCTAAAGTCATGATGGTTTTTTGATTGCCACAAACGGCACTAAATCTTATGGCATTCCTACACCTCCCTCCAGTCGTTGCAGTTCCAAAGAATTCATTTCTCCCACTAGATTGATGATAAAGGACTTTTCTTAAACTTGAATGGTACCGGTACTAAAGTTTATAAAAATACTGTATCGACCACTTTATATAGTGATAAAGGTCCTTTCCATCCCGCCTAGGAGGCGCAAGTTTCGCGAATCGCAACGATTGTTCTCGCTCTTACTCTATGCAGTGACCGGAGCGACGTGCGGCGCGGCGTTACTCTATGGCGGGTCATGACCCCGCTGACCACTCCTCTGTTGTCAACGTTGCCGCCGCGCATCGCTTTCTACTCCACAGGCTTTCGCTGACAAAACGGGACACACACGCATGGTAAACCCAAACCGGTCTTGCTTTGTTACGTGTTTCCCGGACTGGCTCCGACTCAGTCTGGGCTCAGCCTACATCGCTACACCCATTAACCAATCCATCCCCGCCCCCCCACCACCCTGCGATTCGACCAATTACCTACGAATTTCTAAATGATCAAGAGAATGCCATACAACTCTGAATTATCGAGCAACGACATAAGTTCCCATTTGTGCCACTAGAGTCACAATATTCCCACAAGTATCATGGAGGTGGTTTCTTTTAGAATACCTCGTGACAAGTATAAAATATTATATCAATATCTAAACTAGCGTCACTTATCATACTAGATTACTATCATATTATATCATATTATTAATATCATATTATCATACTAAATGTGACGAGAGATTTGGAGGTCACAGAAAATCTGAATATGCACTGCGGCCATAATTATGTAAGTTAAATCACAATGGTAAAATGTTTTTTCGTCCCCTTTAATTCATAGATTTTAAGGGATGTGATAGGTAGTTGTATGGAAATGAATTAATTTGAAGCAACCTGACAAATTGGTGAATGAAAATCTATTTTAAACTCATTCGGCTTTTAGTATTAGGTACTTTAGCGGAGCATCGTCTAAGATGATGGGAACCAAATGGCAAAATATTGTACCAATCAAAACCATCCTTCCACTGCAATAATCAATTCAGACAACCTTTATTCAGAGAGGAGGGTGAGTTAATTCACCTACTCAAATATACACAAAACTGACGAGTACGTGTTTTTGGTGACATGTTGCTGGTATGTACTAACAATTTAATGATATGCCTTAGTTTATCCATTTGGCAAGAGACGCTATCCTTATTGAACAATGGTACGAACTTGTTAGCAGTGTCAGGTTTCTAGAGGAACTAGAGTTTTCATAATTGGATAATTGTTGTATTATGTTTTTTAAATTTGTGAATATTCAACGCTAGTGGTATATTTGACTGCTTTGCAAACTACCTACCTGTCGACCTGTTGTTCGATGGGCCCAGTTATTTGATTGATTGTACTATTTGAAATGACGATTGGGTTCGTATTTTCACTGGCAAGAGATACCTGAGAGACATGTTGTATCTCTCCGTTCTAAATTTTATATACCATGAGTATTAAGAATAAGATATTCAAGAATGACAACCATTCGGAATACTGTTACTTAAAAATCCATATGTAGCCGAACGCGGAGGCTGAAAGCCACTCTCGATGCCGGAGTCAAGGACACGTCTGCCACTTCCTGTTGTGCCTTGCGCGGCTAGACGCGGTAATTGGCGGTCACGTGACATCCATTCATGAGTTTCACCGCGGTACGACGACTGTGAAGGCAGATCACGTGTCGATAGAAAGCCTTCACACCGATCGCGATCATCCTTCACAGCTCCGCCGAGACCGCGCGCCGGCACACGGCACACTGACCCGACAATAGCACTATAGCAGGCCGCATCATGCATGCTGCTCACACGATGTTTGGCGGGAAAGGTATAAATATCAGATAAAGGTTACTAAGAATTTAGCCAGGGAACTATAATATAACACGTACCCCTAAGACATGATATGTCTTAATGTATATAAGAGTCCTCCGCAGTGCCGCTATAATATATTTCAGTCCCATGTTAAATTATTGTCTCCATTAATCCTTACCGTACAGTAATAAAAATTTAGTTGGTGTGATAAATTAAAGTTTCTACAAATAAGATTTTTCTTGACTTTAAATATATTTATGTTTTAACTATCCAAACACACAATTTAACAATTTTACATGGATACGCCTGTGCTGGGTGGGGGTGGGGTTAGTGTTGTCTTGTATTTTTGCATATATAACCACAATATCTTCAATTCAAACATAATACGAACTGTTTATAATCATGGGAGAGCAGTCTGTAATGGTGTGAAAATAATATTATTATTTTTATCCTGCCATCCGCCATTGAAGTGCCTGGAACAGGAGTGTAACCACACTCGAATGACAGGGTTATAGCTAAAACCAGAGGTCATATTCTCATTAAGTTGATCAGATAAAAGGGAGACGCTAGTTGAGGTCAAGGAGCAGTGATTGGAGAAATGTTAGTCCGTAACGGTTTTGAAGTTAAATTAAATAACCTTTGTTTTTTTCAAAACTATGTAAATAAACTGTATCAATGAACAAACACATATATATTTTTACATACATGTATAGTACTTTCTCTCTCATAAGATAATTCTTAAGAAATTACATATATTTAACATAACTACCACTGAATCCTGAAATAAAAATTAAAATTACCTTTAACAACGTTTTTTTAGTCCAAGCTGCTCTCAACAACATACTACGTTTCAGTACTACGTTCTACGTACCATGGACAGTAAATTTAACTTTTCTATGAAACCGCTAGTCGTAGATTAATAATTCTACAAACTTAGGCCTATTTGTTTAATTTTTTGAGTTGGTTTTAATGGTAATAGTCAAATTATATCATAAATTTATCATTTTGCCTAAAAATCCAAAAAATTCCAAAAAGTGAAAATTCAAAAATGATTTTTTTACATTTAAACGTAACTTTTTTGAATCGTTGTTTTTACTGACGGATTAAAGAGACTAACTATGAATCATTACATTTTAATGGAAATCATTTGGGAAATTTGTATTTTCACGTTTTTAATAGTTCTTGAGGTTAACTACTAAAAAATCTAAAATTTACAAACATGAGAAAAATGGTCAAGAGATATGATCAAAGTGCACCATTGTACCAAATTTCAAATAAATCGGACCCTCAGTTTGGTCTCGGAGTTTGAACGGTGACAGACGAACATACAGGTACAAGCCAAAAACCCACTATGGATTCAGAAAGCTTTATAATGGATATTTCAAATCTCAACTCAAATTTTAACGAAACGTCCCACAAAGCTAGTCATGTTTATTGTTTCAGGCGGGAGCCGGGCGGTGTTCCCGCGCATGGACTACGACGAGTGGACGCCCCTGGGCCACGGAGACCCGCTCAAGAACGACCCCACCTACGACTACGTTCCACCGGTGCTGGACCGGGTCAACTACTGGCTGGAGCCCGAGGCGCGGACCCCCGACCCTCCGTCTACGCCACCACCCGAGGTGCTACTGCTAGGAGTGTCGCAGGCCAAGAAGTCTCCGGGCAAAATAGAGGTTGGTAACTGCGCATCCTCATCGTGTCATCAGGACGTCCCTGCTCAATTCCTTTCCATTAGACGCTGGATTGTAGTTGAATAATTTGCGAAATACGCCTGAAGTAGATTAACGACTCTGGGGGGAGCACCCCACTGTAAATCTTAAGAAAAGTTCATGAGCTCAAAGCAAAATAAATAAAAATTTAAATATAAATTTATTCCGGAAAACGGGAAAGAAAGAACGGTTAGCTGCTCTGCAACAAGTTATAGCGCCGTACATTTTTACCGATGACTACTCTGTCGCAATGTGAATTCGAATCATTAGTAGGTTTCTGGACTACCAATGTTAAAAGTTGCCAATCTATTTTAATTTGGTAGGACTGAGCCTTCTGGAGGTAATAGGAGATACAATTATTTTTACAAGCTTTGTTTAAGGAACTAAATTGTTTTTTTGAGCTGATTCTAGTGGTGAAAGATAAAATTTGAAAGTTTTACAAGTTACATGAGAAAAACGCAAAAAACTCATTTTTGGGGCAAAACCACCCAAATAAACTTTAACGACTATTGTTTTTGGTCTCTGGCCACCTAAAGACAATAACCCCCGTCGCAGCAGACCTGCGTACTCAGCGAATTTCCAAATCAACATTATAATGATAATAATATACATGACAATTTTTATCATCTGTCGATACACATGAGAGTTATTTGCCTATTCTTCATAAGATTAACATGGTAAAGAGTATGCAGGTTTGCTGCTGTGAGAAACATTGAAAGTAGGCATTTTTAGCATAAAATATTTTTACTTTTACCATCTATACCAGGTTAAATAAAGTGACGAGTGCTGTGCCACTGGATCACAAAAGAGTCCGTTATCTAAAGGGTCGAAGGCACATCTGATGAGAGAGAAGCCAGAGAGCTATCAATATGCCGAACGGATAGACCACAGAGAAAACAATACTACAGTATTGTTGAGAAGATTGAATACAAAAAAGATGTTAAGGATAATTATTGTTCAATAATAGTAAGAGAAAAAGAAAAATAACCCGCATTCCTACCAACAACGGAAGATTTTATTCTAACGGTTATTGCGTATATTTTTACTAGTTAACATAAAATATAAATTAGCTGCAGAAACGTAGATTTATACTACTACCATTAAATTAGATTAGAAACACAATTTCCTGTAATTTAATACCAGGAGGGAAAAGCTTTCAATTATAATGTCAGTAAAACTAAACCTATAAAGAGATTCAGATTCTGTCCGAGAAGACAACATCAACATCCTTTTGATAAAGTTCAAGACTGAAAAACAATCTTGTCACACAGTTCGTGTACCCTCCTAAACCATGTAACTATTGAATAATGTAACTTAAACCACCTTCCTTCTACCTTAACCTGGTATATTCTACCATATAAATGGTAAATAGTTTTACTAAACAAATTATTCCTGATTGTAAATAACCTTAATGAAATACAGTCAGTGATACAAAAGTGTATCGTTAGGACCAGTAATTGGGCAATTAGGTAGTAGTCGAGTAAATACCTACCTCTCTTTTCACAGCTGTATTCATGTTCACAGTCAAAGAAACAACCCCAAGCGGATTCAAGGAGAGATTTTTTCGACCCCCTGATGCAGTTAATCAACGAAAGGAAGCACACAGGCAGAGTGCGGCCTCAGTACATCCCTCTGCAGGGGGGCTACCTGTATCGTACCCCGCCCATGAGAGCGCCCTTCACCATGCTGGTGCCACCCCCGCCGGCGCCTCACCCCACGGCACTGCCCACCGCGCCGCCTACCGAGGGCACTAACACACTAGGCACCCTGAACACGATCCCGACCACAACCCCCGCGCCTGCCCCAGACACCACCTTCGCAACCCCCGAGGCGACAGCGTCTACAACCCATGTCCATAAGGTATGCATTAATAATATTTTAGTACATTACATTAACAAATAATCGTACTGCGTACATTATATCTTATCAATGGCTAATATCTTTAAAAACTCAATGAAAATTAATTGGTTGATTCATTAGCTATATGTCAAAGTCCTAACATTTTGTTCTAATTAATTTTCTGATAACTTATAATTTAACATATATTGACATATTGGCATAAGATGTAATACCATTTCTCTTTCTTGCAGGTGGTATCTCCTATGATAGACATGGACCCAGGAGGCCACCAGTCTCTCCCGTCATCTCTGCTGCAGATCATACTACAGAACGAGATGGCTTCTACTCTGACGGCTCCCTCCACTACAACGGCCACCCCCCATCCTATGCTCACCACCGACCCTCTCTTCTCTCACTATAAGCAGCCCGTTGAGCCTCTCACGGGCCCCATGTACCTTATCATTCAAGGCCACTCCAAGGTCAAGACGTACGGGGCCTCCAAGCTGGATAACCTCTCCGGCATTTCTAGCCAAGACGATAACGAGGTAAGTTCCAAGGAAATAAAATCTCTAGAGCGTAAACAAATATTACCTGTACCTTTGCGGTTCAGGTAGTTTCTTGAGCGTGAACCACAACGTAAGTCACATCATAATCACCATGAATTGATGAAAACGTTCTGCATCTTATACCGGAACAAAGACACAAGTAAAGTCTGCGTTTGAAGAACCACCTTGGTGTTTAAACCGGTAGAATTTAAACCGACTGAGATTTAAAAAAAACATATGATTACTGTATTTGTGATTGAGGCAAATGTGTTTTAAATATTTTATCTATTTTTTCAACAGCGTTTTGAGCTGAATCCTTTAACACAACAAAGATGTACGAGATAATAATTGTAATTATTTTTCACATGGATATGTCTTAGCTCTGGGGGGTGTTGACAATTTGTAAGATGGAAATTTGAAACAGGTTTTCATAGAAACTTTTAGAGCTATTGTATTGAATTTTTAATATATAAAAATAACAGTTCTTTAGAAGAACTGAAAACATTCCCTGTAGACATGTCCGTTATGTATTTCCTACATGGAAGTAAATACAAACATTTTAGTTATTGGTTGTCGTGAAAAGAATGTTATATAAATCCTTTCCTCAATATCCTCAAATATTTATCATAAATAACGTAATTCCGGCCAACGTAAACAATACAGAGTTAATATTTGAAAGCTAACTATAACTGCATCAAAAGTAAAGCGTACAATTTTAATAACTCATCAATACCAGAATTAAATACAGGTAAGTTGGTAATGAAAAATTCTCAGTTATTCATTTTCTGTTCATAGAACAATATAAACATATTTCATAAACGCAATCATATTTATTCTGATGTATTAAAAACTTTCTAGAAATTGAACCGTAACATGGATGGAAAGATAATTCTAATATACGTATCATTAATTGGGGGGAGTGAACTCCAACAATGACAAAGAATTCATAGCTGTTATCTATAATCTATAATTTTGTAAAGATGAGGTGGTTTCTGTATGTTTGTGGGTTTGTTGTGGCAAGTAAACGCAAAAAATACTAAACCGACCGGTTTGAAATTTTACACAAAGGTAGATCTTAAACTCATGCAACACATAGGCATATCCATTTCCTCGAGCATTCATTTTCGTTCTTTTTTCATTTTCACCTCGAACTACGCCCCGTGAAAGTCCTAAGTTGCAATGTTTGCATTTTCAAAGAATAGAAAAATAAAATACTTGAATGTCAACAGCTGTGAACACTAAAATTTGACGGTACGGGAAGAAGAAGAAATTAACCGTCCACGGATAAGCGAGAAAGCGAGCTTTTAATGTTAGACTAGCCAAAGTACCCGTTCTTCGCACGGGTTAAAAAGGCTGAAAGGTGTAGGCTCTACTGATACATTTAAGTTATTGTTAATTAATTCTTCATTGTTTACAAAATGACATAACACGAATGTCTACAACATGTCAAAGTAACATCTGTCAAATATTGGGAGAGGATAAGGATTAATGTAATAGAGACAGTCGTCGGAAAAAACTTAAAATCTTCCATTCCACTATTTCAAATAATTCACTAATTTCGATCCAACAGTTCATCTGAAAAAATCAACTTTATTTCTTCTTCTTCCCGAACTGTCAAAATGTAAAGTAAACGGATGTTGACATTAAAAACTGTAAACATTGAATCCCAGGGTATTTACAGCAACCATGTCTTCTGCTTCTCGAGCTGTCAAATTTTAGTGTTCACAGCTGTTGGCATTCAAGTAATTTTATGTTTTCATTCTCTAAAAATGTAAACATTGAAACTTAGGACGTTCACAGGGCGTAGCCCGAGAGGATTTTAAGGAAATGAGTATGCCTATGTATTGCATGAGTTTGAATTTAAGTTTTACTACCTTTGTGTAAAATTTGAAACCGGTCGGTTCAGTATTTTTCGCATTTACTTGCCACAACAAACCCACAAACATACAGAAACCACCTCTTATTTATAATATTATAGATTACAGGGCCCACACGCCACCGCGGCACGGCAGTGGCGAAGAATTAATTGTTGTGCCAGCCGCTTTTCGTCACGCCCGCGCCGCGGTGGCGCATGGGCTCTGTAAGCTAACTTTAAAAGTGTAAAAAACGTTGTAAAAATTTTACAAAGTTAATGGTTTTTTTGTTATATAAATTAAAAGATTTTTAACCACCGCCATTTTTAAAATATAAAAGCAAACTACATGATACTTTGAGAATATTTTTCTCCTTAACCCATAAACATGTGTGCAAAGTTTGGTTTCTGTATCTTAAATAGTCCTTGATATATAACATTTTTTGTATAAAATACAAAATGGCGGCTAGCGGCTAAACGAAGGATTTTCCGACATATGTTTATAGGAAACTTTTTGTTTGTTTTGATGAGTACTATCACCCCTCGAAGTTTGTCCCTGACTTTAATGGACACCCTGTATAAATAAAATTGGAGTCTTGTCTGTACATTTCTCGGAATTATTATTTTTTAGTTATTTTCACTTTTCATGCAATAAAGAAGCCGAAACCGGTCTTATTTCAATTTTTGTCTGTCGGTTTGTCTGTGACGCTCAAGCAGGCATTTTACGCCGTCTTCTCCGAAAAAAAAAACGGGAGAACTGATTAAAATGAAACTTATTTCATGTATTCTCTACATTTCAGAGAAGGTTTGTAAATGCTTGAAATCGCCCGCCGTCCCTTGAAAAGTAAATAACGAGCATTTAAAACCCCCCACTTTTACGCGATATAACTCGCATTTTGATTCAGCTTTCAATGAATAACCTACTGGTAATAATCAGCTGCCTTTATAGTTTAAAGATTTAATAGAAATAAAAACAAACAGCTGTCAAATCAATATTAGTTAGTGTATATTGGTTATTAATTTAAACCCATTTCGAAATGATACTATATTAAAAAGTTTTTTAACGTATAACTAATTATAATAATGGTATAAATGTTCTAATCTATTTATTTGTAAAGTAATGCTAAATAATAAAGCTGGGTATTGATTTATTTTTATTAATTTGTTTAGGATTTTAGGTTTACATTTTGGTATGAATCTTTCTTCATTAAACTGAATCCTATAACCCGTACAAAGGACGGGCTTACTGCTAATAAAAAATAAATTTAAATTAGTTGAACGAAAATTCAGTCAGCCTGAATGATATGTTGAGGAAGTCTAGTCCTCAGTCGTCGGTTAGTCAACATTAAGGCTTACCACACCGGACACCGGGCAGATGCAGTGTATCCATGATATGTTGAGGAAGTCTAGTCCTCAGTCGTCGGTTAGTCAACATTAAGGCTTACCACACCGGACACCGGGCAGATGCAGTGTATCCATGATATGTTGAGGAAGTCTAGTCCTCAGTCGTCGGTTAGTCAACATTAAGGCTTACCACACCGGACACCGGGCAGATGCAGTGTATCCATGATATGTTGAGGAAGTCTAGTGCCCAGTCGTCGGTTAGTCAACATTAAGGCTTACCACACCGGACACCGGGCAGATGCAGTGTATCCATGATATGTTGAGGAAGTCTAGTGCCCAGTCGTCGGTTAGTCAACATTAAGGCTTACCACACCGGACACCGGGCAGATGCAGTGTATCCATGATATGTTGAGGAAGTCTAGTCCTCAGTCGTCGGTTAGTCAACATTAAGGCTTACCACACCGGACACCGGGCAGTGTAATTTATGTTATCTATTCATTTTTACTTAGTCAACATTAAGCTACCACATGACAGGCAGATGCAATGGTATCCATGATATGTTGAGGAAGTCTATTGTTTGGTTTCACATTTACATTGCATTTATTTAAACCACACCGACACCCAGATTGACATGTATCCATGAATTTTGAGGATTCAGGTCATCGTCTTAGTCAAAATCTTAAACAGGACACCGGCAGATGCAGTGTATCCAGATATGTTTGAGTTACCTCATCATTCGGTAGTCAACATTAAAGGCTCGACGCACACCGTCAAGCAGATGCAGTGTATCCATGAACCTATAGCAGGATTTTTTAATAAAATCTTCAATTGTTTTTACTGCAAGTTCCTGGTGAATAAGGTTGTTGCGTACAAACCATGGAGAATTTAAAGAAATACGGAGAATTTTGTTTTGAAGAATTTAGGATTCTATTAAGTTTTGTTTTTGATATTGATAACCCCCATATAGGGCAGGCATACGTTACTAATGGTAACGTTGATGATGGTTTTGTATATCAGTATGGAACAGGAATGTTTTAATGTAGATTTTCTATTAATTACAGGAAACAAAGTTGCTAGACGAGCATTTCCTTGTGTTAACTTTTTGTTTGCGTGTATATTCCGATTTTATCTAGCCATACACCCAAATACCTTTATTACATTATCATCGCCATTCCATGGCAGAAACGCTCCATATATATGACTTTCAGGAGGGGATGGATATCTTTTTAATGTAAATATTTTGGTTTCACATTTACTTGCATTTAATTTAAACCTCCATTGTTCAAACCAATTGACAATTGACATCAATAGAATTTTGTGAAGATTCAGGAGCTTCATCAATTCTTAAATAGTGACATTTTATTGCTGTATCATCTGCGTAAAGTAATAAGGTAGTATGTTGCAAATGTGATATGTCTGACATGTATATGTTAAATAGCACAGGACCAAAGATAGAGCCTCGCGGCACACCTGCTTTGACCGGTCGAATTGAAGAAAAACTTGTTTATTTTTACAGAATAAGTTCTTTTATTCAGAAATGATTTGATTATATTCAACAAGTAAAAAGGGAAGCCATGACCTATCATTTTTTTTAAAGGCCTCGACGCTACACCTCGTCGAAAGTCTGCGCTATGTTCAGGAAGGCAGCAGCTGAGTGCTGTTCGTTATCAAATCCTTGTACAATTGTTTCTGAAATGCGCATTAGGTGGTGTACTGTTGAGTGTTTAGCTCGGAAGCCAAACTGATAAGAAGGGATAGTTCCAGATTGTTCAGAATAATTTATGATTCTTTTAAAAATAAGAAACCTTTAACATTACCTTTGTTTACAACTGAGTTGATGGTTGACACAATGAAGAATTCTTGAGGTTATGTTTTTGTTTGAACAAAGATTAGTTTTTAACATCCATAAGTCCAGCTGTTATATAGACTCGTTTATCACTCTTTTGTCACACTTATTTGACAACAGAGTGACAATTTCACTATTGTCACCACTTTCACTTATTTGATTTTTTCAACTCAGTATTCCTTTATTTAGGACAGTATGATAGGTAGATTTCAATTGCACTTGAAATGTTCACGGCTTCTTTTGAGTTGTTGGTACTGTAACAGCTAGCTGAGCCTAAAAAACAAGTCATGTTGTAGACACTCGTATTTATAAATTTTTGAGATCGTGTTTAGTATAAAATACTATAAGTAAATACCTCTTTTAATGTGAATAGTATTTTACCTCAAATAAAGCATTTTTTCGAATTCCAATTTTCATGTTTTAGAATATTTATTGCATGCCGAAGAGAAGAGGTAACCTCTCCCAAAACCTTTTTATCCGTGCGAAGGCCGGGTACTTTAGCTAGTCTAATATAATTCAAAGATTATGCAATATATTCATACTGTATATGCATAACATTGTGTGTGATAACACATTTACGCGGGTTAATTGTGTTTGGGAAAATTTAAATGGATAAAGTAGTAACATATCTATTTATTGTCAATTATAACAAAATTAAATATTCTTTCAGATAAAAGTTCTTGGTTTACCAAAATTAAGAGAAACGAAATAAGTGTGATGAATACGTTTTTTTAATGTTTTCTGGAAAGGCACATTATTAAAATAGCTATATTATAAGAGAAGTAGTTAGTTATGTACGCGTGATAAACACGCTATTGTTGTATTGCGTTACAACTACCGATAAGGCCCTACACACTGCACAGGACTGTGGCATGTAGGACTCTTAACTAATGTATCATTTACTTAACTCCAATCAGATTATTAAATTTCTTGGAAAATGAACTGCACTTGAATGATAAAAGTTTCTCTGTATTGTTTAGCAAATTCGAAAATTCAAAATGAGTCTTTTGGAAAGATGAGACAATGAAAAATATTGAAAAAATTATTAACGAAATAATGTAAGGCCTTACACCAAATAAATATAGGTTTGAAAAGCCTATTTGAATTTTGATAGTATTTTAGTTATAAACAAATAATTGAGGTTTAAATTTCATGAATTTAGTTCATGTAATCGACATAATAATATTGTTTATGTGATGGTTTACAGTCCACAAAAATGTATTTATGCATTTGTAACCTGTAAAGGTGGTGGTATCAAGTTATCATTTATGTCTAGAGACAACATGTCCAAAATAATACAAATTTTGTCTCTAAAAATAATAGTAATTTCTGTCAGTTATATATTATGTTAATTGTATTAAGTTCTTTCTTATGTAAGAAATTACATTTTTGAAATTGCCTTAGGTTGGCGATCAGCGAAGAAGAAGCAGACAGATTGACCTGGAAGATTTTCTTCCGGTAGAAGAAACTTTGGAAGAGCTTGCTAAGGATTACCTGGATGACGATACAGTCGAAGGGTCGGGACTGAAAAATCTCATAGCCGCTGCAATGGGTAGCTGAAAATAATTATTCAATAATAAACAGAATAAACTGACCTAGCTCAACATCCGGCTGTGCTGTGGTTGAAACATTAACAATATTTAATTTACTAGAATAGAGCTTCTGTGTAACCATCGAAATTGGAGGTGTGTTGTATAGAATGTGGTGACCATCATACGGATACATTTTTACCATATGGAAACCCTAAATATTTAATAAAAAATACTGTATAGTTAAGTTAATTTTGCAATAACCGTTATTTTGGAGATATGTTTGCTTTATAGTTAAGTATATTGTATTCTATGTCAATTTTCATTACAGTTACTCAATTTCACAAAACTGGAGTTACGGAAACCCATTAGAATGTTTATCTTAGTATTTCATATAACGAATCAACTAAACAAGAAATCAATTAAACATATAGGCTCATAATCTGATAAATGAATCCACTGAATTGCTGTATTAATGAGTTAACCTTACATTATTCTTTAAAAATAGGTTATTCTTGATTTGTTTTAACAAAAGGATACCTACAAGGCTTTTCTAAAAGGCCTAAAAGGCTTCAAGGCTTTTTTTCTTTTTTTGAAGACTGAATAAATTGCTTTCTGAATAGAAAGAAAAAAATATTTTTTGTGCTAATCTTGGTAATATAAAAAAATTGTTTGGCTAACTAGTTTGTTTATGGATATTGGAACATTGTAATGTTTGAATGATTCCCTAGAAGCACAATAGATAATAATTTTAATGCAAATAGACGATAATGTTAACTTAAGTGTGAATACTATTTAGCCATTAGACTAATAATTGTATTTATCATGAAGCTTTAACTTAATTTAAGTGTTGTATATTATTGTAAATTATAAGTTACCATAATGTTATTGATGTGCTTCAGGCCATATGAGAGCGCCATTTGTTGCCATTACTTTCTCCCCTTATACATAGTATATGGAGAAAGTATTGTTTTCGTCAAAAATTTCGAATTTGAGTTGAGGGTGGATATATCCGTTTTGGGGTCCCCTGAATCCAAAAAAGTGGGTTTTGGCGTGATGTCTGTCCGTCCGTGTGTCTGTCTGTGTGTGTGTGTGTGTGTGTGTGTGTGTGTGTGTGTGTGTGTGTGTGTGTGTGTGTGTGTGTGTGTGTGTGTGTCTGGATGTGTACAGTGCCACAGCCTACCCCGTTGGTCCGATTTAGATGAAATTTGGCATGTATATATAGTCACCGTATCTCCAGGCGTTTTTTTTTCATTTTTTTGAATTTTTGATTTTTAAGGGTAGTTCACCCCTAAAAACCCTTAAAAAACGTGAAAAATCCAATTTTCTCAAAAACGGCTCTAACGATTTTGATTAAAATTTGATAGTTTATAGTGCACAGAGCACTAAATAATTTGATACCACCCGCATGTCTGTAAAAATGACGGTTCAAAAGTTATGGGCTTTTAAATGTCAAAAAAATCAAATTTTTAAATTTTCAGCGAAAAGAATAAAAGTAAAGTATAACTTGACTGGTGCCATAGAAACCAGCCTAAAAAATAAACAAATTAGTATTTTGAATTATTTGTCTACGACTAACGGTTCCAGAGAAAAGTTAAATTTACTGTCCACGATAAACGCAGTACGTTGTCTGAAAGCGCCCAATGTTATTCTTATGGAAAATATAAAAAAATCAATTTCTTCCTTACTTTCCACCCGTTTTCCATGAAACTTGGTATGTAGTGTAAGGTCAAATCACCGAACAAAACCAGCTCAAAAAAGCTTGGTATTACCCGGGGGGGGGTTCCCCCCATACAATTTGAACAATAAATTATTAAATGATATTTAGAATTACTTTGTAGAACATTATAGTTTTATTACAGATTGTCTTTTTTTAATTTACTTAAGGGAGAAAGTATGTGTCAGTCCACTGGTACCGTTTATTTACAATCATTTGAGAGTCAGAACATCTAACGGTTTTCTCAACACTCATCTTAGCATGGTTGGATTGAGTTTAATCGTACGAATTGAAGTTTGAAACATGGTTATTGATTAATAAAATAATTACTCATATTTCAGTTATTTCCCTATGTTAGGATGTACAACCTAATTTAAAGATAATCAAATGATAATGATTGGGGTTTATTTATGTATCACAAATAAACTTAATAATGATTTATTAATTTAAAAAGTTATAGAACAATGACTTTTATGATAGTTTTACAATTGAAATATTGTTTAACAATTCAAGTTACTTTTTAAAACAATTTCTATAAATATGTTAATTTAGTCCTAATCGTCACTTCAATGAATCAGAATGTTTTGTAACTATTTTATTACTGTATTACCAAACAGAAACCTTACAATATTTCATGTCTCACAATGCTGTGTTTCAACAACCATAACTTTGCCGACTCTAAGTTCATCAGGGGTCCATCTTCAAATAGAAATGGGAAAGTAATTTGCTGTGTGAACCTCAATTCATATAGTGAAGTACTAAATATTTACCCATAAGTATAAACGAATATTGTGTTAATAATACATATATAATGTACTAGGCCTCAATAATTGGCTTTTAAGCAGTTTATTTTTCATATAGGTATAAATATTGTAGCATTGAATGTTGTATAAAATAAAAGTCAATGTAAATAGGCCTGTGTAAGTCGGCAAGAGAAAAATGCAATTAATCTAGCCAGTAGGCAATGTTTGAGGCCTTACCTGCAGCATCGTGAGTAATGAATGACCCGAGTTAATAGGTTTATCCTTATCATTGATTGATCTGTTAGCCAGGGGTGCCCACCCGCCCAAGCTTCATGAAGCACCCCCCCAAACTTAGAACCAGCCCCCCCATGTAAGTTGGCACCCCATACCATAAACAAAGGTGTAAATAATACTCGTAAGCACCCCTTATTTGATCTAAAACTAAAAGAAGATTTATAAAGGTATTAAAAACCCATGGGGTTTTTAATAGGGTATTTATACTTAAAAAGTTTTTGCTTTTTGGGCATTTTAATAGTGTAAAAACATTACTAAATTTAACAAACTTATCATCACAACTCAGTGGTAATATTAGTTTTGAGATTGAAAGGGTAACAAACACAAAGACGCAAGGGCAACGATCACATAACCTAATCGCGCAGCTTGTGTCTGTCGTATGACCACCATCCACCATCACGACTCCCGAAGATAACCGAGTACTTCGGAAACTCGCCGGACCTTCCGCTGCCGCCACAATCACGGACAATATTCGAGCACTGTCATTGCCATTTATTTATTTTCAGATAGAAAAACAAACTATGTTTAAATTAATACTACGTTCATTATTATTTACGTTCTATCTAGTGATGTAATATTTTTTCAATGTCATCACGTTAAACACTGTTAAAATCCGTTTTACCCCTCTTCAGAAAAAATTGTTTGGAACCCCCCTCCAAGAATTTCTATGACGCAGACTGCGTCATAGAGCCCCCCCTGTGGGCACCCCTGTAGCCTAAGTTCGTGATTAAAATAAAAATAAACATTTTTATCGTTATTAGGAATATTTCTGTTAGTTGTCATGTTATATTGTGTAGAATAAAATGTTCGTTCATGCTGCATGTGCTCAGAGGTGAGTATTTTTAGCAAACCCAGTATAACTGCTTCACCTGAGCTTAATGTCACCATTTGCTTGAACATGAGAGCTCATTGAAGGAGTCAGTTTTCATGGGAATCAAGGAGTTTTTTTTAAATAAATAGTTTTTTACAAAGCATCGGTAAATTAAATGTAGTTCACAGTTCATATGCTTTAATTACGATTACGTAAAAAACTGAAAAAACACTTCTGTACTTCTAAAAATTGTTACTGTTCCCTCTCGGAAATGAGATTAAGCTGCTCCTGCCGACACTATACCTTCACCTGCGACTCTAACTTGCATGGATAGTATTAAGTAGGATATAATCAAAATTATTTATTTTGAGTACCTGTTTATAATATTTATTGTATTTATTTATTCAATATTAAATGAACAAAGAAACTATTATGTTGACTATTCACTGTCCCTCTTTGATTTATAAGATAAGTAGAAGAATAATACTCATAGTTTCAATATACTCGTTGTACTACTGTTATTTTCGATATTAGGTTAGATTTTCTAATAGACAAGAAGCTGTTCTTATCACGGTTATTGTTCGTGAGGGTAACACGCACATAACCACATGTATTTTAATGTGGCGTTTGTCAGATGTGTACAGTACGTTTTGTGAACGTCACCCGCCGTAGTGTCGTAGGCCTACGTTAATATTAATCAAATATGTGAATACATATATATATATAATTTTTTTGCTAAAGAAATAGTGGGAGTATAATTTGAGCTCAAACGATTAAAATAACAAAATGGTGGGATTTTATAAATTGCATGGAATTTCAACAATAGGGAACTATATTTGAAAAAAAATTCAAACTGCCACTATTTTTAACTGGGGTGAGATGAGACTAGAAGAACTAAATATGAAGGACGGAGGAACGATTGACTAAGGTTTCAACCTCTCACCATACCTATTTCATATTTACAAAGAAGTTATCACTACGTCCTGTGCGCCTAAAAGCAACACACATTTCAAATGACTCAATGTGCTGTAATTTTAATATGAACATATTTAAAACATTTCTAGTTGCCCCAAACATCCTCCCAAGATGATGTCAGTTACAAGAATAAAAAGGTTTTCTTTCATAAGGTAAATGTTTAACCAATAATTCACATTATTCTTATTTTAATCTTTTATATATCTATATTTAGACTTTTATTCGAAAAATATTTCACAAAATCATCAATACTTCGAAGAATAGTTTAAAAAATAACATTACATAAGTTACAATATCCAATACACTCATTATTGTCTATATATTAAGTAAATAGTCTCAATTTAGAAATTTAAGGCGGTGGTAATTAAATTTGACACGTTTATTAAAATAAATAAAAAAAACATTAAAATTTGAGTCGTGGTGTACAAAAGGCTATGCAATGTTGATTGATCAATATCAATTTGAATCATATTTTCTATCTGAGATGGAAAAAGGAGAATGTTAATTTAATTTCCTAAGAAGGATGAGTCGGACTATTTTTATCCAAACCGATGTAGGTCAATACGAGGCCCGTCGATTTCAAAATTCTTCTCAACCCGAGCCACACAAAATATATCCTGGGCCTATAGTTGTCTGAAATAATTTTATTTTTTCTACTATAGGTTATTGTTACAGTTGTTTGTACATCTTCATGCTGTCGAAACGTTCTCATGGGAATAGTCATTATATTTGTCTTCCTAATTGGGGAAGATTCGAACTAATTTAATCTATGTCATTGTCAAATTGTACTTTTTTGTTGCACCGCAAAACCTTTCCAAATATATAACATGCTCAGCTATGTCTTTCCCTCCAATTGTTGCATTATCCGAATATGCAATAGTGCAATTCATTCCTTCGTCTTCTGTCATGGAGTCCATTTGTCGTTGTAAATGGGCAAAAATATCAACGACAAAATTTCATTTACAATACACCATTTGTGACCTTTCAAAATTGATACATCCATAGCCTTCAAAAACAGTTACAAGGTCGTGTTGAAAACTTTGTATTTAGGCACCTTGTTGATAACATACTCAACTCTAGGTTATCTATAGTTGAGAGAACCCGATGTTACCCATTGGTAAGCATCGAGTTAGGTGAATCGATTTATTGTCTGTGAATAAGCAATACACATTGGTTTATTCTTTATTCCACCTTTTACAGCTAATACCTAGGCACGCCAGTGGGAAGAGCTTAACTCAATTATGCCTCACTTCAGTAACAGTTATATTTCTTCTTTTATGAATAATTTGTCTTCAAAAGAGTAATGTCGAGATTTTACAGCTATAGGTCTACAATTTCAAGTCAAATTTGAAAAAAAACGAACTGATGAAATTTTAGCTGCTGAAAGCCCACATAGGAGGTTTTCTACCTCCAATCGACACTAAAACGCTAGAATGCTCTTCGACTATGTCATTATAATACGCTCTAGAATGCGATCAGCACATAATCCACCTAAAACTAGTATTTAGAGTGATTAGTATAAAAATGACCCTGGTTTTCATATGGACCACAAAACCCCTGTAGTGACTGGATGATAAGAAGTCGAGGCCATTGCAAGATTTACTTTAGTTGGCTAGCTATGGCTCTTCTGCTCACAAGAGACTTGCTGGTAAAATTGTATGAACTGCCAGTATCTAGTAGCACATCACTTTTAATTACATTAATTTCGACAACTACAGTTGATTTTAATAAAGATTTAGGAGATACCGCACAACCTGAATTAAAGTTTTTTGATCTAGTTTGACAATATGATTTATTAGTAGTTTATGTTAATTTCATAAAAAGTAAAAATATAATGATTTATAACCAGATCTGCAAACTTTCATCAAATGTCCCTTTTTGAACACATTCGTTTCGGAAATGTTTTTTTGTACAGTTTCCTCGACTTAACTAAAAGTTTGTTCACTACCTTTACTGAACACTTGGTCAGAAGCTTTGGACTTTTGTACTAAATTTAAAGAAACTTGCTGTTTTGTATAAAACTCAGATAGTGATGGAGCTAGCTAGCTCCAAAACTCTAGTTTTTTCAAAAGCCTCGCTTTTGAAAGTGGACACCTTTTGAAAGTGGATCGCAGTGGATACCTGTTTTGCTTTTGTGGTTAGTGGTTATAAGGTAGGGCATGTTTTATGCTTTTTTGTTTATCTCTATATATAAAATTGAATGTGTGTATGTATGTATGTCATTTATGCGTTGCCAAACTAATTATTCGATCGTCATGAAATTTTAGAAATCTGCTCTATATGTGTATGGGAAGGTTTTAGTGAAAAACTGTTTTCGAAAACCCCATAAGTTTCCATTTTATGGCGTTTTAAATTTCTAATGTTAACCTTATGGAGAGTAAGTTTGTTTACAAAATTTCTACAATGAAAACATTGATTTCTTAGCTACAGATGATTGGTTTACTTTCCATTAGCAATACCGTATGCTTTACTATTCAATGTCACCTGAATCATTCACTATGTAAAACTATGAAGTAAATATGTGCTGTACAAAATGAACAGCTTTATTCGCCACGTCAATAGTTTACGGTTTTGGGGGATTATGTAATTATAATTTTTATTTTCTCTCTGATTAAAAGTCACGTGTTTATATGTTGGCCAAATAAAAAATAAATCCAATGTTTATATATGTTACGTTAATTATAATAATCAGCTGTTGTATATCTTTCCTATAAAAGCCGTATTACAGTTAGGTTTGGTTTGGGTTTGGATTGGATTTGAAAATTATGAATTAATCCACTCAGATTTATTTGTTTTATGGTAATGTTACTAATATGTCTTATCGTTTCAGTATTGTTATTCACTATGCCGCGACCCAGAATATATAACCTTTCACAATGAAGCCTTAAAGCTTTTCAACATGGCCAATATTAAAGTTAACATTTATTTACTGTCAGGCGTTACGAAGTTCGCCAGGTCAGCTAGTATTTAATATTTCCAGAATATATAAGTAATTATTTTTATTTTACAGTTAAAAGTAAAAGCTTGCCACTTCTAGTGTTATCATATCATAATAAATGTTTGAGATTGAGCTAGATCCAAAACTCAAGCTTTTTCAAGAGCCTCACTTATAAAGTCAATGATTGATTACCTAATAGTCTTTGCCTTATTTCTGGGGAAAGTAATCCTCTGATGAAAGCGTCACGAATGCTGTCATTTTTGTTTCCTTCAACCGTTGTTCAGCTGTTGAAGAAAGATTGATAGATGCTAGTAATATTTACAAAATAACAAAATATGTTAATTAAATGTTATATCAAATGTTAAATTTTATAATTTAGCCTGTATAAATTATTATGAAAAAATATCAGTCATCATCGTCATGGTTACTAATATCAATATTATCATCATTACACATTGTTCAATGGTGACTGAAAAATGCTGCATAAACTCCTTTTTGTTGAATTAAAATAATTGGTCATATAATTAAAACGAGCACTGTACATGAAACCTCGTTTATAAAAGTTTACAAGAACAATATGGAAATCAGGCTCTAGAAACACCAGTCTCTGGCGATAGGATAAAGGGATTCTTTTCATAAGGTTTAGGGATAAAATCCAAAATTATAAAATATAAATACAACCAGAGTTTCATAAGATCCAATTTCACAAGACATATAAAAAGGACACTCTAAATCAAAATAACTCTTATTAATCAGACTAATTTTAGATATTATGAAACACTCCCTTAAATACGAGTAGTACCCTAGACAAGAGAATAATAATATTGTACGCCTCTAGTGGTACAGACACCAGTCCAGACGCCCAGATCGTCTGGCCATATTAGATAAAAAATGATACAAAAACCTTTTTTTAATTGTATATTGAAGGTTTAATATACAATTAAAAAGTATAGAGCATAGATTTGTGTTGTTTGAATTCTTACTGTTTCTATGGATTTGATTTTTACAAATAATTAGACAAAAATAATTGGAGAGGAACGTTTTTCAGAAAGACAACTATTGTTCCATACACAGTATTGGTTTAGTAAAAATTTAATTGTGAACAATTAATTTTGGTAAATTCCATTTCAGGTTTTAATTTACAGTTTGTAAATTATTTTTACAAGTGATATAATGACTCAAAAATCATCAAAAACAGAAAAAAGACATTTAAATTTTTCAGTTAACAAATTATCACAAATGGCGAAATTGACTTCAATCGTAGAAGAGGTTTCTGCTATCCAAACGAGAAAAAATACGCCGAATCGTTTGCAGATACCAACAAATATCAAGGAAAGAAAACCACAGTTAAAGATGAAAGAAGGGAAAAAACCGGTTTCCCCATTGAGAGAAATGATGAAAAATAGAAATTTACAACGTGAGCAAAATAAATCAAAGCGTGTAATGACTAGAGTTCAGCCAATATTTGGCAACTCTGCGCGTGTAGAGAAAAAAGATAATTTGACGAAAACCGACAAGACAAAAAAGGAAGAAAGCAACGTCATTTGTTTAAATAACTGCGATAAAACAAATATCGCAAACATAAAAATCTCACAGTCAAAAATGAATACTAATGGGAAGGTATTCGGAACAAAACCAGTCGGCGTAATTAAAAAGAATGCAAGGCTTACAGGTCAATATAATCTGAATAGCCCATTGAAAAAGAAACAAGGAAAAGATGGAGGAAGAAATGTTACAAAATACTCCAAGTTTTTAGAAGAAACTCATAAGAACATAAACACAATGAAGGAGCGTGACGAAGGCCCGGAGAGCGCAGGTGAGGCCGACGTTGGGCCCTGGCATTCCGAACGACTGGAATCTCCAGAACGTTTCATCCAACTTATTGATAAAACTGTAATCGATAGCCAAACTGCGTTTTTTAACGATGATGTTCTCAAATCTTTAATAGAAAATGGCTTCCAAAACTTAGAATTCGCGGAACCGTATTCTGATGAAAATTATTCGAGTGCAGAAAACAGTGATGAAGAATTAGATTTCCCCTACGAGTGTGAAAACTTTATAAGATCGAATTTTAGCTTTCCAGTTTTGGCTGTCGGTTGTATTTCAATGGTAGTATTACTATTAAGACATTACAATCCTTAAAAATTAAAAAGAACATTTGTTCGACTAAAGTTTAATTTATTACAGTTTCTGCTAATATTCTTAAATAAATTCCCGTTGGAAAAAGCTGGCTTAACAATTTAAATATTTAAAATTCAAAGTTAAGTGTTGAAATATTTTATGAGGCTCATACAACCTGAAAAATTTATTTTAGTTATTTATTTGTTTGCCAGGCATCTATGGCTACTCCGACCCAAAAATACTAAACATGATCTGATGTTTATTTTAAAGTACAGTAACTATACCGATTGAGTCAAACCTTAAGTTACTTCTTCTACATAAATATACGAGTATGACGCGTGTAAGTTAAAGTAAATTTAATGAAAATACTTATTTAAAACCGTATTTTCATTATTTGTATTTAGAGAAGTTGTTAGGATTTAACAAATTTACCTTAGACATTTTTCAGCAAATTATTACAATACTATGTTTTGTTTTAACGGGTAAGGTACATTATATTAATGGTTATAGAAATCATTACAGTACTTTCATTTAAAATGTTGCTTACATGTTGGTTAAATTATGAAATGTTAGCAAGAAGACCGGATTCTCTCCTTGGTCTCTCCAATCGGGATAGAAGAATTAAAGGACGTTTCTGATTGTGACCCCGGCGCCCGATTATCGTCTGCAGCTGGGAAAACGATCATCGTCCTGTTTATTGGTGAAGAACTTTTGGAAGACTTCACGTACTGCTTCATCGTGTTTCCAAAGCCCAATGTATTTAAACTAAACAGATCAACGTCCTATTAAGGGGATGAATAGACATATTTTGATCCATCGCGTTTTGAATTGTCATGTGCAACTGTGAAACAAATCATCGTCATACTTATTGGCGATGATGGCTGAACGAACTGCTTCATCGTGTTTAAAATTGTGTTAAAACTAGAAACATCATTTACTTATGATGAACTGCACAACATAATTAGGTTATCTGTATCTGTTTTCAGTTGCAGACATTATAAAACAGATTTCCTACTTATTTAAAGGCTACAGGCTTATCTGTCTATATTGTGTAAAGTAATTAAACAGATAATCATCCTACTTATTTAAAAGGCTACACTTATCTCGTCTATCAATCTCGTGTTTCAGGCCAACCGTCACCTGCAACTGGGAAACAGATCATCATTCTACTTATTGGGGATGAAGGCTAAAGGCTTATCTCGTCTAATCAATCTCGTGTTTCAGGCCAACCGTCACCTGCAACTGTGAAACAGATTCATCCTACTTTATTGGGGTAAAGGCTACATTATCTCGTCTAATCATATCGTGTTTAGGCCAACCGTCACCTGCAACTGTGAAACAGATAATCATCCTACTTATTGGGGTAAAGGCTACACGGCTTATCTCGTCTAATCAATCTCGTGCCAACCGTCACCTGCAACTGTGAAACAGATAATCATCCTACTTTTTGGGGATGAAGGCTACACGGCTATTCTCGTCTAATCAATCTCGTGTTTCCACCGGCCAACCGTCACCTGCAACTGTGAAACAGATAATCATCCTACTTATTGAAAAGGCTACACGGCTTATCTCGTCTAATCAATCTCGTGTTTCCACGGCCAACCGTCACCTGCAACTGTGAAACAGATAATCATCCTACTTATTGGGAAGGCTACACGGCTTATCTCGTCTAATCAATCTCGTGTTTCCACGGCCAACCGTCACCTGCAACTGTGAAACAGATAATCATCCTACTTATTGGGGATGAAGGCTACACGGCTTATCTCGTCTAATCAATCTCGTGTTTCCACCGGCCAACCGTCACCTGCAACTGTGAAACAGATAATCATCCTACTTATTGGGGTAAAGGCTACACGGCTTATCTCGTCTAATCAATCTCGTGTTTCCACCGGCCAACCGTCACCTGCAACTGTGAAACAGATAATCATCCTACTTATTGGGGATGAAGGCTACACGGCTTATCTCGTCTAATCAATCTCGTGTTTCCACCGGCCAACCGTCACCTGCAACTGTGAAACAGATAATCATCCTACTTATTGGGGATGAAGGCTACACGGCTTATCTCGTCTAATCAATCTCGTGTTTCCACCGGCCAACCGTCACCTGCAACTGTGAAACAGATAATCATCCTACTTATTGGGGATGAAGGCTACACGGCTTATCTCGTCTAATCAATCTCGTGTTTCCACCGGCCAACCGTCACCTGCAACTGTGAAACAGATAATCATCCTACTTATTGGGGTAAAGGCTACACGGCTTATCTCGTCTAATCAATCTCGTGTTTCCACCGGCCCACCGTCACCTGCAACTGTGAAACAGATTCATCCTACTTATTGGGGATGAAGGCTACACGGCTTATCTCGTCTAATCAATCTCGTGTTTCCACCGGCCAACCGTCACCTGCAACTGTGAAACAGATAATCATCCTACTTATTGGGGTAAAGGCTACACGGCTTATCTCGTCTAATCAATCTCGTGTTTCCACCGGCCAACCGTCACCTGCAACTGTGAAACAGATAATCATCCTACTTATTGGGGTAAAGGCTACACGGCTTATCTCGTCTAATCAATCTCGTGTTTCCACCGGCCCACCGTCACCTGCAACTGTGAAACAGATAATCATCCTACTTATTGGGATGAAGGCTACACGGCTTATCTCATCTAATCAATCTCGTGTTTCCACCGGCCAACCGTCACCTGCAACTGTGAAACAGATAATCATCCTACTTATTGGGGTAAAGGCTACACGGCTTATCTCGTCTAATCAATCTCGTGTTTCCACCGGCCAACCGTCACCTGCAACTGTGAAACAGATAATCATCCTACTTATTGGGGTAAAGGCTACACGGCTTATCTCGTCTAATCAATCTCGTGTTTCCACCGGCCAACCGTCACCTGCAACTGTGAAACAGATAATCATCCTACTTATTGGGGTAAAGGCTACACGGCTTATCTCGTCTAATCAATCTCGTGTTTCCACCGGCCAACCGTCACCTGCAACTGTGAAACAGATAATCATCCTACTTATTGGGGTAAAGGCTACACGGCTTATCTCGTCTAATCAATCTCGTGTTTCCACCGGCCAACCGTCACCTGCAACTGTGAAACAGATAATCATCCTACTTATTGGGGATGAAGGCTACACGGCTTATCTCGTCTAATCAATCTCGTGTTTCCACCGGCCAACCGTCACCTGCAACTGTGAAACAGATAATCATCCTACTTATTGGGGTAAAGGCTACACGGCTTATCTCGTCTAATCAATCTCGTGTTTCCACCGGCCAACCGTCACCTGCAACTGTGAAACAGATAATCATCCTACTTATTGGGGATGAAGGCTACACGGCTTATCTCGTCTAATCAATCTCGTGTTTCCACCGGCCAACCGTCACCTGCAACTGTGAAACAGATAATCATCCTACTTATTGGGGTAAAGGCTACACGGCTTATCTCGTCTAATCAATCTCGTGTTTCCACCGGCCAACCGTCACCTGCAACTGTGAAACAGATAATCATCCTACTTATTGGGGATGAAGGCTACACGGCTTATCTCGTCTAATCAATCTCGTGTTTCCACCGGCCAACCGTCACCTGCAACTGTGAAACAGATAATCATCCTACTTATTGGGGTAAAGGCTACACGGCTTATCTCGTCTAATCAATCTCGTGTTTCCACCGGCCAACCGTCACCTGCAACTGTGAAACAGATAATCATCCTACTTATTGGGGTAAAGGCTACACGGCTTATCTCGTCTAATCAATCTCGTGTTTCCACTGGCCAACCGTCACCTGCAACTGTGAAACAGATAATCATCCTACTTATTGGGGATGAAGGCTACACGGCTTATCTCGTCTAATCAATCTCGTGTTTCCACCGGCCAACCGTCACCTGCAACTGTGAAACAGATAATCATCCTACTTATTGGGGTAAAGGCTACACGGCTTATCTCGTCTAATCAATCTCGTGTTTCCACTGGCCAACCGTCACCTGCAACTGTGAAACAGATAATCATCCTACTTATTGGGGATGAAGGCTACACGGCTTATCTCGTCTAATCAATCTCGTGTTTCCACCGGCCAACCGTCACCTGCAACTGTGAAACAGATAATCATCCTACTTATTGGGGTAAAGGCTACACGGCTTATCTCGTCTAATCAATCTCGTGTTTCACCGGCCAACCGTCACCTGCAACTGTGAAACAGATAATCATCCTACTTATTGGGGATGAAGGCTACACGGCTTATCTCGTCTAATCAATCTCGTGTTTCCACCGGCCAACCGTCACCTGCAACTGTGAAACAGATAATCATCCTACTTATTGGGGTAAAGGCTACACGGCTTATCTCGTCTAATCAATCTCGTGTTTCCACCGGCCAACCGTCACCTGCAACTGTGAAACAGATAATCATCCTACTTATTGGGGATGAAGGCTACACGGCTTATCTCGTCTAATCAATCTCGTGTTTCCACCGGCCAACCGTCACCTGCAACTGTGAAACAGATAATCATCCTACTTATTGGGGTAAAGGCTACACGGCTTATCTCGTCTAATCAATCTCGTGTTTCCACCGGCCAACCGTCACCTGCAACTGTGAAACAGATAATCATCCTACTTATTGGGGTAAAGGCTACACGGCTTATCTCGTCTAATCAATCTCGTGTTTCCACTGGCAAACCGTCACCTGCAACTGTGAAACAGATAATCATCCTACTTATTGGGGTAAAGGCTACACGGCTTATCTCGTCTAATCAATCTCGTGTTTCCACCGGCCAACCGTCACCTGCAACTGTGAAACAGATAATCATCCTACTTATTGGGGTAAAGGCTACACGGCTTATCTCGTCTAATCAATCTCGTGTTTCCACCGGCCAACCGTCACCTGCAACTGTGAAACAGATAATCATCCTACTTATTGGGGATGAAGGCTACACGGCTTATCTCGTCTAATCAATCTCGTGTTTCCACCGGCCAACCGTCACCAGCAACTGTGAAAAAGATAATCATCCTACTTATTGGGGTAAAGGCTACACGGCTTATCTCGTCTAATCAATCTCGTGTTTCCACCGGCCAACCGTCACCTGCAACTGTGAAACAGATAATCATCCTACTTATTGGGGATGAAGGCTACACGGCTTATCTCGTCTAATCCATCTCGTGTTTCCACCGGCCAACCGTCACCTGCAACTGTGAAACAGATAATCATCCTACTTATTGGGGTAAAGGCTACACGGCTTATCTCGTCTAATCAATCTCGTGTTTCCACCGGCCAACCGTCACCTGCAACTAACTGTGAAACAGATAATCATCCTACTTATTGGGGATGAAGGCTACACGGCTTATCTCGTCTAATCAATCTCGTGTTTCCACCGGCCAACCGTCACCTGCAACTGTGAAACAGATAATCATCCTACTTATTGGGGATGAAGGCTACACGGCTTATCTCGTCTAATCAATCTCGTGTTTCCACCGGCCAACCGTCACCTGCAACTGTGAAACAGATAATCATCCTACTTATTGGGGTAAAGGCTACACGGCTTATCTCGTCTAATCAATCTCGTGTTTCCACCGGCCAACCGTCACCTGCAACTGTGAAACAGATAATCATCCTACTTATTGGGGTAAAGGCTACACGGCTTATCTCGTCTAATCAATCTCGTGTTTCCACCGGCCAACCGTCACCTGCAACTGTGAAACAGATAATCATCCTACTTATTGGGGTAAAGGCTACACGGCTTATCTCGTCTAATCAATCTCGTGTTTCCACCGGCCAACCGTCACCTGCAACTGTGAAACAGATAATCATCCTACTTATTGGGGATGAAGGCTACACGGCTTATCTCGTCTAATCAATCTCGTGTTTCCACTGGCCAACCGTCACCTGCAACTGTGAAACAGATACTCATCCTACTTATTGAGGATGAAGGCTACACGGCTTATCTCGTCTAATCAATCTCGTGTTTCCACTGGCCAACCGTCACCTGCAACTGTGAAACAGATAATCATCCTACTTATTGGGGATGAAGGCTACACGGCTTATCTCGTCTAATCAATCTCGTGTTTCCACTGGCCAACCGTCACCTGCAACTGTGAAACAGATAATCATCCTACTTATTGGGGTAAAGGCTACACGGCTTATCTCGTCTAATCAATCTCGTGTTTCCACCGGCCAACCGTCACCTGCAACTGTGAAACAGATAATCATCCTACTTATTGGGGATGAAGGCTACACGGCTTATCTCGTCTAATCAATCTCGTGTTTCCACTGGCCAACCGTCACCTGCAACTGTGAAACAGATAATCATCCTACTTATTGGGGATGAAGGCTACACGGCTTATCTCGTCTAATCAATCTCGTGTTTCCACTGGCCAACCGTCACCTGCAACTGTGAAACAGATAATCATCCTACTTATTGGGGATGAAGGCTACACGGCTTATCTCGTCTAATCAATCTCGTGTTTCCACCGGCCAACCGTCACCTGCAACTGTGAAACAGATAATCATCCTACTTATTGGGGATGAAGGCTACACGGCTTATCTCGTCTGATCAATCTCGTGTTTCCACCGGCCAACCGTCACCTGCAACCGTGAAACAGATCATCATCCTACTTATTGGGGATGACCTGTTGCTACTATTCATTCTCAGTCTCAATACCGACCACCTCTTTATCTTCAGGCATAATTGTTTCGATATCCTACTGTCTACAGTTCCTTATCGCCCACGATCTGTGCTACTATTCATTCTTAGTTTCAATACCGACCACCTCTTTATACCTCATTACCAATGAAGTACCCTAGCTTTTTTAATTTTCCATACAACTACTATTGTTGATATTGCACATTTATCTTAATTGTAAACACCGTCAAATGAAAGTATTATTTTATTTTGTATTTTAAAAGTAAGAAACCAAAAATCAACGATAAAAATTATCATGTGTGGTGATGAGACTTCCACTTATTTTCAATGTGGCCACAAATATTAAAGATTTTGCGTTGCGTGTGAACATGAAAAAAGAAAATCCCGATACCAAGGAGTTGCCAGCGCCAGCGTGTTGGGTCCAATGTGCCATTACCACTCACGTCTGAACTGGATTTTGTGAAAGTATATGTTTTAACGTACGGCCTTTTAATTTCACACATTAACTATTGTCCTTGTGGACTAGTCCTTTCAAATGAATAGTTTTCAATCCTCAATTAAAAATAATGTTCTCATACAACAGCCCTATTTATTGGGGATGAAAGCTACACGACCTATCTTTTTAGCTTATCGTCTGTAACCAAGAAACAGAATGTTGTTATACTTGTGCCTGGGGGGGATGAAGATTAGACAACACGTCTTGAAACATCGTAAACCCGTTAATCCAATGCCCGATTGTCCTTTATCGTCTGTAACAGAGAAACAGATCGTCGTCCTACATTTTCAATCGCTTCTCCAATCAAAATGCTTCCCAAATATTTCGAGTGTTTTTGTCCCAACAAACTCAGCCGATTTATATCGCAGCACTGTCACAAAAAATCGGCAAAACAAATTATGACCTTTCTCTTTTAATTCGGATCTGAAATTGTAAAGATGTTTAAGAGAAGCGAGAGTAAGGAAGGGGAAGCC
Source organism: Nephotettix cincticeps (assembly GCA_023375725.1). NCBI lineage: Eukaryota > Metazoa > Arthropoda > Insecta > Hemiptera > Cicadellidae > Nephotettix > Nephotettix cincticeps. The sequence continues at coordinate 106,957,427 of CM041791.1, read as the reverse complement.
CGGGTGGTCTGGAGTGCCCGAGGCAGGTTTGACTTCCGCCGAACGCCAGCCACCAAAGAGAACGACTCTTACTCTTTGTCTCCCGGAAAAGAAGAATCATTAGATTGACAAAATCCATCACGAGAGGTTAAATTCCCATCCGCCAGCTGCACCGCTCGCCACTCACACGACGGCAATGCCCCGCGGCCGCAACGCCGGCTCTTAGTACACGTACGGACAAATCATTTAGCCCATGTGAGACGTCTATTAAAGGTTTTAAAAAGTTTAGTGTTGGATTGTAGTACTTGTAGTTCTTCCACCAATAGCATACGGTACTATATAGTAAATGTTAGGCCTAACGCTTATTTTCGTCATAATTCCTGCAACAATGAACGTCGGGCTTTTAAGACAATGAAAGCACAGTGAATTTCACTGTGGTTCTTAGTAAATGATCCAAAATATCGTTTTGAAATCAATATAGCATGGATCAAGATAATTAGTAATCAATTTTCAGATTATTTTTACAATTCTTTATCAACTATCATTACCCTGGATATGTTGCCATTTGAAATGGCAACATATCCAGCCATGTATTTTAAGCCAAGAATGAATGAGAATGATTGTGGCGCGATTTCGTAATATTGTCAAGTGGCATACTAAGCGCGGCAAATTTAAACTACATTTGGACACGAGGGCGCGTTAGAGGGCTTGCAGCGGGGCTGCCATTCAGGCGCGGGCATGGGATGCAAGAGGTTAAGATCAAAAAAAGAAACCGTTAAGGGGTTAAAATCTGTACACCCAACTCGCTGAACTCAACCTCTCGACCGTAGCAGATTGTCCTGGTTTCTCCCTACGGATGGTCTTGGGTTGGTTACCTTAACCTTATCTATGAAAATGGCAACCTAGCCAGGTAGGTATTTTAAGCCAAGTATGAATAGGAAATAAGTGTAAGATGAATGTAGCTTGATCTTGTGGTCTCATTACTGACTAAGGCTGATATGTCATCCTTAGACAGGACTGTTAATTAATATCCCAACAGCCTATAAAATCCAAGGGACTTACAGTGGGATTCAAACCGCTTTTGCCTCTAAAATTGCCATCTGGACTAATTAAGAGGATGATCTTTACGGATTAGCGTAATATTCAATAGTATGGACGTTAATTCAAACAAGGGAATATCACATCCACCGATCATCGCTCATAACTATCCATAATTCGTGACCTACAAGTAGTTGGATTACAGGACACATCACCGTTATGGCATTGAAGAACGCCTATCAGGCCCGACACACGAAAGACGGGTCTGAACCACAGAAAAACTATAATAAATCGCAGTTTAGATTCATGTAAAAACTTTACTTTGGTCGAACAATTAAAAAAACATAAAGTAAAAATATACAATAGATACCTGACAAGACTCTTATTCCCAACATATACGTTCGAAATGCTATCTACATAACTTTAGGTAAACATCTCTGTTTATTTTAAACAACAATAGAAAACTACTGAATAATATAAAGAAATAGAATCCATGACAATATTCCAGGGAATGTTTTTTAGCTTGTCGACTATTATTTGTATTACTAGCAGTAAGCCCGTCCTTTGTACGGGTTGTATGATTCAGTTTAAAGAAAGATTACCATACCAAAATGTAAACGTGAAATCCTAAACAAATATACAAAGAAAATAAATCAATACCCAGCTTTATTATTTAGCATTACCATATAATTAAATAGATTAGAACATTTATACCATTATTATAATTAGTTAAATGTTAAAATTTCGAATTGAACCCATTTCGAAATACTAATACTAAAACTACTACTACTTTCGCACGATATAAAAAGGGTTTTGATATAGTACGATTTCGAAATTGGTTCAAAATCAATGACCAATAAAAACTAATATTGCTTTCACAGCTGTTTGTTTTCTAATTACCAGTGGGTTATTCGTTGAAAAATTATGTGGGCTTTTAAATGCTCGTTATTTACTTTTCAAGGGATGGCGGACAATTTCAAGCATTGAAAAACATTCTCTTGAATGTAGAGAATGCATGAAACAAGTTTCATTGATATCAGTTCTCCCGTTTTTTCTGTGAAGACGGCGTAAAATGCCTCTTGGAGCGTCACAGACAAACAGACACAAATTGAGATAAGACTGGTTTCGACTTCTCTAATGCACAAAACGTAAAAATAACTAAAAAAATTAATAATTCTGAGCAATTTACAGACAAAACTCTAATTTTATTTACATAGATTGTCCTATTGAATGGAAATGTTCAATAGGACAATCTAACTACATATTACAAGGTCTACGAACATACTCTTGTTTCAGTAGAAAAGACTCAATTGATCCTCGCTATATCTCATTACACAAGAGATACGAATATACTTCTACTAGGCCATACTCATCCATATTACCTTTTTTATTAGGTACTTTTTATTCATAAGTCTCATTGAGTATACCTTGTAAAATATACTTACTTATGAAACAAAGAAGGCCGCTATACGAATAAACCTTGTAACAAAACTATGTCGAGATGAGAACACACTCGATGGGATTTTACATTATAACATGGGTGTGAATGATATGGAATGAGATATTTTTAGTGTATAGCTTATTTTTATGTTTATTAGTTTAGCGGCTGTGCATGAGCAGAGATGCCGGAAAGGTCATCGGGCCGAGTTCCCACCACAAGTGCGAAGTGCCGCATCACTCGTCATGGGAACCGTAGCGAGAAGCCTACACACTACCCAACGAGCAAACGAGCATCTGACATGGCAACCAAGAAAAAATAGGATTCAATTGTTTATATTATTTATAGATTTATTTTTAAATATTATAATTGTACCTTTAGTTTAAAAGAATTAAAATTATGGGTTTTGAGATAACCAATATAAAAGTAATTACCCAAACTATAGTTAAATAAGTCAAAAGTACTCTTGGCATAAAGAAAATATTATACAATCTGTCAGACAACGCTCGATAGGACTCGGTGCAAACCTAAGTTCCTAACAGCTTGAAAGTTTACTGGCAAGTTTCTTATAATTTATGAACAAAATCTCGCGCAGAACACTGGTGTGAGTACAGGGAATTTCATAGAACTTATAATATTATTCCCATCATAGTAATCGAATAGTAAGTATGTGGTTTGCTGCAATAAGGTTTGTTTTACGTGGTATACGCCGTGTCGTGCCAAAATCACCAAGTGCTAAAACCACCAAGTGCCAAAACCACCAATTTCCAAGAAACGATAATTGGCCATCTGTAGCGCCCGCTTGGCAGGTATACGGGGGTACATCCCCTCGACTGAACCCACGGGGGCCACGGCTAACCTGGATCGCGGCGGAGTTGTCGACAAATCACGCAACAGCTTTATACGGGATTAAACTTGTGAGTATAATATTGAATATAATTGAATATGTATATGTTATAGAATATTTAAATTATAAAACTAGTTTCGACGAATTAATCCTGGCGCAGCTAACTTGGCATTAAAAATAAATTTTACATAAATACAATAAAAAATATATTTGACAAGTTAGTTTACAATATTTATTCAGTACTAGCTGTAAGTCCGTCCTTTGTACAGTTTGTAGGATTTGTAGGAACCAAGATCTGTCAGCTTAACTTCAACCTCGTCCAAAGTAACTTGGTGTTACTTTGGATGAGAAATTAAGTTGGGTGGATCACTGTGCTGGAATTGCTAATAAATTGTCAAGAGTTTTATATCTTCTTCTCAGGCTTAAATATTGCATCAGGGAAAATATGCTTCTTACAGCATATCATGCTTTTTTCCAGTGCCACATATTATATGGGATTAGACTGTGGGGTAATAGTGTAGCATCTAATGAGGTTTTTATTCTCCAAAAGCGGGCTTTGCGATTGATTGCAGGAATAAAAAGCAACATATCTTGTAAGCCTTATTTTATTAAGTTTGAAATCATGACCGTAAAGAGCCTGTATATTTTATATAATCTTTTGTATGTTAAAAGAAATATTGGAAATTATGAGCTAAGGAATAATGTTCATATGTATCATACTAGAAGATGTACCGACCTTAGCTTGCCCAAAAATAGAATTAAAAAAACTTTAAAAAGTAGTAATTCGGTGCAAATAAGACTATATAATAAGCTGCCAACCCAAATAAGGGAATTGCCTTTAAGTTCATTTAAAAAAACTGTAACAAAAATTCTTTTAAGAAATGCCCCTTATTCTATTGAGGAGTTTTTTTGTCTGAAAATTTTAATTCTCAATTTGTGTGTATATTTTCCCGGTTGTTACGAGCTTAGTCTGTGATCTATTTGTTAGTATTGTATTTTTAGTATTATTGTTGTAGTTATTGTTTATGTTTGTGTTTTGACGAAACCTATTGCCTATGTAGACCTAATGGTAAATAAATGAATTGAATTGAATTGAATTGAACCCTTGCAGATTGTCAACATTCTAAATGTTTTTTCTTAGCTAAATCCACTGGTGATTAAAAAATAATAATTTTCAAAAATAACATGTATAAACGCAAAACCCATTTTGGATGAACGTATCCCCTTGCGGATGATTCGGTGTATCTGGTTTACGAACTCTTAATAGAAGGGTTACACATTTCTGTAAAAAATTGGTCACGATATGACTATTTTTACGTGAGTTATCGTATTTATAAACTCATATGATATGTATAACCAGGGTGCTGGGTCCAAACTTCAAGGTTTGATATTTTTCATCAAAATAAACAAAAAATGTCCATAAACATATGTCTAAAACATAAAAATATGTAATGTATTTTTTCCAAAACCCGTTATATCTCAAGAACTATTTAAGCTATTGGCTAAAGCGAAAAATATTCACATATCATTTAGTTTGCTTTTAAATTTCCAACATGGCAGCAGTTAAAAATTTTTGAATTTAAATAACACTTATAATGTTAGCTTGCAGAGCCCATGCGCCACCACCGCGTAAATGGTAAAAGAAACTCAAGTTAGGAAAAACTGCTCCATAAAATAAGCTAATTTAATTAAATTTTTTCATAGAATAAGAAATTTTAGTGTCATTCGATTTGTAATAAAATTTCTTAAACATATTATTTTTTTAATTTCTTGTATTTTTTTATAGTTTTCAAAGTATTTTAGTTTAAAAATTTTAAATGGCCGCCATTTTGGATTTTGAGCTGGATCATGCTAGTTATGTTTTTGAGACATAGTAATCTACTAGTGTAAAACACATACAAAATTTGAAAATAATCCGTTTAAAAAGTGTGACAGAAAACTATTTTGAGAAAAATAGAAAATAGCAGATATCTTAGGCCATACCTCCAATGGAACATTTACTTTCTTTTAATGTACCTAATCACTCACTGAAGTTCTGAAACGTTTTTTATGGACACCCTGTATTTACGTGTTTTTTTAATTTATTTATGTTTATTTTCTTTATATAGTTTATTAAGGTTGAATCTCAACATTTTTTTGTTCAATTGTTTTATAGTAACTATATATTTTTATTCAAGGCCCTATATATTTTTTTTGTTTTATTAACGTTCACTAATACGGTCTACTATTAATACTAATAAATTGTAAATTAAGATCATAGTACCCTTGCATTATTTCATTTTATTTTAACACTACATGTTTCGGGGATTATCCCATTTTCAACTGTCTGAAGAAAGACACTATATAGATTCTATAAAATGTTAATGGCTATTGTTTTTGGTCCCTAGGAGCCTCAAAACGGAAAAGTAACATGGTCCCGTGCTTAAGTCTTGCCATGAGACCTACGGTAATAGCTCCTTCCCTATGGGAAATTCGCTAAAAGAGAAGCAAAACCAGAATTTAACCAGAATATTAACTCTTACCATGTTGCCTACGATAATTATATAACTTATTCCCTATGGCAAATTCAATAAAATGAATAATATTTGGAAATATTTGATAGATCTAGCAAGTAGGAGGGGTAGATAATCTCGCATGCCCCGGTCCGGCTGTACCATCACAGGTTAGGCACATCCCCGACTACCTGCTCTACAACCCTGAACCCGCGTCAAACACCTCATTATCGAGTGCAATCATCCGTAAATTCTGTTGGTGATTTTGAACTGTTTTTCCAGGAATAAAGGATTTGGTGATTTTGGTTTTTGTTGGTTTTGGCACGGAATCGTATACGCTTATGTTGAGGCTGTTAATTTAATAAAATCCAATGCAAAATTATTATTAAATTCTGTCAATAATTAAGTGAGTTAAACCAATTTATCTATCCTCCACAAGTAATACATGAGCAATGACTATTACATCAGTAGATTTACTGCCATAAAAAACATTCAGTTTGGGGATTTTATGGATGTATTGATAAAACTAACCTAGATGGACTTGCATACCAAATTTTGGAAGAATATTTAAGTAAATAAGTGAGTTATTAGTTTTTAGTTATTCTCTCTAAGACATCGTACTAGTTTATACTGTGTTTACCATTTTGAATACCTCAGTAACCAATAATTGTAGTGGGCCTATGTGTAATAGATAATCAATTAAATTTTTAAATAACCTTAAATAAGTTTAACTGATTAAGTTAAAACTGATTTTGGATAATATATATATATATATAAGTCTTATTGTATTTATATATACTTACTTATTATATATGTAAATATATAAGTCTCAAAAGCTCTACCAACTGGCTGGTTGGCGTCTGACGTGACTAGTCGATGTGGTGAGTTCCTGTCCATAATATAAAATAAATTCAATTTTATTAAAACATTAATTCTTCCACTCTTTCTCACCCACACGTCAAGGAACGTATCACAATCGACCGAGAATCTTGACTCAAAATATTACACCCTTATTGTGGTCAAAATAGTACACTCTTAATTGTGTGTGTTTTAGCGAATTTCCCAAAGGGAAAAAGCTATTACCGTAGGTCTCATGGCAAGAGTTAAGTCCAGGACCATGTTATTATTAAATGATATATTAAATTATTTAAAAAATGACAATCTAGGGCTACTTTTAGTAATATGGTATAATAAATAACAACACAATTACCATTTTTCTTCCTTTATTGGCAAAATGTTTGGAATTTTAGACATACCACTACAAAAAGAAGATAACTTAAAAGAAATCAAAACAATGAAGTAGTCTATTAAGCATACAAAAATGGCAACAATTCAGATTTAATTGATTACAAATATTAAAAAAAACAAGACAACGAAACCACAGAACAACACAAAATCAAAGAATAAATGAAGATATATACATCAGTATGCCTTTTAACACCATGTTAAATAAAGTCAAGAGATAAACATTTAGTAACACAAAATATTAAATCGGTTACAAAACAAATAACAACGCTTTTAACTTAATACAAAAGTACACTAAACATAATGAAACACAACTTGACAAATTTGACACAACTGGAATATATCAAATGAACTGTTCAGACTGTCCAAATTTTACATAGGTCAAACAGGACGTTCAATAAAATCAAGCTTCACAGAACATATTGAAGCATTCAAAAGTAACAACAGAACATAAATGAAATCCAACCTTGCAGAACATCTATTACATACAGATCACAATTTTAAAGGCATACGTGAAAACAAACATATATTGAAACCCATGAACAAAGGACTAATAATAGACTATAGAACAATACATAATTTACAAAGGACATAAACAACACCCTCAGGACATATTAAATAACCATATAAACATTAACAACCCTACATTTGAAAAAATCACACAATTTGAAAACACAACCCACTAGTCTTTCCAAAAAAAACAAAATTAACATATGATACAAATTACATCTTATCAACTTAACATTGTAAACGAATTTGATAAAATTACAGTTTAAAATAGGTTAGGTAAATATCTTTTTATAACTCTAATTAAATTTACACTCTGTTCACAAATTAGAACACCAAGCAAATAGAACACCAAGCAAATGTGATGAATGGTAAAAATCATGAGTTAAAATTAATTTTAAAATGTAATGTAAAGTTTCCGTTACAACACGAATGATTAAAAAAACACACACACACACACTTGGAGGATTTGTTGAAGCACTTTTGATTGGAATCTTTGGATGATTTCTATATTGGAAACACTAGAAGCCCCCCATGGTTAAACTCCATAGGTCCATACAGGTTTAAGAATTACTTTATATAGTAACAATTTATTCTCAACCGTTAATTTAGATTTTTTGTATAAAAGCCAGGAGAGATTTCTTATTTTTGTATCAAGGGAAATTCTTTTATTCCAAATGTACTTCTTCAAAGTAAGTCTCATCAAGAGTAAAGCCTAGATATTTTACCTCATATGACTGAGGAATTTTAATGTTATTTAGTATCACTGATGGAGATCTGCCAAATATGGTGGTAAATACTATGTGAACAGATTTTGTTTCATTTACTTTAACCCTCCATTTCTGTAACCATTCAGATAGGTCGTTTAGAGTACCTTGAAGATACACAGAGGCTATTACGGGGATCTTGATAAGATGATAATATGGCTACGTCGTCTGCAAAGGTAGCCACACAGGCATTAGGATTTTCAGGTAGGTCTGCAGTGAACAGTATGTATAGCACAGGATCTAGCACGCTTCCTTGGGGGACTCCTGCTTGGATGGGATGCAGATTTGTAACGCTTTCTCCAAATTTTACTCAGAAATATCGCTCAGTTAAGTATGACTTGATCAACATGTAGTATGAGTGAGGAAGATGAAATTTGAGTTTGTATTACATGCCGAGATGCCAAACTCTGTCGAAGGCTTGACTATCATCTATAAAAACAGCAGAGCAATATTTCTGGGGTCTCAAGGTCTTCTTAAATGATGTTAGTTACTCGGTGCACTTGCTCGATAGAAGAATGTTCCCTCCGGAATCCAAATTGATGATTTGGGATTAGGTCTCTTTCCTCTACTTCAACAAGAAGATGGTTCAAGAAGAAGCCTCTCAAAGAGTTTTGAAACAATCGGGAGAAGACTAATTTGCCTATAAGAGCTCGCTTGATTAAGAGGTTTTCCTCGCTTAGCTATCATTATCATCACTGAAATCTGCCATTGAGCTGAGAAATACTCGCCCCAATAGCACTCCTTGTTGGTCCAACGTTGGCCCAATAGCACTCTTCGTTGATCCAACGTTGGGTAATGATCGGCAGTTGGGGAACGGTGGGTAAAAATTTTAACAACTTGCCAATATTGGCCCAACGAGGATTTGGTCGTTGGCCCTTCAAAGCAAGGATTCGTTGGGCTTTTGTTGGATATGAGTAGAAATGTCTTAAATATATATTCCGATAGTAACAAATTAATATTTTGTTCAATCTTTAACTGTAATATCATGGAAGCAAAAGGAAACAGGTTTTTAGAGAAAATTGGGATCTTAAATCTTCTGTTGCAGATGATTGATATTAGATTGGGATTAAATAAGGAACCACACAAGTCAACACAAGTAATAATATAGTTACTTTGTTATGTTCTGTCTTAGTTATACTGTATTAATTCATATATAGTTATAAAATTGTTATTGTTTATTTTAAAATAGAATTTGTCACGATAAGAGACTAATCAAGGAGTTTTAAAGTTGTACAACACAAAAATGGTTTTTAATACTATAATGACTTCTGTTGTGAGTCACGTGACAGACAAAGGTTGGTTGGTTGGTTAGTTTGTTCGTTTTGGCGTTAACGACGCCGACGTGTTTCTCAACCTCATTTGTTTCATTCTGTTGTCATTGTTGTGCTCATTTGTTTTACCATTTAATGGCAACATGATTTTATGCTTTAAATATTTTATTTAATACTGGCATTTTTGTTTTGACCTTAAGGTTATGTTCATTTAACTTATTATTGAAACATGTCAGTAAAAAATTTATGTTTGAACTGTTTCATATTTTAATAATAGTACCTGGTGACCGAGCTTTGCTCGTTTAGAATAATATATGTATTAGAAAAATTAAAACACATTTATTACTCAATGAAAACATTTATGTGGTTTAAATAAAACCGATTTAATACACCATAATTAATATAGCACTGAACTAAAAGTATCGCCCCTGGTGGGTATGGAACTCGCGGCCTATAGTTCTTGAGGCCGACACGCTACAACTCGGCTACGACGTTAGTCAATTGAGCGATGCCGTTTAACGTCTTTTAGCCAAAGCCGATCATTTACTGTTTAATTATCCACTAGCGTACCTGGCGCTAGATTGGTTTAGATTTTCCAAACAGATTTTCATTTTGATTACGTTTTGGTTTTGTGCAAATAAAAACTGGTGTTTTATTGCCAGCTGTACGATGATGTCTTCATTAAACGAAAATAAACGGTACCAGTGAACTGACACATACTTTCTCCCTTAAGTAAGTTCAAGAAAGACAATCCGTAATGAAACTATCATGTTCTTCAAAGTTGATCTAAATAAATACCATTTAATAATTTATTGTTTCAAAAATAACCATCCCATTTCTGAAAATAAAAACAAGAGAGACAAAGTTAAATTAATTGTTCGAACTGTGTGGTGGGAAACACCCCCCCCCCAGTAATACCAAGCTTTTTTGAGTTGGTTCTGTTGGGTGATTTGACCCTACGCTTCATACCAAGTTTCATGGAAAACGGTTAAAAAATAAGGAAGAAATTGATATTTTAATATTCTCCATAAGAATAACATTGGACGCTTTCAGACAACGTACTGCGTTTATCTTGGACAGTAAATTTAACTTTTCTCTGGAACCGTTAGTCGTAGACAAATAATTAAAAATACCAATTTGTTTAGTTTTTTGAGCTGGTTTCAATGGTACCAGTCAAGTTATACTTTACTTTTATTGTTTTCGCTGAAAATTTAAAAATTTGATTTATTTGACATTTAAAACCCCATAACTTTTGAACCGTCATTTTTACAGACATGCGGGTGGTGTCAAATTATTTATTACTCTGTGCACTATAAACCATCAAATTTTAATCAAAATCGTTAGAGCCGTTTTTGAGAAAATTGGATTTTTCACGTTTTTTAAGGGTTTTTAGGGGTGAACTACCCCTAAAAATCAAAAATTCAAAAAAATGAAAAAAACGCCTGGAGATACGGTGACTATATATATACATGCCAAATTTCATCTAAATCGGACCAACGGGGTAGGCTGTGGCACTGTACACATCCAGACACACACACACACACACACACACACACACACACACACACGGACGGACAGACATCACGTCAAAACCCACTTTTTTGGATTCAGGGGACCCCAAAACGGATATATCCACCCTCAACTCAAATTCGAAAATTTTGACGAAAACAATACTTTCTCCATATACTATGTATAAGGGGAGAAAGTAAAAGAAAGAACCATGTTTAACTGTCAGATTTGATTGGTTTATTTTACCACATCCTTAAATAAACAGCTGATTTCTCGATCGTCGGTTTTTAGCTCCATATTAAGTTTATGGGGAAAATCGTGAATTTGACCCCATTATTTTCCATGTCCACGGTGAATTTTCAAAATTTTTTTAATTGATGGCAAGACTACATGCTAAGACCTTTATAACGACACCTTGGACATGGTGATTGGTAGAACCACCACTCCAAAACAATTATCACAAAAATAGGCCTAGTGTATTAAATATATAAGATACCATTATTATTAGCCTGTGATCAACTGATTTTGTTATAAACGGAATGAGGATTGAAAAGCAAAAGAGAAATTTAATTTACATCGATTTATTGGTTTGTTACAGTGGCTTCAAGCAATACAACGAATACGTTTTCCATCAAAACTCGGAAGATTTTGGAAATACTTTTTTCTGCTTTTATTTCGCACAGCTATGTTATCCTTAAGTTTTTACAAATTGTTTAGTAACCTAATAATTTTGCATTTATTAATTTTAATATTTATTTTTTATTTATTTAATTTTTTTTACATTATTTATTTTTTTAATATTTATTCATAAAATAAATATTAATGCATAACCTCTATATTGTTCCCCGTAGTCTTCAATCAAGAACTGTCAAACTGTTATAAACAGCTGTTTTGGTTTGTATTGTTTACATTTGATTCTCCATAAGCGTAATGTTAAATTTTTAGATTTTAAACTTAATATTACAAGAAAACACGAATTTTCCTGGACATAAGACCTATCTATAACTTATTTTCTACTCGGAAATTAGTTATTTCCAAAATTTAAAGAAATTCCTCGGTGCCGTTTTCGAGATCCGTGTGCAAATATATATATCTATATACACAAACCTTGCTCGTATTATAGTATTGGATTATTAATAAGTATCCCACATATCCAACAAACAAAAGATGAATGACTATATAGATGCCTATACAGGAATATACAAGCCTTTAGTACATACAATTACTGGCCTAACAATAAAAATATATTGTTGGCACAACGAATTTTTTATCTATATTGTTGGCACAACGAATTTTTTATCGTTGACCCAACGTTAGCAATTCGTGGGTTGGCTAACCGTAAGACAAAGTGCCAGTCCGTACAGTTGGCCACTTGTGGCTGGGATTGTTGGGCTAACCATTTCTCAACGAATTTTGCTACAGGGGCGACTTGTAGGATTTCATTAAAAATCACTGTCAAATACACAACAGTTTTTAGGGAGCTCCTTTAACAATTTTCCTGTAATCAAGTCGTAGCCAGGAGCTTTAAACAGTTTTCAGCGTTTTATAGCTCCAGTAATCTCAAAAGGAGTAAAAGCCACTATTGGTGGTAATAGTTGGTTTGGAGAGTTAATGGATTCCTGGATTTCATCATGGTGGTTAGGGCTTGGGTTTGGAGTAAACACTACCGATAAATGGCTCACAAATACTTCGGATTTTTCGGTATTGCTTCTGGCCCACGAACCATTTGGCTTAGCGATAATAGGTACTGGAGTTGTTGGTTGTTTCGTTCCTCTAGTCGCTCTCCACAGAGAATAATCTGTTGCTTCAGTTGAAGATAAATTTGCCGTGTAGTTAAAGAACCATTAATTTTTTAAGTTCCTCAGCTCCCTCTTGAGATTTTGTGATGCTCTGTTGAAGTTGGTTTTGTCCCGTACATTTCTTGATCGCTGATTTTCAGCAATTTTACGTTTAATATACAAAGGATAGTTGCATGCAATTTTGTTAAGCATATTTTCTTGTGCAACAGGGGTCGATTGCCAACAAGAATTTTGAATGACACAATTGAAATGCTCAACATCATCTATGTCGTCTGGAGTTTTCAGGGGTATATTGAGAGACAAGTCTTAGTTTACTTTTGCACGAAAAACATTTCAATCAGTTTATTTATTAAAAAATTTCAATGGTTTCTCTTTGAGGATAACGGAAAAACTAGAGGTATGTAGCAATAATTGGAGAATGATCTGAAGACAAATCCAGGCTTCCAGACACATCAATGTAGCTATGAGAAATGCCCTTTGCAATGAAAAACTCCAGGTCAGGAATTTTTCGAGGGTCTATGGGCTAATATGTTGGTTCACCTGTCGATATATATTGCAAGTTGTTGCCGGTGATAGTACCTAATAGTTGACGGCCTCTTGGATTAGCGATTCTCGAAACCCACATTGTGTGTTTTGCATTGTAAACTCCTCCTGCTATGGATCTAGGACTCAGTGTGTTCAAAAATTCTGTAAAGTTTTGGTTAGTGAGATTATGTCGAGGAGGGCTGTAAGGTGCTGACAAGATAAGTTGCCCAGATCTATCCTGTGTATCACACTACTAGTTGTTTGAAGATGGTTGTATCGACACTTGGGCAGTTCATAATGAGCTATGGAGTTTTTAATATAGCACTACCTCCGTGGGCAGTATTGTCTGGGTGGTTTGTGTGGTACAAAGTGAAATTTGGGATTTTAAAATAACTGAGATCAGTGAAGTGAGTTTCAGAAATAAGCATTGCGTCAATTTTGTTTTGAGAAATAAAAGCTTGCAATTCTTGATTATGATTAATCAAGCCATTGGCATATTCCAGAGAGCAAATCGCAGGAACTGGTTCATTTTAACTTGGACACAACAGTGGTTAATAGGTTAAGTGTACTTATTTGTTGGGATTGCTGTAACATGAGTTTTTCAAACCTATCAAAGAAGGATTGTAAAGTTAGGTTCAGAGCATTGCAGTTTTCACAGTTTATAGGTGGATTGGCTTGGAACATGATTGTGTTGGATGCTCCTGGCCACATTTCACACATCTTGATGTATCCCAGCAGTACGATTTAGTGTGACCGTAGCTTTGGCATTTTTTGCACTGCACGATTTCCGGTTTCTTGTGTGAGGGTTCAAAAGGAATTTTGGCGTTTAAGAGGTACTCTATTTTATAGATGTCTTTGTTGTTTGATTGTTAGATTAGATTAGATTATTGAAATGGCGACCATACCTCAAGGTAGGTATTTTAAGTATTTTATTTTTTATTAAGTACTAGCTGACCCGGCGAACTTCGTAACGCCTGACCGTAAATACATGTTAACTTTAAGATTGGCCATGTTTGAAATCGAATAGCAATACGGCTTCATTGTAAAAGGTTATTTATTCTGGGTAGCGGCATAGTGAATAACAATAACAAAACGATAACACATATTAATAACATCCCCATAAAACAAATAAATCTGAGTGGATTAATTCACAATTTTCGATCCAATCCAAACCCAAACGAAACCTAACTGTAATACGGCTTTTATAGGAAAGATATACAACAGCTGATTATTATAGTAAACGTAATAATATAAACATTGTAATTATTATATAAACACGTGACTTTAATCAGACAGAAAATAAAAATATAAATACATAATCCCCCAAAACCGAAACTATTAACGTGGTGAATAAAGCTGTTCATTTTTTACAGTACACATTTACTTCATAGTTTAACATTAAAGAATGATTTAGATGGCATTGGATAGTAAAGCATACGGTATTGCTAAAGGAAAGTAAACCAATCAGCTGTAGCTAAGAAATCAAATGTTTTCATTGTAGACAATTTGTAAACAAACTTACTCTCCATAAGGTTGACATTAGAAATTTAAAACGCCATCAAATGGAAACTTATGAGGTTTTCGAAAATATTTTTTCACTAAAACCTTCCCGGACACATATAGAGCAACTTCCTAAAATTTCATGGCGATCGGATGAGTAGTTTGGCAACGCATAAAGGACATACATACATACAGACAGACATACATTCGATTTTATATATAGATATTTTAAGTTATTTTAATACCTTTATTTTAAGGTATTTTATTTTATTTATTATGGTTCGAGGTCGACGAAAAAACTACAAGGGAGTTTTCGTTTTGTACTGTTTAACATTAGTAACATTACGAACTTGAAAACTCTTCAATGGCGATCTTTATGTCTGTGACATCGGTTGAATAACGCACGTGCTTCAAAACTACACGATACGCTTTGTTTTGCTTAAGTTAACAAGTGTGTAATTCAGCTTTCATTTCAGTCAGTTTGTGGATTATTGTGCGGTAGGCGTCAACCGTCGCTGGGTTCAGTTTGATCTTGTTTTGGCCTAAACATCTGTAAGTGTAATCCTTACAACAATAACAATACAGATCCAATCACTGACACCACGCTTTTTACATTAGTTACATTTGGAATAAAAATAGGTGGAGGATTAGGTTCACCGGACGGGGTATAGTGGGTTAATCGCCAGACGTTGTCATAGTACTCAGAGGATCGAAACTGTTATTGGTTTTCAACACATTTTGACGAGGTTTTTTGGAACTTTGATTAACTGTCGAGCTTGAACCTCTCTTGTGTCTGTGACATCGGTTGAATAATGCATGTGCTTCAAAACTACACATTGCTAAAAATAACAATAGACATTGGTGTCGGGCCGAGGTGCCGAGCGTGGCCAGAGAAAGCCCGAGGGTGTGATTGTCGCCGTCACCGTCACCGCGATCTCCAGTCGCCCTCTGACTGTTAATGTGGACGTGATCAGCTCGCGTTATCACCGAGACTTTCGCCCCAAATCATTACTTTGTAACGAACCGCCTTTGACGAGGTTATCTTCTTTTTTTAAATTGGTATACAACGTAACCCATTTCGCTGTTTAATTTTAATTATTTACCGGTACTTAATTCCAGGCCGAAACAAAATAGGCTGACGTTAGGTCTGAAGTTTATATTACTACCTATTAAAAGTTGAACATGCCACTAATAACATGAAAAATATTAGTTTTAAATACCATTTTGTTGTCTTTCATAAAACACTAAGAAGGTATTTTAAGGTGAATGCGAGGGAAGGGTTAGTGTGATGCGGGTAATGGATTTTGTTGACCTTGAATGAAAATGGAACTTAAACTGTGTTAAGACAGTTTGAAGAGTATATTTTGAGTACACGAGACAAGAACTCAAAGAGGAAGAACCCAGAAGAGATAGAAATCTATAAGAAAAAGTAACACTTTCATGTGGCCAGCTGATCTAGTTCAGTTGATTGAGATGCGACGCGACGCTAACACAAGGTCACACGTCCGATAGACCACCGTGGCCATCTAAGTCAGATCTAGTTCACTTTTTTCTCACTCGTCTTATTTGGCAGCACCGTCACCGCTGTCACCCCACATTAATCAGTTCAGTCTACTCTCTTTGTTGCTCTATGCCTCTATTTGTTGGTCTGTGAACCCCCGTTTCCTGTTCCGTTGACACACTGGCATCGCACCGAAAGCGGGCGAAAACTTATTTGATAGGAAGCACTATAGTTAAATGAATGGGAAATCTCATTCCATACTCTCTCAAAATTAAGAGATCCACTACCAATCATTGTTTAATTTGTATTCTCCCTAGACTGCCATTCGCCGGTATCCGGCAATAAAACCGGCGCGACTTGATCTTCTCGTAGCTGCTCACGGTACATCAAAAATGTACTTTTATATATGCCTTTGTAAAGAGGAGATTATAATCTATGTCCTTAATAGTATTTGCAATTTTTATACCCTATGCATTACATCATATGATTACATTTAGTCACGAGTGTTACGACGTTGCGCTAACAGCTGTCAAGCCGTATGCTTCTGCGTTAAGAGTCGTACTGTGCTATTGGGTTAGTGGTTCATTGTGTATTTTGCGTGAATTACTCGTATCTATAACTAGCCAAAGTACCCGTTCTTCGCACGGGTAAAAAAGGCTGAGAGGTGTAGGCTCTACAGATACATTTAAGTTATTGATAATTAATTCTTTATTGTTTACAAAATGACAAAACACGTGTCTAAGTATATATATATATAAGTGTATAAGTATATATATATATATATATATATATATATATATATATATATATAAATAGTGTATAGTTTATACAGCTGAATTGTATGCAATTTATAAAAGTATAACTTTTTGCAATGAACTGCAAGAGACTGACATAGTTATTTTCACTGATTCCCAATCTTCTGTTAAAGCAATAGAAAATATAAAATCCAAAGACCAACATAATGACCTTTTTCTGAGGATTGTATTAAACTTAAATAATAAAAACAAGCATTTCACTTTCCACTGGATTCCCTCTCACATTGGAATTAAACCCAATGAGGTTGTTGACAAATTAGCGAAGGAAGCAATTCAGGATGGAGAATCTGTTGATGACATTCCCATTCCAATTGAGAATTGGAAAGATCATTTGTCAAAAATTAAAGGCTATCATTATGGAGTTCTTAAAAAGTTTTATTTTTTGAAATTCATTTGCTCATTATTGGTTTTAAAAACGGTGTATTTTTCTTTAGTTAACTCGAAATTGCAGTATGGTTTATCATGCTGGGGTGGAACTTATTATGCTACCATGTACCTACTGATGGTTTCTCAAAACATGATGATAAGAGTAATAAGTGGAGCAGGGTGGCGAGATTCGTTATTTCCTTTGTATGTGACTTTAAAGATTTTTCCCTTAAGGTATTTATACATTTTCGGTGTTCCAAGAATTTTTTTCAAAGGGGGGCCACTTAGGAAGAAATTTAAATGTTTGTTCTAAATGGTTGCAACACCTAAATCGTGTATCCATTCCAAATCCAAGGGTCCAAATGATTTTATACTTATTCGGCACATAAGATATTCAAATTTTTGCCAACTTTTGTATCGCCTTAAACAACAACCTCATTGTTCTTAAAAAACCTCAAAACGTGGTTACTTACAAAGAATGATGTGTAAATTTTCTTTAGTTAATATGCGCTTTTAATTTTGTCCATCCTGGTAAATTTAAAGGAATTTTTTATTATTTCTCCTGGTTTTTCCAAAAGTCTTTATAAAACTTATGTTCTGTCATAGTATTGAGTTAATGTTATTATGTAATTTGTGTGTGTGTGTATATATGTATGTACGTATGCATGTAGGTATCAATGCTTAGCTTTTAGGGAATAGGCTGAATGGCTTCTTAAGAAATGTTTTATTATAGTTTTCAATGTTAATATTATGATTGTTATGAATTTTGGCACTAGTTATTTAAATCTTCAATATATAGTAGTTATTTTATTTGTTCTGTTTATATTTGTTGTTATTGAGTTAGAAGTTAATCGGCACACTGTTTTGAAACTTTACTGTTAAATACTTGATGCCTCCTCTGCACAGCACTTGCTGAAGAGGTGGCTATCCATTATGTACAGTTAATAAATATGGATATGTTATTAAAGTTTTAAATGTTATATCATAATGTGTTCACAATTTGTTAATATTTTTTGTACATTATTGAAATAAATAATTTATTTACATTTCCTAATAGATTTTTATTTGAATGTGCTTTTAATGATAGTTAAAAATTTTGGTTGAACAATAAATTTCAACTTCATTTATTCATTTATCTCACCATTTTGTTAACAATAGGCCTATAAAATAGATGTTATCAGCACCTTAAATTTGATATGGTTATTAAATGAAAATAGTATTAAATTAAACTAATATCAGTAGTATGATTACATAAATTACCTTCCTGTGCACTTTCTGTAAAAGTTAGTAAATTGTTATTTGTCTTAAAATCTCATATTACATTATGGTTCCACAATTTGTATTTTTACTCTAGAGAATTCTGTGTACCAGCAATAAAGAAACACAATTACAAATTTAAGCTGTTGAGGAAAATGAGGTGCTGTAGCCAAAAACATCTTTAAAGAGCGTAAATTTGTGTTATAACTTAACAGTTTTAATTCAAAGATTTCAGGTAAAAGCAATTATTCTTCTGCTGTTTTTGTAATTGTTTTAATAAACAAAAGAACAATTTTTAAGAAATATTTTAAACTAGATCACTTTGTTGTGTGTTATTGCTGCTTAAAAAGTAAACAAAAAAAAAACAAATACTTTAAAAAATATTACTTGAATGACATAAATATAAAAAAATATTTGTTAATAATAACCCTAACCTTTTCACATATCAAAAGAAAAATATAAATGCATAATCCCTAAAACCTGTGAAACATTAACGTGAGGAATAAACTATAATTAAGAAAATGGAACTAAAGACAAAGTTAGTATTATAAGTGTTAAAAAGGCAATTACATATTATTAAATTTACATATAAAATAACAAAACTGTAAACAAACTTTATATTTTTCATACTAATGAATTATGTGTGTCTGTGGTGTGATCTTCAAATTCATTTCCCGAGAATGATATTGTTTATTACTAATGGTTTTCATTCAATAAATTTTTATAAGATTTTATCAATCAATAGAACTGAAATATTTTTGAATTTATAGTAACTCCATTCAAACAAATAAAATCAATCAATAGAACTGAAATATTTTTGAATTTATAGTAACTCCATTCAAATAAATTTCCAAATTTTATCAAACTTACTTGAACTAATTCAGAGGAACCATTTTGTGAAAGACTATCATATTTTTTGCTGCATAAAAAAGAGCAAATTCACAGCTGATTGAAATGACCTCTGTCATCAGGCTGAATGATAAGACACTCAGCATTTCGTTTGGTTGGTTCATTTGGTTGTAGATGTTGCAATAAAGAGCCTGTGTAAGAGTTGCCTAGTGACAATAAATGGATCATTGATGTTCTCAATGAATTTGTTTTATGTTATATTTTATTGTGTATACTATCTGGTGTTGGGTTATATTAAAGTATCAGTGTTTAAATAACTACACTCGCATATTAATTTTTGTTTTAGCATTAAGACTTCATACTTCTTAGTGTTCCGCTTACAAGTGATTTATTGTGACTTAATTGTTAATCATTACAATATTTAAACTAAGAGGATTTTGATATTTAAAGTTCCTATCAAACAAAAACAAAAAGGGAAATGTTTTGGAAATTAATGCTCTTTTTTGTATCCAGAATCAACCCATTAATATTGTTTTAGCGAATTTCCCTTAGGGAAGAAGCTATTATCGTTAGGTCTCATGGCAAGACTTAAGCCCGGGATCATGTAATTTTTTTGTCTTTAGGTGCCCAGAGGCCAAAATCAATAGTCGTTTAAATTTTTATATAAATGTGTGTCTGTGAACACGATAACTCTCGTAAAAATGGTCCGATCAAGACCAAATTTGGTAGAAACGTTTATTCCTACATTTGTAATACAGACATATCAGTCAATCAAACCATGTAGTTTAGGGGGGTTTTGTACCCCAAAAATGGGCTTTTAGCGTTTTTCCCATGTAAATTTTTAAATTTTCAAATTTCATCTTTCCCCATTAGAATCAGCTCAAAAAATTACACGATTTAGTTTCTTAAAGTTTTGCTCTATCTCCAACGGTTACCAAGATATTAAAAAATCTAAACACAGTACGTTGTAAATTGGGGCTCTAATGCTAATTTTACGGAAGATGAGGAAAAATTACTATTTCCCTTATTAACCAATTGCTTTGGATCAAACTTTGTATTTAACTTCATGTGGTTGGGATCCATACAATTATACTAAAAAAATCATAGTTTATGTGTTCCTCACAACAGCAAACCTGCATACTCTTTCCTATCTTAATCTTATGGAAAATAGGCAAACTCCTTTATTTATGTCCAGATAATGATAAAACTTGGTATATGGTCAGAATAAAAATTGTTAATGCTAAAAATGCTTACTTTTAGTGTTCCTCAAAGCAGCAAACCTGCATACTCTTTCCCATGTTAATGTTACGAATAGAATAGGCAACTACTTAAATTTATCAACAGGTATTGATTGATTAATCTTATCACATAATTGTATTATTATTGCCATATTGATGATTTGGAAATTCACTGAGTACGCAGGTCTGCTGTGATGGGAATATTTTTATAATGTATATAGAATATAATTAGTTCAATAAAGTTTAGTAACAGTAGTGCAAGAAGTAACAGTTTAGCAAAGGGTTTTACTCTACAACATACTCACAGTTTTATTTATCATGATTAATAGTTAACTACTCAATCAACTTATAAATCAAGGAAACTCTGTCTAAATCCAAAGGTAGTTGGGGGATTTATACCCTAAAATGGGATTTTTGGTAGTTTTGTGCAGTACTTTATTTAAAATGCAAGCTCATATTAGGACCATTATAATGAATTAAAATACCCCCGTCGCAGCAGACCTGCGTACTCAGCGAATTTCCAAATCAATAGTATAATAATAATAATATATGACAAGTTTGGTCAAAATCTGTCGATAAACATGAGAATTTTTGCCTATTCTCCATAAGATTAAAATGGGAAAGAGTGAGTAGGTTTGCTGCTGTGAGGAACACTGAAAGTTGCCATTTATACCATCAAAAATTTTATTTTTAACATTTATACCAACTTTCATCAACATCTGTCCATAATATATTTATGGACAGATGTTGATTATATATATATATATATATATATATATATATATATATATATACATACACATATATATATATATATATATATATAAATTTTAACGACTATTGTTTTTGGTCTCTGGGCACCTAAAGAAGAAAAAATAACATGGTCTTGGGCTTAACTCTTGCCATGAGACCTACGGTAATAGCTTCTTCCGTATGGGAAATTCGCTAAAACCAATTTAGTATTTCAAATGTACACTCTATAAAAATCAGTAACTGAGGTATAGAAATTGGTAAAAACAGTATGTCTTTTAGAACTCCAAAGTTAATTGTATGGAGAAAAGGTAAAAAATGGATGTCTTGCTTAGTAAGTCAAATTCTGTATTCTTATAAAACTTAGTATACAGCTTTGAATAGTTAAGATTTACTAACAGAAACATCATAGTTTGTATATTTATTTTGGCAGCAAACCTACTTGCTTAGTTCCCATGTTATTCTTATAGAATATACGTGAATATAACTTCATAATTTACACTGCAATAACATTTGTTTGGTATGTGGCTTAACCTGTGATGAAGCTTAGTAATGTATCATCCCTCAAGTAATTCATTGAGTATGCAGGTCTGCTACTACTGAGGTGTTTTAGCGAATTTCCCATAGGGAAGAAGCTATTACCGTAGGTCTCATGGTGAGACTTAAGCCCGGGACCATGTTATTTTTTCTTCTTTAGGTGCCCAGAGTCCAAAAACAATAGTCGTTAAAATTTATATATATATATATATATATATATATATATATATATATATATATATATATATATATATATATATATATGTGTCTGTGAACACGATAACTCTCGTAAAAATGGTCCAATCAAGACCAAATTTGGTAGAGACGTGTATTCTTACAAGTGCTCGGACGAGTTCGTAAACCAGACATATCGGTCAGTGGAAAAGGGTAGTTTGGGGGGGTTTTGTACCCCAAAATGGGGTTTTTTACGTTTTTCACATGTAATTTTTAAAAATATCTAATTTTATATTTCACCATTGGAATCAGCTTAAAAAACTACACAATTAAGTTCTTTAAAGTTTTTCTCTATCTCCAACGGTTACCGAGATATTAAAAAATCTAAACACAGTACGTTGTATTGTGGGGCTCCAATGTTAATCTTATGGAGGATAGGGAAAAATTAATATTTCCTATATTAATGAATATTTTTGGATAAAACTTGATATTTAGCTTCATGTGGTTGAGATCTATCCATTTATGTTTAAAATCATAGTTTATGTGTTTATCATGGCAGCAAACCTGCATACTCTTTTCCCATAATAATCATATAGGGAATAGGCAAACTCCTTTATTTATGGACAGATGTTGATGAAAGTTGATATAAATGCTCAAAAAATTAATTGTTCACGCTAGAAACACCTACTTTCAGCGTTCCTCACAGCAGCAAACCTGCATACTCTTTCCCAGGTTTAATCTATGGAGAGTAGGCAAATAATACTCATATTTATTGACTGATAATGATCAAACTAGTCATATATTATTATTAATATGTTATTGATTTGGAAATTCGCTGAGTACGCAGGTCTGCTGCGACGGGGGTATTTTATAGTTTCAAACATTATTTAAATATTTGCAGAGTAGGAGGTTGAGTGGTTTCACCTGCCTCATAAAATGAAGGTTGCCAATTAATGCTGAGTGGTGGTTCAACACTTAACCAACTGGCTTTGTATTGAATTTGTATTTATATTATTTTACTTCTGTGGTATTTTTTTATGTTTTGATAGTGACAAAATCAAAATCCTGATTTTGTTACTACCTGTTGAGTAAATAACAAGGATAATTGTTATGTAATCGTTACGGAAAAAAACAGATGGTCTTTGACAGAAATCTACATTTCATCAAATCTATTACACTCAAATAAATGTTAAAAACCGATTAAGGTGGGTCTGTTTCTTAGAAAAGTAAAAAATATATCAACAATGAGGCTGAGCATTTTGATATTTATTGTTTTCATAAATTTAATTGTATATGTATCAGCTATCCTCGGAACATACACTGATGGTGCCAAACTCGTTTCTATACAGGTAAGTAAACAATCTGTAAATTCAATGTTTCATTTTAATGTTTTAACATATTTAAACATAAGTTTTATTCTTATACAGCTTGTAAGTGTTAATTATTTATTATCAATTTTCAAGACTTTCCAGAAATTTATGACTACAGTATATTACAGAATATATCTCTATAAGGAATCTTTTTAACTAAAAACTTATAAAAACCTTGCACATGTTTTATAAACAACTAACTTCGCCCCCTGGCCCTCATGGTTGTTGACGGCAGTCCTTAGTAATTAGAATGCCTTTTAATTTAATCGCAACATCTCTACTAAAATCGTGTTGGAGTGACAGTTATAAGTTGTAATGTACTATTTCTTTGTTTCTCACTTAATTTCTGGTGTAGTAGATCTTAAAAGTAAGAGGGAAACATTATCTATTGCTTTTACCCTAAAAAATCCAATTGGTACCAGAAAAACGAAATAAAAGGTGAAGGCAGAAAGATAGGAAATAGACTTGTAAATAAACTGAACTCAAAAAAGGCAAATAATTAAAGTTTTAAGAAGTATAGTTTATATAATAGATCTTTTTGTTTTCTTGTAAACCGTTAAGTCAGCAGTGCCAAAAAAGTACTACTTTATCACCGTTTGCTGTAAAACAAAACGCCTACATTTTATCCGCACCATAAAAAACAGAACTCAAAAACATACTGTTAATCCTAGAAGTGGTAAGCTTTTTACTTTTAACTGTAAAATAAAAATAATTACTAATATCTTCTTGAAATATTAAGTATAAACAAAAAATGTTTGTATTTACTTCCCTGTGGGAAATAGGTTTAATCATGGATATGTCTAAAGTGAATGTTTTGAGTTCATCTAAACACCTGTTCTTATTATTTTATATTTAAAATTCAATACAATCGTTCTGGTAGTTTCTATGGAAACCTGTTACATGTTTTCCATCTTAAAAATCACCAACACCCCCCACAGAGCTAAGACATATCCATGTTAAAAAGCATGAAACATGCCCCCCCCCTTATAACCACTAACCATTAAAGCAAAACAGGTGTCCACTGCAATCCCAATTAAGACTACAAATGCCGTCAACTTCCATCCAAGCCGGCCACCGTTTACTTAGGGTGGGCCCCCACTTCGCTGTAGCACACATTTGCAAGCCAAATTTGGATTTCTCATGGTCGGGATTCGAACCCTAGCACTTCCAAATGGCTAGAATGTTACCCTCGTCTACGTAGCGCTTTAGACGGTTCAGCCATCAGTGCACTTCGTGAGCAGGGTCCTTGCCCCCAGTGGGCAACATTGCCAGGAAGGTGATAAGTTCACTAAATTGACAACAGATGCCTCCAACTGCCACTTTTTATTGAATTTGTAAATGTGTCGTGAATTACGACTTTACCACTTCTAGGGTTAAACTCCTTTAATAGAAATAGACTGATATTTTAATTTTTTTATTATTAAATATTAAGTTTTTTGTCAGTTAATGGCGGTATAGGGAATGTGCGTGAGAAATTTCAGACCATTATAAACTAAAATAACGAAACACAGTAGCAAAATGTGCAAGAAGTCACAGTTAAAACTTAAACAAAATAAAAACCCTGAACAAATGCAAGTGATTTGATCTGTGGTGTATATCTACAACAAACAGATATAGTAAAGAAATCACCTCTTGAAAAGGAAATAGTTATATTGTAAACAAAGTCATGGTTCCATAGTATGGGATCCTTTATGGGCTTCTAGGGAGAAACCCAAGTGAACCACAACAAAATTGATGATCCACAAACGTTCTCCATGAAATTTTACCTAAGTGAACCACTTTTCATGGCAAATCGTCAAAACAGTGTTCGAGTGCATAAACTTTAAAAATGTATACAAATATACCAACATCCTATTTTATAAATATATAATAATGAACACAATGTGTTTAGTAAATAAATATGGATTAGTGTACAGTTATTTTTGTAAGTGAAGGACATGTAAACTAAATCTTAATTACTATGACTCAAAATTGGATAAAAGGAAGAAGATTCAAAACATTTTAAATTAACCTTTGTTAATATTTTAAATTTATGAACAGATCCTACTAAACACATAATTGATAGAAAAGTAGACTTTTTAAATGTTGAACTATATAGTGTACTGTATTTGTTTTTAGAAGTATGCATATTTACTTTTTATAGGATGAAGCACGATCTCTGGTGAATTGTGAGACTAGTAACACTTACACTGATCTTGATGCATTTGAGTTTGATCCTGGAAGAGTGTCTGTGGGAGACTCGGCTTGCCTTAGTCTCAGAATGTTTACAGAATTGAGACTCGTTCAACAACTGCATATTCCCATCAATACGCTGTCTCGGTAAAATAACTGAATATAACTTATACTTTCTCTTTGAAAATAAAATACCTAATGTAGTTATGTTCACTACACTGGTCAGCTTATGTACGTATCAGACCATAATTCATTGTTAACTGTTTGTTTGTCTAGGTTTATTCAGCATGCACAGAAAGGTTATAGGAACATCTCTTATCATAACTGGGAACATGGATTTTCTGTTCTCCACTTCACATTTGCAGTGATAAAACAGTGCGGTAATATTGGAGACTACTGTTTAACGTGAGTTAACATTCAAACCTGCTGTTTTTT
The DNA here is from genome assembly GCA_023375725.1 of Nephotettix cincticeps. Classification (NCBI taxonomy): domain Eukaryota; kingdom Metazoa; phylum Arthropoda; class Insecta; order Hemiptera; family Cicadellidae; genus Nephotettix; species Nephotettix cincticeps. Next base: position 106,931,046 of record CM041791.1, on the reverse strand, counting down.
AATTGGCCTACATGGGCAGAATTTAATTACAAAACTTATTAGTGTATTTTTAATTTGACTAATATGATATAACAAATATTTTGTTTTATTTCTTTGTAAGAAGATTTTGTACTCATTAAAATCAAATATATGTTCACTGTTCATCTCAATTCAACAATAGTACACATTGAAAAGAATCTCCATCGTACTTTTTAAGGTATGAGATAAGTTGATTCGGGGCCCTCATTTTTACATCTTTTTGAAATTTAAGACTCACAGACTTTATTTTTTGAAATGCAGTAATTTCCCACTTTCCTTTTTCTAATTTCCTCTTTTTTTCTTCTTTTTTCTTTTATACTGACTCTAAAGTGAATATTGAACTGTTTATTGTAAAATAACAGTACCGTATAGCTTGAAATAGCTCAATCACAATTATTAAAAATTAAAAAACATTTTAAGTAAAGGTTTATACTCCTTACTGAATTACATAAAGGGGCGGAACAGTGTTCCTGTAGTGTGTCAGCCATGTGGTTTTTTGCGCACCCCTGTTGTTGAATGTCTCATGGACCTTCCAGGCTTAAAAGCCTGATGAACTGCCGTAGTCTCCCAACCGGCTCCTCCCGGGGAAGGTGACAACCCCTCTTCATACGCCGAGAGTGGCAGTTCTCACCTCGGCAAGCCCGGTGCAGTCATACAGCAGATGATCGGCAGTCTCCTCTCAGACAGCCAACACTACCTGCAGATTGGGTCCCCAGAAAAGAATCCCATGTGATTGTAGGTGATTGTCCCGTGATGAGACCTACAATGAGTCTGATTTCGAACCTATCTAACCGTAGAAGGTCCTCTGCGATCCTCGAAGAGGGAGAACTGAGAGACAGTTTTCTTACTCTCAGGAGGGGAAGCTCCACCCATCTTCTGCGGTGACACTCACATGCCCACGTATTGATCTCTAGATCCTCATGCGCCCTGGAGATGCCGAAGAAAGGTTGTGGGCCCACAAATGGGATCGAAGCGCCATCGTTTGACAGACAAACCGCTGTTTTATTGCACATAATACCTGAGTGTCCTGAGACCCAGCAAAGGGTTACGTTGTTATGACTGCCAAGAGAAGACACCACATTTTGGCATTCCCACACTATCTAAAGGTACAGGAGTCCAGAACCTTGAGAGTGGCTTGACTATCTGAGAAAATGGTAATGTTCCTGTTCCTGACACCTCTTTTAAGGTTGAACAGAGCACATTCCATGATGGCTGTCACTTCTGCCTGGAACACCGTGAGAAAATCCCACATGTGAACGCAGAGCTTTACTTTATTTTGCATCCTCAGTTTCCCAGCTCCAGTTCCCTTAGAGCCATCCGTGTACCATTCTGACTCACAGGGATGAAGAGGTCTGCCGTTATCTTGCCAGTCAATCCTTGGTGGAATCACCACTGAAAAAGACTTACCAAAGGCGTATTTAGTGTGTAGGTGGTCAGAAGGCATGTCTAGGACCTTACATCTGACTACCTGCTCAATTCTGGTGTGACCAACTGAGGGTACATTGAAAGTCATCCAGATATTCTCACATCGGAGGCGATATGCACATTTTGTAGCGACCGTTCTGATGTAAACATTTATGGGTAGGATATTGAACATGCAGTCCAAGGATTCTCCAGGACAGGAACTCACGGCCCCAGAAATCATGAGGAAAATTGACCCCTGGACCGCTGTAAGCCCCCGCACCGCTGCACCGAAGTTTGTCTTTGGCCACCAAACAAGTGAACCATAGATCATGGTTGACCTCACCACAGCAACATACAGCCAGTGCAAAAGCCTAGGGTGCAGTCCCCATGTAGTACCAACTATTCGTCTGCAAGTCATGAGCGACCACTTACCTCGGTCAATCACCCTTTGCAGCTGCGGCTCCCACCTCAGTGTCTAATCAAGAACCTCATCTAAGTACTTGACCTCGTCCTGCAGATTTACCTCTCTGCCCTGCAGGTTCAAAGGTCCCATCGCTTTGTACTCCTTTAGAATATATACTCTTACAATATAATACACGGTGTCACAAAAAACAGAACAATTTTAATTTCTTATACAATGCATCCAGGCATACCTAGCCTGTTTTGAATATGCTCATATGATAGCTGAGCTTAGAAAATTTTATTCAATAATATCAGCTGATTAATTGTTGTTGCCTGAAGTTTAAAAATTCAAAACATAGCCTTGCCATTAATCAGGCACTATGAACGCACAAGAGAAAGCGCAATGTGCATTTAAAGTAAGTATGATATTGCAATGCAAAGAACTTTTAGAACACGCTATGGTCGACGTCCTCCATCAAGGAACAGCATTTGAGCCTGGTATGACAAGTTTATGGTGACTGGAAGCTTACAACACTTAAAAGGTAGGTAATGGTAGGGCTAGGCTCTAAAATGAAGTGATTGACAATGTGCAACAAGCTTTTATTAACAACCCTTGAAAATCTATTCGCAGTGTAGCACGTGACTTAAATTTGTCTAAATCTGGGATTCAAAGAATATTAACCCTAGAAGTGGTAAGATTTTTACTTTTAACTGTAACATAAAAATAATTATTAATTGAAATATTAAGTATAAATAAAAAAAAGATAAAACATGCCCCCCCTTATGCCCCCCTTACCACAAACGGCCACTGTTTATTTAAGGTGGGCCCCCCACTCCGCTATACCACACATTTGCAAGCCAAATTGGGATTGCTCATGGTCGCCTTTACCACTTCTAGGGTTAAAGAATAATTTGAATATGAAAGCTTATAAATGCAAATCCTACAACAAATAACCCCAGATGACAAACATAAAGTAAAACTTTGCAGAAACTGTGCTTGATCTTCTGTCTACTGATGAGGACTTTCTGAAAAAGATGGTGTTTTCAGATGAAAATAGGTTCCATATGAGTGGAAAAGTTAACAAACATAACAACATACGAATATGGGGCACTGAAAAGCCATATGCAGTTTATGAGCATATTCAAGATAGCCCACAGTTGAACGTGTGGTGCGCTAAATCTTATGACAGACTTATTCATCCATTTTTCCACTAACAATCTATCAATAGAAACATTTATCTAGATATGTTAGAAAACTTTGCATATCCTCAGTTGGAAGACCTTCAACCCATAATGATTTTCGAAAATCATTGCTGGATCCAGCAAGACAGTGCGCCACTGCACTGGAAATCATTTGTAAGAGTCACTTGACAACATCTTCCCCTTTCAATGGATTGGACACGAAGGCCCAATATGCTTGGCCCCCACGGTCCCCTGACATTACACCCTGTGCCCTATGATTTTCTTGTCTGGGGTTACGTCAGAACCAAGTCTACAAGACGGAATTTTCAAATGTCCAAGAATTAAAACAAAGAATAAGTGCAGCCTTTGCTAACATAACTGACAAAATGTGCCTTAAGGTATGGGCTGAATTGGACAGCCGTAATGACTATCTTTTTGCCAACAATGGAAACCATGTAGAAAATCATTAAGTTACATGATACTAAACAAAACTTAAAAAGTATTTGTGTCAATTTAAGGGTAATTAATTTATTTCCTTATTGTTAATAAATGTTTTATAAGCAAGCAAAACTTTTCAGTTTTTTTGGGACACCGTGTATAATTGTAGAGGTAATAATGGTATATATTAATTAAGTAAAATCCAGGTATTTAATATTTTTGGTAAATGACTGTTTGGTGTCTGCTGAAAAGAATGATTCAAAAGTAAACTTCTAAATTAAGTAGGCGACATCGGATTTTATATTTGGACAAATATTGAGACTTATTGAATCTGTACATAATTCCAAATGACATTATTATGACAATGTTAACCCGTGAGTGGTCGCGTCGCTGTCTTTTTCACCGGGTTGTCTGTTTTTGTTTAATATCTCTGGAGTGACAAGGTCGTGAGTTTTCTCCCTTTCTATATTTTCAAATGTACTTGTACACTGGCCACTTGCTATACTACACCTCTTTTCTGCACGTCAGTTCTGGAGTCTGTTTTCAGCGTATACCGGTGGATTCCACTGTGCGCGACTCATGACGTTAGTGGGATTTTGTTAATTTATCCGATGATATTCAAGTGCTTTAGAGACATGTACACGACAATATAGATCTCGGAGGGGAAAAACACTCAGAAATTCATTATTATATAGTGTTAACGAACAAGTAAACCTTGAAGAAGCGAACCTATGAAATCCAGGAGTGATTGGACCAGAAGACGTGAATGTTTTGTTGACGAACCTCTTGTGTCGTCTGCTGATGGGAATTTGGACTCATATTTTTGTTAAAAAATAATTGAAAGAGTAAGAAAACGTGCAACACCCGTGTTATGCAGGTAGTGAGAAATTTTTATTGTCTTGAGCACTGTTCAAGACCAACCACCCACTAGAGAGGACGACGAAGACTAAACACGACTTTGATGACTTGAAATTTTGCTCTAGTAAATAATTTTCGTATTTACCTAATAATTTTACTAATTATTGTTATTTATTATTTGCATTTACCTAAAAATGTGCACATATAATAATGTTCACTATTAATAAAACTTATTTTTTAGATTAAGAAAATAGCAGGCTCTTTAGATAATTTTTTCGAAAACTTATTTAATATATTTTCAAACAGATATACTATTCTACAATGGTATAATGTTTGAACATGCTTTATCTGTTGCATTTCTTTAATAAAAACATATGTTTACAATACTTTTGTAAGCTTTTTTCTAGACCGATGCAATCCACCGTGTGCGACCCCTGACGTAATATTTTTGATACGACCCCTCACGGGTTAAGTAATCAAACTTTTCTTTAAAAGTGCAGTGCTGAGTGCTGACTTTACAGGCCACTTGAGAGTCTAGCACTGCTGACGGCAGCCATATGCCATGACCTAGACCACCCCGGCACCAACAGTCAGCACCAAGTGGTCACTAACAGCTCTATAGCCTGGGCTTACCAGGGCAAAGGCTCCATCTTGGAGGTACGGTATCATATCAAGATTTTATTCGGGATATAATATACAATTGTCTAACTTTTTTCTATTTTTTATCCAAAAATACAAATATTTTTTTGCAATGCCATTATAAACCGAAACTGAACTACTACAGTACATGTAAGATATTTGATCTCATTATCTAATACAACAAACTGAAAATGTTATTAATCATTTTTGTAACTGCAGATAATAAATTGACTTTTCCATGACTAAGTAATTTTAGTGATCTGCATAGTCAGTTAATTTATTAAATAGTGCTATTATTATGTCAATCGGGACCTAGTGGGTAAAAAACTATTTTATTTTAATAAATTTATAAATTCCTGTATGCCTTAACATTGTAATTTACTTTCAGAGACATCACATAGCAAAGACATTGAACCTTCTTCGAGATCCTGAGACAAATTTTGTAGCACAATTATCCGAGGATGATCATATAGAATTTATGCAACTAATAGAAGAAATTATTCTTGGTAAGGTTATTTATATATATATATATAAATTGATATTGTTTCACTTGTATACTACATTTAAACCTACACTGTACTTGAGCAAAATTTATGAAAACTAGCTGACCCGGCGAACTTCGTACGGCCTAACTGTTTCTTTTTTCAGTTGATTGATTCGACACGTTCCGAAGTCGAATAGCATGACAGTTTTTCTCTGAAAGATTAGATATTCTGGGTCACAGGGTAGTTAATAAAAATTCTGATACAAAAGTATATTAATAACATTCTCACTAAACAAGCAGATGTAACTGGATTGATTCACAATGTTCAAATCCAACCTAAACCCAAACCATACCTAACTCTAATACCTTTTTTTAAGAAAGATGAAATCTTCTGAATTGCGGCATTGTTAATAATAGGCCTAATACTTACATAATATCATTAAAAAATTACAACACTCACATAAAACAAAAATACCCCCGTCGCATCAGACCTGCGTACTCAGCGAATTTCCAAATCAATAATATAATAATAATAATAATATACGACAAGTCAAGTGGTCAAAATCTGTCGATCAACATGAGAATTATTTGCCTATTCTCCATAAGATTAACATGGGAAAGAGTGTGCAGGTTTGCTGCTGTGAGGAACACTGAGAGTAGGCATTTATACCTTCAAAAATATTTATTTTTAACATTTATACCATCTTTCATCAACATCTGTCCATAAATAAAGGTGTTTGCCTATTCTCCATATGATTAACATGGGAAAAGAGTATGCAGGTTTGCTGCCATGATAAACACATAAACTATTTTTTAGCATAAACTTATGGGTCCCAACCACATAAAGCTAAATATCAAGTTTTATCCAAAAATATTGGTTAATAAGTGAAATATAAATTATTTTTCCTTATCCTCCATAAGATTAACATTGGAGCCTTAAAATACAACGTACTGTGTTTAGATTTTTTTATATCTTAATTGTGTAGTTTTTTAAGCTGATTTCAATGGTGAAAGATTAAATTTAAAAATTTTTATATTACATATGAAAAACGCAAAAAACCCCATTTTGGGGTACAAAACCCTCCCAAACTACCCGTTCCCATAGACCGATATGTCTGGTTTACGAACTCGTCCGAGCATTTGTAGGAATACACGTCTCTACCAAATTTGGCCTTGATTGGACCATTTTTACGAGAGTTATCGTGTTCACACACACACACACACATATATATATATATATATATGTATATATACATATATATATTTTAACGACTATTGTTTTTGGACTCTGGGCACCTAAAGAAGAAAAAATAACATGGTCCCGGGCTTAAGTCTCACCATGAGACCTACGGTAATAGCTTCTTCCCTATGGGAAATTCGCTAACATAAAAATTATATTTATACTCTAATAACCAAAACAACCAGTAATCTATAAAATGTGATTTTCAAAACAATCTCAAACATTCGCTAAAAATTAAGCACAATTACTGGCGAATGAGCTGTCGACTGGTGAAAATAAAGCAACACAAAATCAGCTGTTCATAAAATATTTAAGTTATTGATGTATTCTTAAGATCAAAATGCATCACGTCTTTTCATCATGATCTTAACATATACAAACTTTGCAGGCCAGTGGGGCTTAGCCCTAAGGTTAAATAGAAAACTGACTACGACTATAGCTTACTCGAAGCAGAGACGAATCCAAAAAATCAAAGATCATTAAAATCGGTCAAGCCGATCTCGAGTTTTAATGTTGTAACTAACACGACTTTGTTTTATATAATTGTTTGTTTATATAATATAATTATTTTATATATTTAGATATAAAGTTTAAAAATATTAATCCTTTTTTTGTTTTTAGAGACATTATTTTAAAGTTTCTTATTGAGCCTGAAAGATGTATACTGCTATATGTACCCGACTAAATTTCATTGAAACCATTTATCACTTTTAAGTATTTTCAATTCATTGTATACTAAAACAGAATAAGTGCAAATACACAGTGCCCCACGAAGAGGTTTACTCGTAAATGTTTAATTTTATATTACATGCTCATTTATGCACCGAACTTTTTTAAATTTTACACAGTTTACAAAGTAGATTCTAAGAATATTCTGGGAAAATTTCAGCTTCCTAACCTTTGGAGAAACAAAATGGCCGCATATGGAAAATTTTACCAATTATTTGCTTCCTATAAAAACTATTTTCATGAGTTATTATCTGATTTGTTTACTACGTTGCGAATCTAACGCTCAGTGTTGAAGAAAAGCTGTTTGATTGTTAAATTCCCTTGAGCCATAAAATTATAACCTAACTTTCTTCAGTACTGTTTTACTGAAAGTAGAGTCGAGAAATGGCTTTTAACTTTGACCAACAAGTGTTGTATGTGGGCTATTGCTTTTAGCAACGTCACTAAAGCAATTAGACAACTTCAGGTAGCCTTCCCAGGAATTAATAAGTAATCCAACAATAACCAAGTGTAAAAATTGTTTGTTAGAAACTGGTAGTGTTGTCAAAATGGACTCTAGGTGATCTAATGACGACTGTGGCGACATCCTGTAATCCAGCTACTAGGAGGTCACGAATTGTGGATAGTTACGAACGATGGTTGGTGGGTGTAGTGTTTTTTTGTGTTGATTAACATCCGCACTATTGAATACTATCCGCAAAGACCATCCTCATACCTAGACCAATTCGTAATTGAGAGGCCGTAGTTCGGATTCCACGTTACAATGTAGGATCCTTAGTTCCCATCCTACTATTGGGCTATTAATTATATTATAAATATAACAATTTATAAATAATATATAAATATAATAAAATGTAATATAAAATTAAACGTTTAGACCGTTTAGAGGTAACACTGTGTATATATTATATTATATTATTGCTGTATTATGTATAGTAAAATTTAATTCTTTTTTTTTACATACAATAATTATAAGAAAATGTATCAAACTAATCATGAAATTATAATTATCGTTATTGATTTAAACTATTAGGTACATCCTGAAAATTTCTGTTTGATATTAATAAACATATGCATATACATTTATAACAAAATTTGCCATGCTTTAAAATGTATGTTACCAGTTTGGTCCAATTGTTTTCGTATGCCTTGTTAAGAGAATATTGCTGGATGTGTTTCATTATTTCGGGAAATAATGAAATTACTTAATAATGAAATTTATTATAATAAAATAAAGGCACATGACACTCTCTAGGAGAAAGGTCAGAAATGTGAACAGATTGATCAAACAAGTAACACTAAATGTTTGTAACAATCTTTTGTCACATTTTTCCACTATGTTCAAGGCTTTGCCCTTTCATAACCTTGCCCGTGCATTATTATAGTATATAGGGTCCTTATTACAGAAAGTGAAATAGGGCAATTTGATTTACATAAAATTTTTGCTTCTTACAATAGTGTATTCAAGCCAAATGATACTCGAGCAAACAATACCAAATTATAAAGGATTTTTAAAAGTCTATTTTGCACATTTATGTTTCATCTATTTTAATTTTTACAATTTATTTACTAACTTTCATATTTTTCCCATTTATACATATATTGGAAACCTTTATTCAGATGATTGTATCTTACTTGAATAAATTGTATACCATCTGCTTCAATCAATATCTGTTACCATAGAAATCAACTTTGTTTATTAACAGCTGTTAGCATTACATTTCTTTACAATTGAATATTTTTACGCCAAATGTTAATTTTTTAATTGGTAATATATACAAACGTTACTAATAAGATAAAGGCAGTAGTATAGGTTACAATAAAGTTTTGATTTTTCACTTTAGCAACAGACTTACAAGAACATTTCAAGGTGTTACCAGCACAGAAAGCCATTGTTTATGATGGATTTAACAGTACAAACAAAGAACACCGCCGCTTATTGAGATCAGTTATAATAAGTTCTGCTGATCTGAGTGCCACTTCTAAGGACTGGGTAGCTGTCAGACGATCAACTGTAAGTTGGTAACATATAGTAAGGAAAAAATACCCCCGTCGCAGCAGACCTGCGTACTCAGCGAATTTCCAAATAATATAATAAGAATAATATATGAAAAGTTTTATAAAAATCCGTCCATAAACATGAGAACTATTTGCCTATAAGATTAACATGGTAAAGAGTATGCAGGTTTGCTGCTGTGAGGAACACTGAAAGTAGTCATTTCTACCATAAATAATTTTTATCTTAGAATTCATACCAACTTTCATCAATATCTGTCCATAAATACAGGAGTTTGCCTATTCCCTATATGATTAATACGGGAAAAGAGTATGCAGGTTTACTGCCATGATAAACCCATAAACTATGATTTTTAAGCATAAATGGATAGATCTCAACCACATGAAGCTAAATATCAAGTTTTATCCAAAAATATTGATTAATATGGGAAATATTAATTTTTCCCTATCCTCCATAAGATTAACATTGGAGCCCCACAATACAATGTACTGTGTTTAGATTTTTTCAAATCTCGGTAACCGTTGGAGATAGAGAAAAACTTTAAGGAACTTAATTGTGTAGTTTTTAAGCTGATTCCAATGGTGAAATATAAAATTATAAATTTTTAAAAATTACATATGAAAAACGCATAAAACCCCATTTTGGGGTACAAAACCCCCCCAAACTACCAGTTCCCATTGACCGATATGTCTGGTTTACGAACTCGTTCCAGCATTTGTAGGAATACACGTTTCTACCAAATTTGGTCTCGATCGGACCATTTTTACGAGAGTTATCGTGTTCACAGACACACACACACACACATATATATATGTATATATATATTTACATATATATCTATAAAATTTTTAACAACTATTGTTTTTGGACTCTGGGCACCTAAAGACGAAAAAATAACATGGTCACGGGCTTAAGTCTCACCATGAGACATACGGTAATAGCTTCTTCCCTATGGGAAATTCGCTAAAAATTTTAACGACTTGTTTTTGGACTCTGGGCACCTAAAGACAAAAAAATAACATGGTCCCGGGCTTAAGTCTTACCATGAGACCTACGGTAATAGCTTCTTCCCTATGGGAAATTCGCTAAAATCTAAACACAGTACGTTGTATTTTGGGGCTCCAATGTTAATCTTATGGAGGATAAGGAAAAATTAATGTTTCACTTATTATCTAATATTTTTCGATGAAACTTGATATTTAGCCTAATGTGGTTGAGATCCATCCATTTATGCTTAAAAATCATAGTTTATGTGTTTATCATGGCAGCAAACCTGCATACTCTTTTCCCATGTTAATCATATAGAGATAAGGTAAACTCCTTTACTTATGGTCAGATGTTGATGAAAGTTGGTATAAATGTTAAAATAAAATTTTTGATAGTATTAATGCCTACTCTCAGTGTTCCTCATAGCAGCAAACCTGCACACTTTTCCCATGTTAATCTTATGGAGTATAGGCAAATAAAATTATCATGTTTATCGACAGATTTTGACCAAACTCAACATATATTATTATAATATTATTGATTTTAAAATTTGCTGAGTACGCAGGTCTGCTGCGACGGGAATAATATAATATCTCAGTGCAATGAAATTGAAGATATCTAGTTACTGCAACAACACATGACCTGATAGTGGGCAACACTACCACTGGATTAAGAAGTGCTAGGGTTCGAATCCCAACCATGAGCAAACCCAACTTGTTTTGCAAAGTATGGTAAAGAGGAAGAAGGGTCTACCTTATATAAACAGTGACCGGTTTGGGTCAAAGTTGACGGCTTTTGTAGGCATAGCTGGGATTACAGTGGACACCTGTTTGCTTTTATGGTTAGTGGTTATAAAGGGGGGCAAAGAGGTTTTTTAATTTTTAATCTTTTAAAATTAAATAATGAATGTAATGTAATTAGACTAGCATAGTCCGTCTTTGGACGGGAATGGTCAACCCAGTTCAACCAGTTGTTATATCACACTGCTATAAATCATACTAGATCTAAAATCTGTGATTACATGAAAACCATTAATTCAATAAATTGAGAAAAATCAAGAATCAACTCTCAAGATTCTAGAACAGACCTGCTCACTACAAGGCTTACATGTGGCTCTCGGGACAATTTCTCGCGGACCTCGGACTATTCGGATCTTGAAAAGGTTTTTTAGTTATGAAAAATATTTCATGAAAAAATTAAAATATGCTTTATAATAAATATACTTTATATTAGAACCACTCAAACTCGACACAGTGTGGACTTAAAGGTTGTTGAGTTTTAGGGAATTTATATAAAAATAACTAAGGATTGAATAAAATGCTTATTTAAAGTATTAAAAGGGTACATTTACTTATATGGTATTTACTTATATAAATTATACATTTATATCAACATTTATACAAAACTGAATGCCCAGAGACAAGGGTAGTTTATGACTTGTCTGGGAATCCCAAGGCAACACACAGCCTCACAATAAGGTATGTGGACCACAGGAAATTCCCAACATGTGCAAACAATAGCCTGGCCCAGCTAAACAGGTAAAGGGTGTGTCGAATGACTTAGGAAAACCCAAAAACCTAGTCTGATTTTTTAGTGCTATCAGGCAGCCAATGTACTGCTTTAGGTTATGGGCGGTGAACAAAATTATTAATTCACCAGCCCTGTCGTCAAGTTTCCCGGAATGTCGAGTTTTCAGGAATCGATTTTGAGAGATTCTACTGTATATACAAAATTATGAGTGTGTGTAAAAGACAAATCCAAGTTTTAAGTTTTAATAATTTTATTGATAAAATAAAGTAATGATAGACTAAATTTGTTTGTTATTTATTAAACTCTACTCATACTTGCGAGCTTCTTCATGACATTTGAAGAAAAATGTGTATCAGGTAGCTTGAAACATGTTTTTATGCTTTTATTTTCAAAAATATTCCCTGGATCTCCATTTTTCTTTGGTATTTAATCCACCTGGATATGTACCTCCCCCTGAAGCAATCACGAGCCGCCATTTCTCATGGCCCTCGGAAAAATGTAATGCAAACTAATTGGCTCTCTGAGAAATCCTATTGAGGGTCCCTGTTCTAGAAAATTATAGACAAATCATTTTTCACTCACAAAAATCGAGTGATTTTTAATATTTTGGTGAAACATTTTACAGAAACTCCTCAATACTGAATTCTTTCTTCAAGGGGATGGTGAAAAGGAAATGGGAATAGAGCCAGGCAAGATGATGGATAGAAATAAGGTCAACATTGCTGAAGAACAGGCAAATTTTTACTCTGGAGTGGTAATGCCTCTGTTTAGGCAAGTGTTGATCATGCACCATTGTTTACACTGTGTCATTACCATACTGTACTATTACTACTACCATATTATAACAATTTTTATCATTCTACCAAAAATTTTTTCACATGTAATATGTAGTCAAAAGAAACAGATGACCTCAGCTGATGATGAGGTCAATGTAATGATGTTTGTAACATCATTAGTTGGTTGGTTACAGAACTCTCTACTTACCACTTGAGATATTGTAAATATCACATTTAAATTGTTTAAACTTCTTCAGTTACTCACAGATCCGCCATTTTTTTCACGGATATGTGTTAGTTCTGGGGGGGAGGGGGGTATTGGTCAGACCAAAATTTGAAATAGTGATATCTTATGGTTAGTGACGTCATATGGTTATAAGGACAGCTGTTTGGAGGAACTGAAAACATTCCCTTTAAACATATTCATGATCTAAGCTATTTCTCATACAATTTATACTAACATCACAAAAAATACATACAAGCAAGAAATGTCTCATGAAAGACTGTGTTGTACACAGTAACAGTGTTACAAATTCCATAGTTAGAGAGAGATGATTTGATTATTAGGTTTGATAAATCATATTTGAAGATTGTTTTCAGATAACTGTAGTAATTTAATATCTTATCAAATATTATTTCAATATATTTTCTAGGGTACTAGCGAAACTATGTCCTAAGACTGAAGTGTGTGCTCAAGGCGTGAACAATAACCATGAACACTGGATTAAATCAATTCCATACTTTAAAGAACAATCAAGAAGAGGCCGAAGCCAATTAGACATTCTGGATGATACAGATCTCAACTTGATTCCAACTACATCTATATAAATACAATTAAGAGTATTTTCACAAATAAAACATTATTTATAAATGTGTTTATTTTTACCCTTCTAAATGTTAAATTAAGATTAAGTAATACATAACGAAACTCATATAAAGCTACATACGGTTGAAAACTGAGGTATTGTACAAAATAGGAGTATTGTATGTACTGTTATTTAAAGTATTTGTTTTCTTTCATTACATACATATTATGAGCTGGAAGATAGATCAGTGTTTAGTTAACATGGATTTTCTAAGTCAGCAAGTAGTGGATATAAAATACTTGAAAGAAATGTACCTCGCCACAAGCGCGATAACAAAGACAGGTGCCGAAGAGGTACTAGCAGCTCACTAACGTATGTAAACAACAATTGAATGGCGGCAATAATCGTTACCGCCCACAGCGAATGTGTTAAAACTATAACAATATAACAGAATCCACTGAAATAATAAGAACTGAATTATAATCAGGGATACAGGAATAATAGCATATAGATTAAAAACACTAATAGGGGTAGTTGCATAACAAAAAAGATTTTTATCTAACCATTTTTTTACTTTTATTTAATGTAAAATTATATCTGTTTGGAATAATAAATTTCACTTATATGTAAAAAAATTAAAATCTATGATTTTACATATCTGAGATAAAGTTAATGTACTTTATAGTTGTAATTAAGTTTCAACCAAAAACCAAAACTACTTTATCTTATTTAGGATCTACTTGAGGTTTTACCTGTAAAAATAGGTCTTCTTAGTGTTCTTATATTTGTATCTAATAAAGACAATCATCAGATATAAGTTACAACAATTTGGTTGATTTAAAGTAATAATGACAAAAGATTTTTTAAGTTCTTTTGGCGAAAGCAGATTTTTTTATATGATAGAAAGTGAGTTTCAGTGATGCTGTACCAAAAAAACATTTAGCGGAAATACAGCCAAGATTAATCAAGCAATTCATCTAGAGGCTGATCTGGTAATCACAGATCAAAAGAAATATAATGAGCATAAGCAAGTTGGCCACCATAAAGAAAAATAACTAATGAAGTACTGCACTTTTTGACCTTCAGGTGAAAGGTACAAAGTTTGTGACCAGAGAAGTCAAACACAGGAGTCCACTAACTAATGCCTACTTTAACAGTTATTGAGGAGAATTTCACAGAGTTATTTAAGATTGTTCTGCTGTAGCTCAGGATAATTTGAAGCTGCTGGAGCAACATAACAACTCTAAATACTGTAAGTGAAGTCATTTATTTCACAAAACTGAATGGAGCCAGGCATATAGGGTCAGACTGATTATATTGTTAGGCATCATTGATGTTAAAAATTTTTTATTTTGCTTGATGTTCTGAAGAGGTGCTACAGCAAGACTTACACTTGATACAGTATAAGGCTACTGTGAAGGACTGATGACTGCATAATGACACAGAAGGGATTAAAATCTAAGTGATAAATGATAATTCTTGACCATGATCTTTTTGTGCAATGGACCAACAAACGTTCAGGCTAGACTGGACTGTGGTAAGAATTGCTCCAGAAATAGGCAGAAACCAAGCTACTGCTGCTGTTTAACGAGACCTTCAAGTCTGGTAGGACAGGAGGGATGAAAGTCAGTTGGGCCCTGAATACTTTATGTAATTCAAGTCACAATAGTGTATGAGTTGATGTGATCATGGATAATACCTCTTTATATGTCGGTTTCTTGCGGGTGAGGAAATACATTAATTGTGTAGGGGAGATTAGGTAACAATAGTGGAATGGATGAGATGAAGTTGTTTGTCATTCCTGCAGATGTTTCACTAAGATAGAATAAGGCTCAGTTTTACAGTTGTTATCTGTAGACCTACTAGACTCTAGATAAACCTGACCACTGTCCATCTGATGTATCAAAATGTGAAGGTAATATGTGGGATTATTGTTCAAGTTCCCAAAACATTTTATGTGATCCATGACGCAAGACAAAGGGTCAGCCAAATATTTATTCAGTAGAGTTCAGGGCACAGTAGGATTCTCTGTGAACTTGTAGGGATTTTTGGTAAGTAAGCCTTGCTCAAAATCCTACACTGTTACCTTTGTGATTATTACACAAAGCAGTTTCCTATATAAAAAAATAAACCCCAGGGGCAAAAAGTTATAATAAAATTAACACTTTGTAAGTACGATCTACAACTAACGATAAATAAATATGAATTACTAATAACTAAATATTCTATGTCACTTCTTCATATCTTCAATATAGATAAAAAATAGTTTGAAGCATCCAACTATTTGCTCAAATGAAATCTCCCTAAACACTACAATCACGACATAAACTTACAATCATACAATGATACACCTGTAATAACACTAATGTATGTGTTACAATTATTTTAAACTAATATTCTACTCACATAAAAAAGTCACAATCAAAAGACTAGCTATTATATGGCACAAACAACCAGTAATCACCAATGTGAATATGAACTCTACGTGATTAAGATTTATTAATCAGATTACTGTACTATGTTGATATATGGAAGGTTATATATGTAGGTCTTCTAAACCTTATTCAAGTAAATACTATTTTCTCAACAGGTGATGGTATAACCAAAGAGCTCTTGCTAGAGTGCAGTTCTAGGTCAAACAAAAATCTTATCTATTTGTGTCGGCAATTATTTACTGCTCCAAATTGGTAAAACTCAGGACTTACAATGAGGACTTTGTGGTAACAATGGCAAAATCACAAGTGGAGATCACTAAGAGCAGGAAATAACAATCTTTAATATTTTAATATTTCTGTTTTTAAATTTTTTTCTTTATTTTTAAAATTCATAAATATATTGGAAAAATACCCTTAATAAGGTTTAAAGTATGGGAAGCTTTCTGGATTTTAAATCCAGTCAATATAAATTACAACATTTAACATTTTTAATTATTGTATATCTAAAATTCTCATTTAGAAATGCTACCATGTCATAAAATATGTAGGCCTTAGTATTACCCACACAGTAGGCCACACAAGAGCTCAAGCTTTGACAGTCAAAGAGCTAAGAATTGTCAAGACCAACACTAGGTGTAGGCACACCCGATAATCGTCTCTGAGGCTTTTCCTTGTTCATTACCGAACAATTTTTTTCTCAATTTTATTCCATCGATATTACATATAAGTGTATAAATTAAGGTAAAACTAAATTCATGAATTAAATCGTCTAAGTTATTATCTAAGTTATAGTTAGAAGTTTATTTAAGCTTGACAACCTTATCTGATTGTCCATTGTATCTGATTCAAAACGTTCTAGTGTAGAACAAAAAGTAGTTACATTCTCGTAGAGACAGAATAGGCTATTATCTCATACACTTCACAGCTTAGGGAACTGTATGTGTCACAAATTTAACATTGTTCTATAAAAAAAACATTTTAAGTTTGATAGAACTTGCTAAAATTATAAAATTATGATGAGGCTACCGCTCAGAGTTACAACAGTGACATAAATGAACTGATTAACCTGCGAGAGGTAGCACCGTTAGACATTACCTAACAAAAATAATCACAGAAAATACTTTGAGTTTGTCAGTGTGAATCTAACGTGCGACCAAATACGTACGAGCTTATGTTAAGTTTTTTCTATTGGTACGACCTTATGTGTTTTCATCACAATAATGCTATTAAATTGAGTAAAAAAGTGTGTATTTTTTGTTTACTTTTCAAAAGCAATTGATATTTGAACTGTAATCATGTCTATAAATTCTTGAGACAGTCTATATTTATTTATTATCCGCCTTGGATTGACGAAGTGGAGGAAAGTGAGGTACAGTGGAACCCCTCAAATCTGTCACCTTCGGGACCAGAATTATGGTCGGAATGGAAAAAAGGTCTGATTAACAGAAAGATGTAATGTTTATAGTAAATAAAATGCAAAAGATATTTTTTAAACAAAGTTAAACAGCATATTAACTGAAAAATGTCTACATGCACTAGAATATGTGATGGTTCTAAAAGGAAAATGGACAAACATATCATGTTCTGTAAATTTATTGGTTACACAAAAACCGAAAGCATGAAATAGGCCAATTAAATGTCGTTAATTTGGCAACTTGCTCAAACGGTGAATTTGTGAATTTGATAACGGAAAATAGTCCGTTATTTTAAAATATTTAACAAAGAGTAGACAATCAAAATGAAGCAGTGTAGACCTATTATGTTTCCGACAAATGTCGTTGCCGAATGAGTTACTATTGAGCTTTGTTAACAAATATCAAGTTGATAAAAGTTGATAAGTTGATAAAAGTTTCAAGATTTTTCGTTGCCAAAATTATATTAAACTATTATTATATTATGAGGAATAATAACAAACAGCATTCTGATACTCGGCGTGACTATTAATGACGGCATGCTTTATATAAACTACAATATCTTGTTGAATTTTATCGGTTTCTAGAGTACATACGGTACAGTAGTTGACAATTGAATAATCATACCGCATCCTTAGACCGACCGATGACATTCTTTCATTCCAATAGATTATGTACCGCGTAATTTCGTCATCTGCTTCTACACTTACGTTCAATCAATGATGTTCCGTGTCGTCGACATAATTTTAAACGGAAAGTTTTGTTTTTGTTTTTATTTTTCAATGTTAATGTTCATTTTCAGTTCATCTCATTTTATATCGTCTATCCAAAGGTTCGAATACAGTATTTACAGTCTTTACCAGATACTTGTTCAGTATTTTAAATATCATCCCTGTAATTGTATGTTAAGCGATAAACAGTGCACAGGATTTGAGTAGCCTACTGAAGCCAAAACAATGGCTCTACACATGTCCTCATTTTATTAAAAAAAGTTTATTTTTTTAATAACTAGGCATAAGGAACTTTTTATTTTTTAATGAGGTTTTTCATAACCAATAACAATTAATAAAATTAATTATCGATTGGTGAGTTAACATGACATATCATGGGTCATTTAAGAGCAGACAGTAGGCAATGTAGAGTGTTAGGCTTTTTCTATACGCACGACCATGTTTGCAATATTTCCCCGCGCGACCTCTCATGGGTTAACAATTAAATAATAGTATACATTAATTAAATACACCAGTCTGAAAGCTAGCTGCTATTGGAAAATACCATAGAGCACCTTTGAGAATATCAATTATTAATGACTAGGTTTCCTTAGTAAATTACTAAGATAAAAAACTCAATTACATAAAGCTTGAAAAGGAATGTTTGAAATTTATTTCAAACCTTTGATGTTTACGTCAGTAAACATAAATACTGTTAATCGTTAACAATAGTATTGTTTAAAATCCCCTTAAAGGGGATTGAACACATGAGGATCACTTATATAACTTAATTTTGTTTATGACTTGTATACACAAAACCCTTCATTTTGTAGCAATTTGTAAAATACTCCATCATAGTAAATAGTAAATTATCACTAACAGCTTGATTTTAGAATTATGCTGTATTTTTATATCGATTTAGAAATTATCATTCAATGACTAAAAGTATCATGAGACATATACCCCATTATAATTATGACAATAATTTATATTATAGTATATAATAGCTATTATGATATTTTGTTTCCATAAACACAAATAGTAATATAAACATGGCTAATGTTAACAAAATTGATGTTATCTATACTAAAAAAATTCAGTAGTATGATAAGTTTAACAAAGAATAAAGTTTAGAGACAAAGTTTACTCAAGTCTGGCAGGTATTGTCAGCAACTAGACCAGTGGACCAGTCCCACAACAATATTACTGGTCTACCAGAATTTATTTCATTGGATTTACTGGATCAGGGTCATTACTCCTAAGCTGCTGTGGATTGAAAATGCACACACACTTTTTTTTTATCCACTAGACCCAAACAACAACATAATAATCTCAAGGATTTATTTACCACATTCTTTAAACATGACTGGAGTTAATGTGTCCGTAAATAAAACACTGTTTAAACAAAACTTGCATATTTTCTTAAATAATTTGTTTAATTTATCCTTATTTCCATTCAAATTGTGATAGGAAATTTGAGATGAAAGAATGAATGATATGACTAGGGGAGCACGCTGGTCTAGGGGTAGAGCGCGGGGCTTTTATGCCCAAGGTCCCAGGTTCAAATCCCGCCAATCACCAATGGCTTTTCACTAAGTGATAATGCCGCAACCCAAACAGGGGTGCGCAAAAAGCCGCTACAGCTGAAGTGCCTTGGGAGTAATCCGCCCCTTCCAATAAAAAAAAAATGGTATGACTATAAATGGTTTTTAGATTACTAATCACTAAGAATGTAATTGATTAGACATAGTAAAGTCCGATTTATCCGGATTAATATAGCTTGCTCCCGATACGGATTATCAGAAAATATACCATTATACATCCACGTCGCAAAGACAACGATCGTAAATAGAGCCTGCAATATTAGTGCATATAACCTCTGTACAACAACAAAGCCGCAAAACATCGCAAACGTTTAACATATTACAAACTTTTTTAAATTTTATTAAAAGATACAAATTTATTATTATTAGTTTTACATAGGAAATGAAAGGCTGTTCTGACGTTTAAACCTTTTTCCATTTAGAAACACTCATGACCTCAGATTCAGTATGCTCTTTGACCGTAAAATAATTCCGAAACAAACAACCACTGTACATCTAAACTCAAACACCTATACTTTGACAGATTGTTATTAAATATCACATAGTGAGGGCTTCCGCATGCGCTAAGTGCTTGTAGCGCTCTGCTTGGAAACACTCCCAATATACAGAGTGTGCGTTCATTATGTTACGAATTCATTGTTAGTAACACTTGCCATGTCCAGAAAACTACTGCATAAATTTGAAGAAGCTTGAGATAAAATTCTCATCTTAACTGTTATTTATATAATTTTTTTCAAACCCCTATTCGAAATCCGGATGGTTCGGATTTGGATAAACCGGACTTTACTGTACTTACTACTAAAAATGGTTTTTTGATAATATACTGCATTCATGGTGTTATTTACCCATTAGAAAGTAGATTACTTGATCTCAAACAACCCTTTTGGAAGGGAATCAAAATTAGCTATTTTGCAGGTGTTTGATCAAACTTTTGGTAACAGTTTCTACTAGGGGTAAAATAATAAAACGTTTTGTAAGACGAATCTCAGTTTGTTACGATTAACTAAAAGTAATTTGTGAAAAACTTAAAAAAAAAAATCAAACACAAATTTTTGTACTAATTTTAGCAAATTTCCCATAGGGAAGAAGCTATACCATAGGTCTCATGGTAAGACTAAAGCCCGGGACCATATTATTTTTTCGTCTTTAGGTGCCCAGAGTCCAAAAACAATAGTCGTTAAAATTTATATATATATTATGTATATATATAAGTGTCTGTGTGTGCTCGATAACTCTCGTAAAAATGGTCCGATCGAGACCAAATTTGGTAGAGACGTGTATTCCTACAAATGCTCGGACGAGTTCATAAACCAGACATATCGGTCAATAGGAACGGGTAGTTTGGGGGGGTTTTGTACCCCAAAATGGGATTTTTTGCGTTTTTCACATGTAGTTTTTAAATATTTCTAATTTTATATTTCACCATTGGAATCAGCTTAAAAAATACACAATTAAGTTCCTTAAAGTTTTTCTCTATCTCCAACGGTTACCGAGATATTAAAAAATCTAAACACAGTACGTTGTATTGTGGGGCTCCAATGTTAATCTTATGGAGGATAGGGAAAAATTAATATTTCCCATATTAATCCATATTTTTTGATGAAACGTAATATTTAGCTTCATGTGGTTGACATCTATCCTTTTATGCTTAAAAATCATAGTTTATGTGTTTATCATGGCAGCAAACCTGCATACTCTTTTCCCATGTTAATCATATAGGGAATAGGCAAACTCCTTTATTTATGGACAGATGTTGATGAAACTTGGTATAATTGGTTAAAATAAAAATTATTTATGGTAGAAATGACTACTTTCAGTGTTCCTCACAGCAGCTAACCTTCACACTCTTTCCCATGTTAATCTTATGGAGAATAGGCAAATAATTCTCATGTTTATGGACAGATTTTTATAATAATTGTCATATTTTATTATTATATTATTGATTTTAGAAATTCGCTGAGTACGCAGATCTGCTGCGACGGGGGTATTTATTTTTGGAATTTGAATTTTTTATCAATTTTGTATCGATTTTAACCCTATTAATGTTAGTCATCCACTTTTGGATGACTTCGCAGATGTTACCAGATGTTATAGGGATATTCTATGCTTTATGACAACAACTATTAATGTTTGTTACTTTTATATTTACATGTTTATTTCCATGTATTTACATGGAAAAAGTCATCCCTATATTAAAATACCCCTGTCGCAGCAGACCTGCGTACTCAGTGAATTTCCAAATCAATAATATAATAATGATAATATATGACAAGTTTGGTCAAAATCTGTCGAAAAACATGAGAATCATTTGCCTATTCTCCATAAGATTAACATGGGAAAGAGTGAGCAGGTTTGCTGCTATGAGGAACACTGAGAGTAGGCATTTATACCATCAAAAATTTTCATTTTTAACATTTATACCAACTTTCATTAACATCTGTCCATAAATAAAGGAGTTAGCCTATTCTCCATATGATTAACATGGGAAAAGAGTATGCAGATTTGCTGCCATGATGAACACATAATCTATGATTTTTTAGCATAAACTTATGGGTCCAACCACATAAAGCTAAATATCAAGTTTTAACCAAAAACATTGGTTAGTAAGTGAAATATCAATTTGTCCTTATCCTCTATAGAATTAACAGTACCTGGTGACCGAGCTTTGCTTGTATAGAATAAGACATGTATTATAAAAATTAATTAGAAAAATGAAACACATTTATTACTCAATGAAAACATTTATGTGGTTTAAATAAAACCGATTTAATATACCAAAACTACTATAGCACTGAAAAAAATTATTGCCTCTGACGGGGATCGAACTCGCGACCTCCCGATTACGAAAACAGCGCGTTACCACTAGTCCACGGCGTCTGCCAAATGTGGTTGCCGTTTAAGATGTTTTAGCCAACCTCATTGTTTTAGCCAATCATTTACTATTTAATTATCCATACAGTTGTTATTAGCCTGTGATCAACTGATTTTGTTAGAAACGGAATGAGGATTGAAAAGCAAAAGAGAAATTTTACACCAAAATTTACACCAATTAATTGGTTTGTTACAGTGGCTTCAAGCAATACAACAAATACGTTTTCTATCAAAACACGGAAGATTTTGGAAATACTTTTTTCTGCTTTTATTTCGCACAGTTATGTTACCCTAAAGTTTTTACAAATTGTTTAGTAACCTGATAATTTTACATTTATTATATACATAAAATAAATATTTATGAAAAACCATTGTTCCTTGCAGTCTTCAATCAAGAACTGTCAAACGGTTATAAACAGATGTTTTGGTTTGTATTGTTTACATTTGATTCTCCATAAGCCTAATGTTAAATTTTTAGATTTTAAACTTAATATTACAAGAAAACACGAATTTTCCTGGACATTAGACCTATCTAGAACTTATTTTCTACTCGGAAATTAGTTATTTCCAAAATTTAAAGAAATTCCTTAGTGCCGTTTTCGAGATCCGTGTGCAAATATATATATATATATACTAGCTGACCCGGCGAACTTCGTAACGCCTCACAGTAAACACATGTTAACTTTAAGATTGGCCATGTTCTGAAGTCGAATAGCAATACGGCTTCATTGTGAAAGGTTATATATTCTGGGTCGCTGCATAGTGAATAACAATACTGAAACGACAAAACACATTAATAACATTCCCATAAAACAAATAAATCTGCATGGATTAATTCACAATTTTCAAATCCAATCGAAACCTAACTGTAATACGGCTTTTATAGGAAAGATATACAACAGCGTATTATAATAAACGTAATAATATTAACATTGTAATTATCATATAAACACGTGACTTTAATCATACAGAAAATAAAAATATAAATACATAATCCCCCAAAACCGTTAACTATTAACGTGGTGAATAAAGCTGTTCATTTTTTACAGTACACATTTACTTCATAGTTTAACATTAATGAATGATTCAGATGGCATTGGATAGTAAAGCATACGGTATTGCTAATGGAAAGTAAACCAATCAGCTGTAGCTAAGAAATCAAATGTTTTCATTGTAGACAATTTGTAAACAAACTTACTCTCCATAAGGTTAACATTAGAAATTTAAAACGCCATAAAATGGAAACTTATGGGGTTTTCGAAAATATTTTTTCACTAAAACCTTCCCGGACACATATAGAGCAACTTCCTAAAATTTCATGGCGATCGGATGAGTAGTTTTGCAACGCATAAAGGACATACATACTGACATACAGACAGACATACATTCAATTTTATATATAGAGATATACAAACCTTGCTCGTATTATAGTATTGGATTGGAGCCTTAAAATACAACGTATTGTGTTTAGATTTTTTTATATCTCGGTAACCGTTGGAGATAGAGAAAAACTTAAAGGAACTAAACTGTGTAGTTTTTAAGCTGATTCCAATGGTGAAATATAAAATTAGAAATATTTAAAAAAATTCCATTTTGGGGTACAAAACCCCCCGAAACTACCCGTTCCCATTGACCGATATGTCTGGTTTACGAACTCGTCTGAGCATTTGTAGGAATACACGTTTCTACCAAATTTGGTTTCGATCGGAACATTTTTACGAGAGTTATCGTGTTCACAGACATATATATATATATATAGTATGATAACGACTATTGTTTTTGGACTTTGGGTACCTAAAGAAGAAAAAATAACATGGTCCCGGGCTTAAGTCTTACCATGAGTCCTCTGGTAATAGCTTCTTCCCTATGGGAAATTTTCTAAAAATAAGCAAACAAAATCGGACGTAAACAAACACTTGGTAAGCAGCACTGACTGCTGAAAAACAAATAGATAATGCTGTACAAAAACTGAAATAAACACACAGCAACACTACGTGTTAGAAAATTTGAAACTAATGATGTCCGATAATGATGATGCATTACAGACATAAAATCAGGCTTGTGCCTCAGCATACAGTCCACTGGGGTGGCGTCTGCTTAAATGTTTTACGTTATGAGTAAAGAATGTAGAAAATGTTTCATAAATTACAGGTACAGTAGACACCTGATTATCCGAGGCTCAGTTAACCGAGCCTCCGAGTTACCCGAGCTGGCCCTCGAAAAATAAAAATAAAGATAAAGCTGTAAAAATTACAAAAATTAAGACAGAAGTGTCCGTGTAGTATTTTAAATTGATCGCTGTTAGCATGTCGAGTAATTTGCCTCAACTGGCTGTTAGGTCAAGTTGTTAATTTCCGGGAATACTATTTCGGCTAAATCTAAGAATCGTTCGCTCGCAAGTCTTAATTTGTGTAGATCGTTTGTTTTTTTTACAGTTTTGTGTAATTACGAGATATCAAAACAATCAAAATGTTCCTTACATCTCAATGTCACAATGTCAGCGTAACACATTAGCCGGTTCAGCCACTCAGTGCATAGGAGTAGAAAGCGCTTACTTGGTTATAGACATGCCCGGTGGCATTCTAGTGCACTACGAGAGCAGGTTCAGTTGCTTGCTCCTGTCATATCACTAAAAACCTTGTTTTTGTACAAGGTTTGTAGGTAAGCTTTTACAAAAAGCAATGGTGTGAATACATTTTCGGTTAAATCTACATTGAATATAGTATCGTTGTTTTCTACAGATCATACACAGATCATACGCTTTATGCCGAGGTATGTCTAGTTTTGCTTACTCTATGCGTCAGAGTTCTTTGTTAGTTAAAACATCAGTCTTCAGTTGCGCGGTTATGTCACTTTGTTTACAATGGTGGCGTTACACGTTCACGTCGCGTTGTATGGTGTTCACACGTTAATTTCACAATTTTAAAATTGATAGCAGTGACTTAAATGTATAATACTATATATTTTTATTTTCCTTATTAAATTTTGAAAAACTTGGCTATCTTCAATTTTTGACTGGTATTTATTTGCTGTGTTTTGTGGGGGAGCAAACTTTGAGAAATTTTTTGAAAATTCTTTTTTTTTAATTTCAATTGGATACACCCATCAAAACCAAGATAAAAATAAAACATATTACTATTATATTATCGATAATTTAATGCAGATTAAAATGGTGTATAATATGATACAGTTACTATATTTTTACTATTTTATGTGAATTTTTTAGTAAAAGCCTGCAAAAATGCCAAAAAGAGGTGAACCTCAAGGGGTCAAATAGTGAACCGTTAGAGGGTTAATCATTTTTTCTTATTTCTCTATCAATTTCAATTAGTTCATTTTGCACAGCTTCGTTTTTTGTCAAGATCAAGATTTATGTTGTATTTAAGACATTTGTTCAATGTTTCGGTTTCTTTGTCATTAAATTCAATGTTTGTTAGATTTCGTATTTTTTCATTAAATTTATTATCATTTTCGGAAGAAAATAAATGTTGTGTGTTGATGGTTTCTGATTTTTTGTAAAGTTTTTCAGTTTCTGTAAATGACTATCTTTTTTCTTTTGTATGGTTGGTGTTATCCAATTTTATATTTTGTCATTGTATTCATCAATGAATTCTGTGTGTTATTTAATGATTAATTCTGTTTCCAATTTGTTCATTGAATTATTTAATTGTTTTAATTTTGAATAGAGATAGTTTATTTATTTTTTTATCCAAATCTTTTTGGCTGTTTTCAAAGTTTATATGGTAGCTATTGGTGTTGATTGTCGATTGTATTGATTTGTACATAATTTGAAATTATCTTTTTGTACACACCTTTTATTGAAATAAATATCTTATTTTGTTGTTGCTAGTCTCAATATTACAAATTTTAGTTTGTGAACAATTTGCGGTTGGTGGCCCATATCCTTTGTTGTCTTAATGTTCACGAAAAGGGGTACTATTATAATATTTTAATATAAGTAAGACCCATAGTACCCTTTTATAATTACATTTTATTGTAGCCATTTTCAAGTGTGTAAAAATGTAACATTAAAATCAAAATATACTATTAAAATAAAATTTGTAATTACATTTTATTGACCCACGACATGTTTTGGGTAATCATCTCATCTTCAAGTTTGTAAAAATTTAACCTTAAAATCAAAATATACAATTAAAATAAAATTTTTAATTACATTTTAATGTGACCACCAGCCGCAAACGTCAAACTACTCAAACCATAGTTGACAAAGCTTTTATTAACTGCTGGCACATAGTAGAACTAAATTGCAGTTAAAAGAAGACCGTGTTATAGATGATGAGCCCGAATTACATCACACCTGAAGTTGAATCCTCGATTTTTGCTGGGAGCTTAACCTCAACTCCAACAACTACGCAGTCAACGCTCAAGGTCAAGTTTGGCCTAAATCTTTTTATAACTCGTCGACAAAATTGAGAATTTTAAGTTCTTCTTTGTAATAAATAAGTAATCCACATAAAATGCATATTTTCTCCATTTTTTACTACAGAAGGTAATCTCTGTATGATCTGAGTTTTGCATATCTGAGGTGACTTTAGTCCCAATTACCTCGGATAATTGGGGTCTACTGTATACTGTACTAAATTATTAATTTATAGTTATGATATTATTGTATCCAGAATAATGTCACTTGCCTTAATTTTCTTGCTATCAAGCTTTACTTGGGTAAATTTGATTTTTATAACAGATTTCTTGATGCTCCTACAATTTGGACTTTAACACAAACTAAAAAACGATAGTCTATTTAGAAATGGAAAGGTTGATTAGATAAAGAAGGCTGAAAATTCTGAAGACACTTTGCATTCACAACAACATTAACTAACATGACTCCTATAATTTTATTAAAATAAGCTAATCATAAAACAATCTAGAACACTTAAAACTTTAACAGCACACTCTACATAATACCTACACCAATAACAAGTATGCTATAGTAAACAATAAAAACCATAGGGATCATTTATTAGTACGCTTACATCTAAAATAACTTAACGACAAGATAAAATTTTAAACATGATAATAATATAGAGAACAGCTAAAACAAGGCACAATGAATCAGTCATAAAAATCATTAAATAAATCAATATAACATAAAAAGATTACTAAAATTGATAGTGTATAATCATTTCAGTCAAACAGTAGGCCTATTTGAGTTGATTTTAAGGGATATGTAGCACTTAAAACTGATCAGATAAACAGGAACATCATACAAAACAATTTTTTCACACCTACGACTCTAACAAGAATAACATTCAATTACAACCTGTCATTTTCTGTGAGCGTTTAAAAAAATACTAAGTCTTAACAATAAATGCTTACACCAATCCATGTCTCCATTATTTTCACCAAATGCAAACTGTCAACACGAGTATCTGTTGGAGACAGAGCCAGTTCAACAAGGTTTCTGGTACATGCGAAATCCGATTTTGGCACCCCTGTGTAGTTTGTTTCATATTAATAATAACATTGCACAGCAAAATTTAATGTTTAAAAAATCAGATAGTCATTTGCTGAATTAAAAACACATTATACACTTCTACAAGTTCTGGATATTTAAAAATCAACAGATCTCTAAGGTTGAAATGTTTCATAAGGAACATTCTTTTAAGATATCTGTTTGTACAGAGATCAAAATTTAATTCTTGATATCAAAATCACTAAAGTATTTTAATAATGGTTGTTCTATGTTCACCAGATTAATTAGAACAAATCTAACTATCGAAATGTTTAAATTAATACTAACATCAATCATATGATTATATGGAGGAATTCAAAGGAATTGTTTCATTATTGCTTTTGTTTTTGTTAAAAGCCTGTATAAGACTTATGTTCTGTCATAGTATCCAGCTAATGTGTACAAGGTAATCGTTTCTTTTTTATTACTTAATTGATGAATATTTTATGCATAAATTATTTAATTATTATTAACAAATTATTTTATGCATAATATTTTTATGCATAAACTATTGTTGAATAATTTATGCATTTATATGACTGTGTGTATGTATGTATTAGAGGTCTGCGGGTAGTGAATTTTACTGTTGGGTCGGGTTCTGGTCGGGAGGTAGATTACCACAAATTTTCGAGTCGGGTCGGGTTCGGGTATGCAAGTAAAAATAAATTCGGGTCGAGTTCGGGTATTACAAGTTAATGTTCGGGTCGGGTTCGGGTATTGTAAGCCTAAAATTCAGGTTGGCTTTGGATTTTATTAGTAAGCAAAATATTAATTTAAATAAATTCTGATTGACCTACTTAGCATTATTGATGCAAGTCAGAAACCTATCATTGCATTCACCAACTTATTTATTTCATATGTAGGCCCTAAAGTCATTAAACACATTATATGTAACAGTTCTCTGTTTGGATATTAACCCCAGCAGTTTTATCCATTTAATTAACTATAAATCATTATAATTTATGGTGTAAATTATTAATATTGGGAAATAATTTTCTCAAGTATATAAGAAACTAAGGATGAGCAAACAAAATAAAAAACTATAATGTATTTTATTGCAGAACAAAAAATACAGAAAATGTATTAAGTCAATACCCTAAGCCAAGGGTTCATTAGACCTATGTTATATATTGTTCTGGTGTATTATTTATAGTTCAACCAATTACAATCATTGTTCAAATTAAACCAAACACTTTCATAAAACGTCAAAGGGCCCTTTAGACTAAAATAGTTATTTTAGTATAAAGTGGTCAATATTTTAATATTACAATAGAACCTCTCAAATCAACATTCTCAGGAAACACGTTCTCGGGAAATAAAAAAATGAAATATCTGGAAATTTAATCACATAAACTTATTTTTTAAGGTTTAACAAAGTCAGGGGTTTTTCGCTTAAAGTCTGTTATCTTTAACTGTTGAAATGAAGAAAAACGTCACACAAACATAATTCCAAGCCATGTCGGTTGTTAGAGATACGCACTTATCAGCAGGTAAACGCTCACTAAACTAGACACAGACAGTAGACAGACGCGATACGCATCCCAGTAAGGGTGGGGGGTTGGGGGAGAGTGATTTATTTTTAGCACAGGCATTGGTTACCGCGCGAATACAGTGACGAAATTAAGTGCGTAATATTTATTTCCCGAGAAGAACAGGCTTCTGTACCAATTAGTTCGGGATTGAGGGGTTCCTCTAATGAGGAAATCCATAACATATTGTTAAAAAAATATAACTTTTTATTTATTTCCTTTATTCAATTATATCCTTAACATTATGATTTTTTATTTTATTTGAGTGGAAATCCCAAAAGAGCGAGATCACTATGGCAAATCACAGTTCTGTATTGGTCATATAACATCGGCAACAGAGCACAAAGAAAGAATCACGAATCACAGTTAGGTTTTCACTGTGATTGAAAAATCACAGGTAATCCCATCACTGTTTGAAACATAACTAATACGAGCTTCATAATGGTATGACTATTTTGTTTCATCAAAAGGAGGAACGGTTCCCTGATCGTGGTAAGCTGCTATACGTGAATACGATAATAAGCTGCGAATGCACAATAATTTTGAGCCGGCAGGGAGACGGCTGGTTGCCTGATTTTCACTATAGTCTAGGTGACAGTGAGGACTGAGGTTGTGCAATCGAATGTATTAAAATAGTAAAAATTACTACGAAGTTAGACATCTCCATCGAGAACATCTGTCGTAATCATCGATAATATTGCGTGAACATGGCGTGAGTCAGAAGTTTTGGACGGAATATTATTACCCGGGGTTTCGGGTTAATTTCAATGTCATCTCGGGTATTTTGTACAACCCGATGCATTTCGGGTAGTTATTACCCCCCCGACCCGACATCTAATAGAAGCCCGCCCGAATGAAACCCGAGACGTGCCGAGCCCGCCCGATCACTCGGGTTCACGCAATTATCCGAAATTACCCAAATTTTCGGGTACCCGCAGACCTCTAGTATGTGCTCAGCTTCCAAGAATAGGCTGGAGAATTTCTTTAGAAATGTTTTATTGTAGTTTTTAATGTTAAAGTGAATGTTATGTTTTTGGCACTAGTTATTTAAATCTTGAAATTGATCTTTAAAAACTCATCTTAAAATTATCTAAAATATTCCATTTAAAAACTAATGACGCCTAAAATCATTCAAGAAAGAGAAAATGTAGAATGAAAATGAGTGGAAAATTTTTTGGTTATGTAAACACTGAAAGACGAAATAGGCCAAATGTAAATTTGACAATACTTTTTCGTATTGCTCAAACCCTAAGAACTCGAGATTGTGATAACAAAAAATAGTCCATTATGACAAAATATTTAAAGTTTAATTCGATCGGGCGATCGAATTACGTAGACGATCAAAATTAAATAGTATATTTTTTTGCTGCAAATACCAGACCTATTATGATGGTTGAGCTTTGTTACCAAATATTCAATTGACAATTCACGGTTTTTGTAGCCGAGATCATATTTTATGCGAAACAATATCAAAGCGCAATCTGATATTCGGTGCAATTATTGATGACGCTATGCTTTATATTTCAAAGTGCAATATCGTGTTGAACTTAATGTATAACTTAAATACATAGTTGAAGAATCGAATAATCATAACCCATCTTCGGACCGTCTAAAGACGTTCTTACATTCCAATAGGTTATGAATTGCATAATTTCGTCATCTGCTTAAACATTTCTGTTGATCCGTATCGAAGACGTATCTCAAACGGAAAGTTTAGCATTTATCTTTCCGTTTTAACCTCATTTCATTCAGTCTAATCGAAAGTTTGGTTATTTATAGGACTTTTTCGGATACTTATTTTGCATTCGGATCGGAGCCAGATATCCGATCCGACACCGATCCGACTTTTCAGATATCCGCACACCTCTAGCAACAACCATATACATCAAGTTACATAAAGTAAAAACAAACTAGACTATTGTACAACTGATTGATTTGGATATTTGAAGACTTTCATATAACATACACACTACAAAATAAGTTAGTTGGAAAATATTAATGCTAATAAATAGTTTAAAACCATAATGTGTCATTACTAAAATTGTGATGCATCATAAAGGAGAAGTTTTGCCAGTTTCCTGAAAAGTTAACATGTTTCAGATGAACCTTAGTCCTGGTTGGATAAGTTCTTACCTCAAAAATTTGAATAAGGCTCTCGGGTTATTCTGGGGGGTTTAATCTGTAATCATAAAATGGAAAGAATAATGCAATAAAGATAAACTACACCCTACAATAGCACAAATAAACTAAACCAAAATAATAATCAGTTTTAAACCAAATTGTTCTTTGAGAATTGCAAATGACAAATATTTATTTTGATGACAGTAAAAATATTATTATTATTACTGTGTATGTCAGTTATTAACAATTAACTATTTAAATCTAGGGATATTTTTTTGTTTGACCCTTCAATGCCTGTTGACGTACGGTGCACACAGCTGCCAGTTGCTGTGCACAACACAAATATGTCAGTTCTGCATTTTGCTGCTATCTTACAGTATTTTTGTGTACTATTTGGAGCTTATAAATACTGGAGAACACTGTCAACTTTTCTAGCAAAGACAAAGACAGAGACAAAGAAGTAAGGGTGTTATAGAAGTGGCGCAATGAAGTACAGACATAGCGCTCTAGTTGAGTCGGCCTGAACTATTACCAATGTGTAACCTTTAAAGAACTGATTGACAATGGCTGACCTCATCAAATTTGTATTTACATTAACTGAACAAATTTATAAACTTGTTGATGGTTTTATTATAACTGATATTATAATTTGATTTTATTATAATTTAGTATTATAATTGAATTTATTATTCATGAACGAATTTTAGTTCATGTTAAAGCATAAGGTTGAATCCTTTGAGGACCGATTGACAATATATCATCAGTTGCTAGTACTGTGAAAAACTCTGCTGATAAAATATTGCTAGCTAGTAGTTTTTCAGATAGTATAAGTTTTCTGGCACATTTAAATCTAACTCATTTCATTTTAGACTCCTGGTTCCCTATTTTACTGTCTGGATGGTTTTCGTTGTTGTTGTTGGGTGTTTTTAGTACAGGATAAAACATTTTTGACAAATGTTCTGTACAATAAAATTTAAAGCTGAGATTGCTGAAAATCAATAATTTACCTTCTAAATGCTGTTACTACCAAGATGCTGGCCTGGGTTCAAATTCCCTTTGTTATTGGATATTTTTGGTTTTCTGGTATGAAATATAATAAGTTACTGATCTCTATGAATGGGAGTGTTCTGAGTTTGTCCATCACACTCCTATATTAGCCATATTGACTTACCTATATGTCACTCCTCTGAAAGGCTGTCCAAGCGAGAGTCAGACAGAATTTCTATAGCAGATTTGCCATCCCTAGCTTGCTCCTGGAAGTACGGGATAGCCTTCTGCCAGCAATTCAGGTTGTGCTTTATCTGCTCCACGCATGTGTTGATCTCGGGGTACAGAGAAGCTAACACCCTGGAACAGTCAAGAAGCTATCTAAAGGAGCTACAAATATTATAAAACAGGGTTAAAACTTGTTAAATTGATGATTTGATTAAAATGACTTCAGTATAAAGGTTCTAAAATATTTTAACCATTGTAGAAGCCTTTCTAGCATTTTTTATAGTTTAAGCATATTTGCAAGCAACCAGTAGAGGCATAGTAGTAAAGTATGAAGTAGTAAAAAATGGCTACTTTAAATGGCATTTGTTGTTTGTTTGTTGAAATTACAATAATTCTGTATCGTTAAAAGTCTTGAAAACTATATATTTTAATATGAACTTTAATGAA
The DNA here is from genome assembly GCA_023375725.1 of Nephotettix cincticeps. Classification (NCBI taxonomy): domain Eukaryota; kingdom Metazoa; phylum Arthropoda; class Insecta; order Hemiptera; family Cicadellidae; genus Nephotettix; species Nephotettix cincticeps. The sequence goes on along the minus strand of CM041791.1, from coordinate 106,897,719 downwards.
CTTGATATAGATGTCAAAATCACAAACAGAGAACGTAATAAATAAGAAATATTTTTTACTACATACAATAAAGTGGAAGAGTCTCAAGAAACATACAACATTTTTTTTTTAGCGAATTTCCCATAGGGAAGAAGCTATTACCGTAGGTCTCATGGTGAGACTTAAGCCCGGGACCATGTTATTTTTTCTTCTTTAGGTGCCCAGAGTCCAAAAACAATAGTCGTTAAAATTTATATATATATATATATATTATATATGTATATATTTATATATGTTTGAGTTGGTAAATGAGGGCTACTATTAATATTAAATAATTATTCATAACTTAGTACCCTTTTTTTTTGTGTGAGACATTATTTTATTTAAAAAATTCACATGTTTCAGAACTCAGTCCATTATCAAGTGGTATGTATATATAGACCACTTGATAATGAACTGAGTTCTGAAACATATTGTGAATTTTTTAAATAAAATAATGTCTCACACAAAAAAAAGGTACTAAGTTATGAATAATTATTTAATGTATATATGTATGTATATATGTGTCTGTGAACACGATAACTCTGGTAAAAATGGTCCAATCAAGACCAAAATTGGTAGAGACGTGTATTCCTACAAGTGCTCGGACGAGTTCGTAAACCAGACATATCGGTCAATGGGAACAGGTAGTTTGGGGGGGTTTTGTACCCCAAAATGGGGTTTTTTGCGTTTTTCACATGTAATTTTTAAATATTTCTAATTTTATATTTCACCATTGGAATCAGCTTAAAAACTACACAATTAAGTTCCTTAAAGTTTTTCTCTATCTCCAACGGTTACCAAGATTTGAAAAAATCTAAACATTCCTCACGGCAGCAAACCTGCACAGTCTTTCCCATGTTAATCTTATGGAGAATAGGCAAATAATTCTCACGTTTATAGACAGATTTTTATAAAACTTGTCATATATTATTGATTTGGAAATTCGCTGAGTACGCAGGTCTGCTGTGACGGGGTTTTTTTTAAAGTGTCATCAGCATAAAAAGTGTTACTGCAATATCCCCTTTGTTATATCAGCATACCAGTAACCCCTCCCTGGAACCTAATTAAATCCCTAATAAACGAATATTACAGTCACTCTAATCCAACCCTATTAATTATTTTTTTATAATTTCACAAATAAGTCATAAAATCTGTTTTGTTTTGTAAACATGTTTGTACTAATAAACTAGGTAAATGATCGTAACTCCTTAAAAACCCTTCAGTTCCAAAAATCCTTTGGAACTGTAAACAGGCTTATTTATGTTTCACAAAAACATAAACAGTAGTGAGACAGAAATATTTGGTTATAAACTTACTTTTGTCAAGTTGTCTATCCTTTGAATTCATTCCTTTTTTGAGATTCAATGAGTTATGTAGTTTTTTTAATATTATAATTTTTAATTTATAATTTTAATGTAATGATTTAATAATATAGACATATTTTATTATTTCTAAGTAGCTTACATGCAATGTTTGACTAAACATCAATCCCAGTTTTCATCATGATGAACTGGCTCTGCTTCCAATCAGTTTGAATAAGTTGGATTCTACTGTAAAACCTTTGCGCATAATTATGGATGAGAAATCAAGATGATTTTACACTTTCCACGACAGTAATTTATCGATCCAATGCCTATTTTTCTTGATTTATCTTTTTATTTCCAACCAAAATACTTGAATTAAATATTTTAACTAACTTTTATTAACCTTCCGTTGGTCAAAGGGCGAGCAGTCTGCCCACTTTTGTTTTTACATTCATATCTTGCAATATAAATAAAAAATACCCCCGTCGCAGCAGGCCTGCGTACTCAGCGAATTTCCAAATTAATAATATAATAATAATAATAATAATATATGACAAGTTTTATTAGAAATTTTTTAAAAATGACATGTGAAAAACGTAAAAAACCCCATTTTGGGGTACAAAACCCCCCCAAACTACCTGTTCCCATTGACCGATATGTCTGGTTTACGAACTCGTCCGAGCACTTGTAGGAATACACGTCTCTACCAAATTTTGTCTCGATCGGACCATTTTTACGAGAGTTATCGTGTTAACAGACACACACACACACATATATATATATATATATATATATATATATATATATATATAAATTTTAACGACTATTGTTTTTGGACTCTGAGCACCTAAAGACGAAAAAATAACATGGTCCCGGGCTTAAGTCTTACCATGAGACCTACGGTAATAGCTTCTTCCCTATGGGAAATTCGCTAACAATGAAAATGTATCTGACTCAGACTAAATACTGTTTTGATATAGTAGGTTTTATTTGTATTATTTATTGTTCTTTTAAGTATTTACTTTAAACACCATATTAGCCTTTTTTTATAGTAACAACTGCAAAAAATTCTATTGAAGATTCCACAAGTTTTTTATGGAATAAATACTTCAAAACTGGTGGAGGACACCACCCTTTGACCACTGGTATTCTTTCAGGAGGTTTGACCAACGTCGAAGAATGGTGAATCTTAAAAGCTCACAATACATACATTTTTCAGAACTATTTTGCGAGTATCTTGTTGGAACAGAAACTAAAGACACTTACCCGTACACAGGAATGACAACATGAGACAGAAATTCCACTTGGAGATCAGGGACTTTGGCTTTGTCCCGATCCATCATCTCCATAGGGTCAACTCCCATAGCCTTCTCCAGGTCACCTTGGGCGAAGAACTCATCATAGACCAACTTCTGTAAGCATATATTTTATCTACTTCATTCTTGGATAAAAGTTATATTGATGGGAGTATTTATAGAAAATAAATTTTCAATTTTACTCAAATTGAGTTACAATAAAAAAAAAAGAAAGAAAAGAAAAACAAAAAAATAAGTATGTTAAAATGAGTAAAAGTTGACAAATTAAAGAAAACATTTTATTTTAAGTTATTTCTTTATTTACTGACCGCAACCCGACGAGACATGATCCAATCCTTGGTCTGGTCACTAATATCAGCACAAGAGATTATCAATGCCCGCAACAACTGCCTGTGCCGATCCTGGGTCTCGTCATAACCTTTCTTTACCATCTCCTTCTCTTCGTCCATCATTTTGAAATGGACCACCATGTCTGTAGCTGCAATACAAACAATACGACATTTGAAGACGAACCTTAAAAATTAGATAAATTAAATATCATCCAGTAATGATTTAAATAAACTCCAGAATACTTGTTCTGAATAACACCACATTCAATGGAGAATCTAAGAGCTATTAAGTGTACATGTGGGTTGAGTGTTTTACCAAGAATCATCTCGCTGATAAGGTCGATAAAGTGTTTGAACACGCCTTCGTCCAGATGAGCCACGATGTTGCAGCCCTCGGTGTTCAGGATGCACATAGTCTGGGATACATGGTGTCTCTAGAACATCAGAGCAAGTATAAGTAATCAAACCTCATAAAGAAAAATCCCCCCCACCGGAGTGGTTGTAAACTAAAATATTACAGAGTAGTTAGGCAGTGGAAGTCTGTAGGCCTAATTCAATCCAAACAAAATTTTAAATTTTAAATATATTACCCAAAAGAATTATTTTTTATATATGGATCATCATGAGAACCGAATCACTACATGTTAATATGCAATCAAATAGCAACGTCATGTTCCTTGGGATATGACGTTGCCATGTCCCTTTGTTTGTTTGTTGTTTTTTATTTATTTAACTAGTTTTTTCATTCAATTATATTTATCTTGAATGGCTGTATTGTACATCAAAGTAAGGAAATAATAAATACTAAAATAAATTCAATTCATTTCAACAATCATATATTTACCAATAACTGATACAATTCTAATCATTATTCTCAAAACTTTTAATATCTATTTCAAATATTAAAGGTTTACTACAATTTTATAAATGTAGTGTCCTCCACCAAGCAAATACAGCTACTGTGGACCTAACTGGCTGGGTGGCTGCCTTCAAAACTGAAGGTCGCCGGATCAAATCCCGCTAGGGTCGAATCTGGACCCAGTTGCCATTTTGTCATCGGGCTTTAAATTAACCCTTCAACGTGGTTTGACGTACACCATACGCGAGCCAAAAAACCATCTGCAGTGCGGTTTGCCTTATAAGTCACGCGCGAGTGGATTATTATTGCTGCCAAAAATGGAAAATTGGTCAATCTTTGGAGTGAAGATGAATGAGAAAGTGTAAAATAAACAATTATTGACTTTTTGAAGAGCACAGTATAGACTATTCGCAGAAATAGGAAACAAAAAAGGTTCAAGGATGAAATGGCTGTGGATAAAGCAATAGACGAGCTGAAGACGGTTCTCTCTATCTACAAGACCACATACTCTAGTATCAATATTAATGATTTTGCTTTTCTGCGAGACAAGAGCCAAAATAAAGATAAGGCTAAAGCTGTTTCATCTAAAAAAACTTCAGTAACTGACACTGATGTTGAAAAGACTGATTACCAACAGAAGGTATGACAATGGTTAAGAAGGGGGTTTAACTGGCCATACAGATGTCTTATAAATCCCTCAGGGCAGCCAAACCATTTATTTACCATGCACAATATTTTATCACTTTGTCACCAACTGTTCAGCAGAGAGGACTAAGAGCAGGTTAAAAATAGTGAAAAGCCTAGGTGACAAGTGGCTCTCAAGCCTGATAATTCTTTGTAATGAAAGTGAGATTTTAAAATAAATTACCAATGAGGAAATAATCAATCGATTTATCATTTATCTGAGCATAGAAAACAAAACTATTGTCTAGAAAATCATTCCTGTAATGTAAATATTTACCAATTATAAAGTTTTTATGATCTTTAAATCATCTGTAATTAGTGATGTAAAATACCCGGGTATATAAAACTCAGGGTAAATACCTAAAATCCATAAATACCTGGGTATTTTGGGTATTTATGAAATCGATTGAAATTAATTTATATTTATCTCTAAATAAGTTATTATTATCATTACATGATGAATTAATTAGGATAGTCTATAACACCTTTTACAGTAACTTAAAGCTTTGCTAGTACCTTTCATTTAATGATTTAGCACTTTTTGTAAAATAATACATTAAGTTTGTACATAAGCATGGGGTTTAGTGTTTTAAATCTACCGTTATTAAATTATGATAGTTAAAATTTTTATTGTATAAATAGTCCAGGAAATGAAGCATTTCACCTCGTAATTTTTTCGTCCTGCATGGATTGACTTGAAATTTTAACTGAAGATAGGTGATAGCCCAAGGTTCAAAATCTATATTAAACCGAAGGGCGCTAAAGCCTTGGGGGTGGTTGCCACCCCATCTCGGGGGTGGGAATTTTTTGTCACATTTCAACCACAGGAATCGATTGAAAAAGTGATTCTAAGCAAAAAATGTTCTATACATTTTTTTTGTAAAATCAATATTCTCGAAGTTATTCGCGATTGAAAGTAACACTTTTTAGAGGAAAAAATCGACGTTTTTGATCGGTTTTTTGCGGATAGCTCGAACATTATAGATTTTATCAAAAAAATTGTAGATAACAAAATTGTAGCTATTAAAAAAACAAACAAAACGCTTATTTTATAATTTTTCTACGACCAATAGGAACCGAGATACGACCTATCCATAATAAGGTTTTATTTTCAAACACAAAGACTGATAGATTCAAAGTCAAACACCGGAAAAATAATGCTTTTTTCGTAGAAAAATCATAGAATGTTTTTTGAAGAGCATACTTACCTTTCTTTTTTTTAAAAAAAAGGTCTGTAGCATCAAAATTGACTGTGTTATGACAAAAATAAGGTCAATACCATGTTATTTATAAAAAAATCGGTAAAAACAACACCCTAACTACCCCCCTAATCAAAATTGATCTTTACCCTCGTGCAATTCTCTTTGTATATGTATGATTAATATGTCCAAGAAGTTTGACCGACTTAAAATTTATAGTTTTCGAAAAATCAAGGCTTAAAGTAAAAAAATGGGTGGTGCTCGTGCGTAAATATACGTTTTAAATGGCTATATCTTGCCAAATTTTCACTGTAAAAAAATTTACTTACAGGAAATTTTTTGGCATAAAAAAAGCTACGATTTGGTTTTTTAACTTTGCTTGTACCTCTAATATTTTCGGAATTATTTTGAATGAAAGGGTAAAAAATACAAAAATGTGACAAATCACTTTATTGGTCGTAGAAAAATTATAAAATAAGCATTTTGTTTGTTTTTTTAATAGCTACAATTTTGTTATCTACAATTCTTTTGATAAAATGTATAATTTTTTAGTTATCCGCAAAAAACCGATCAAAAACGTCGATTTTTTCCTCTAAATAGTGTTACTTTCAATCGCGAATAACTTTGAGAATATTGATTTTACAAAAAAAATGTATAGAACATTTTTTGCTTAGAATCACTTTTTCAATCGATTCCTGTAGTTGAAATGTGACAAAAAATTCCCACCCCCGAGATGGGGTGGCAACCACCCCCAAGGCTTTAGCGCCCTTCGGTTCAATATAGATTTTGAACCTTGGGCTATCACCTACGTTCAGTTAAAATTTCAAGTCATCCATGCAGGACGAAAAAATTGCGAGGTTTTACCTTTTTTAGAGCTTCATTTCCTGGACTAAAATGGCTTGGAAGGCTAGACAGACCTAAGACCTGATTGACATAGGCAGAATGGTAGAGTACTAAAAGTAATAAAACTTTTCTGTGTTACCACTTAGTTGAAAACAATAATATAAACTTACTAAAAAAATGTATCTCCTGTTTTTTGGTCTCACTTAATATAATTTTGAAAGATTTATTGTGCTATTGATTCAAATGTTTCGTATCACAAGTTTATGAAATTAGTTTTTAATTTGATACTAACAAAATATCTAGAACAAAAATAATAATTAAATCCTGCCATCCTACAGATTGAATTTTAATTATTTTCTTAAGTTGTTTACATATAGGCCACTACAAGGTTACATTTTCCTGTCTTTCTAAATAATAATTATTACTTTACAAATTATTTTTCTTCACTTTCAATAAAATAAATTCATATATCTATCATAGAAATTAAAAAATCATAAGTAGTCAGGACCAGTGCAACCATGCGACCAGGGTATTTATGCCGACTATGCTTTATGCTCAGAAGAAAAATGCTAAAAGGGACTATATGAAATTAAGTTAACACATTTTATTAAGATTTAATCATCCTTACTATCCCATCCCTACAGTTTAGTAATTGCAAAAAACTCTCAATCTTCTTAAAATTAAATAAAAATTATAAATACCCAGGACATGGGTATTTATGGCGATTAATCCCAGAAGTAAAATGCTAGTAGTGACCAAATGAAATTTTGTTTAAAACATTTTATCAGCATTTTACTATCCTTAGAAAAAAAACATCTCAATCTTCTCTAACTTTAATAAAAATTATAAATACCCAGTTTTTGGGTATTTAACCGGGCCTGGGGTAAATACCCAATTTATATTTACCTACCCACTGGGTATTTACCCGGCCCACGGCACTATCTGTAATCTTTTTAATTTATCTCCAGGAAATTACTAAATACTACATAAAATACTAAAATAGAGGGGTAATCTTGGCTTAGTGAGTTCCATATACCAAGTTTTATTTTACAGGGCTAGGCAATTAAGTTTACATATAGTTCTGACTATATATTTTAAAATTGTGTAAAAAAAGTTAACCAAAATTTTGTAATGTCGAATAATTAGTTTGGGAGACTATTGGTTGATTAGTTGTTTAGTTGGTTACTGAAATAACAACCTGTACAGGTAATCCAGCTCCTTGGAGGTCATGAATTGTGGGTAGTTATGAGCGATGGTCCGTGAATGGGATGTTACCTGGTGTGGATTAACGTCCACACTATTAAATACTGTACTAAAATATCTGGACAGGTTGCCATTTCAGCAACTAACTATTTTAAGCCAAGCATGAATGAGAAATGAGATTGTGGCAAGATCTTGTAGTCTTGTTACTGACTAAGGCTGATATGTTCGTTAGACAGAACTTTTAACTAATAGCACAACAGTAAATATCAAAGGGATCTACAGTTTAACACTGGATTCCGAAACACTGCCTCTGAATTACAAACTGGTCTAATTATGAGGATGCTATTTGCAGATGGATTTAGTATTCAATAGTGCGGAGGTTAAAATCCACACCAGAGTATATCCATCCACCGAACATCGCTCATAACTATCCACAATCAATGACCTCCAAGTAGCTGAATTACAGGACATACCTACAGTTGGTTATATACCAAAACAGTATATGTGAAAGGGTAGAATAGACTCTATTTTCTTTTTTTTAACAGCCAATATAATAAATTCTTTATATAATCTTTTTGTCAGTCTACGCCTGGAATCTGAACAGATTGAGTTAAATTTGTTTAATAACACAGAAAGGGTTTCCACATTTAATTATTAAGAAATCAACTACAGTGGGCTACAGGCTGGGTGAATTATTGTTCGAAAGGGCAGTGACCTTGGCAGGTGAATGTAAGTGCCCTGACGTGTCCTTGTTGCTAGGTTGCCTTGTTGCTTGTTGTAGGTGTGCTAAAAATAAACCACTCTCCCCCTGCCCCACCCCTACTGGGATACATATCACGCCTGTCTACTATCTAGTGAGCGCTTACCAGCTGATTAAGGCGTATCGCTAACAGCAGAACAACGCTGGCTTGGAATTACGTCCGGGTGAAGATTTCCTTCACTTCAACAGTTAAAGATAACAGACTTTAAGTGAAAAACTTTTTTTTATTTTCAATTTTGAATTGTATTTTTTTGTGTTAAACCTTGAAAAATACATTTGTGTGATTACATCAAGTTTTTTTCCATTTTCAGCTATTTCATTTTTTCCCGAGAATGTTTTTGGAATTGCTAGGATTTTGGATTTCCGGGGTTCGGATTTGAGGAGTTCCACTGTAGTTACTGTAACAATCTACGAATCGGTTCTTAATAATAGAACCAGCTTTTAATACAAAAACTTAACAATTACAACTTATGTACACATAGCAGGTCTAAACAAACATTCAACAAACACATGACCACACATAAAACAAAAAATACACATTTTTTCCTATTAACGGTGCAAAAATTATTAATTCATTCGTCTAGCTGGATCCAGATGTATTATGGTTTTTAGAAATTGCTCACTTTTAAATTTTGTTTATTTAGTCAGGAAAAACTAATTGATTCAGTCACAGTTGTTCATAGATTTTCATGTTTTACAACACGATTCACAAACCAACAATTATTTTTGGCTTTTGTTTAAACTTTTTTATAATTTATTTTGTTTGCACAATTTGCCTGTAACAGCAGGTAACAAGTTTTAAATTATTATCTGATTTTTCCGTAAACTGAACAAGTTCTGAAATTTATTTCTCATTTGGAGTCCTTAGTTGATGTTGTGTGTCTGGATATCAACGACGAAGTGAGGCCGGGTGACGCTCGTGCCAGCGCAGCTGAACTTTGTTATCAACAACAAGCACTATTGCTGACCTATTTAATAGGGGACGAGTTGAATCCCTTATCTCCGACTCCTCACAACCTCATTCTCAGCGTCTAATCTAATCTTATATCAAATGTAATAAACTGATCACCAATTCACTTGCATCCAGACTATATTACCTCCATGACAGAGCCTTCAGAGCTGTAGAGTCTAGCGAGGGAGTTGCCAGAGCGCAACTGGAACTGGTTGGTGGTTCCACGGTGGTCGATGTCATGACACATTGCCGACACCAGCAGCGCCAGTCCCTCCAGTGGACTGGATTCAAATTATAGTATAATAATAGCATAAAACTAGCTCATCAGGTTTACTTTATCAATGTTTTTTTCTCAAACCAGAAAATTTATTATATCGAACAGAATGTTCTATTGTATTGAGTATTGGCAGATGTTACAATTATCAGAGTTTTGAAAATTCATAATGGCGTTGGTTATTAATTATTAAACTAACAATTAGTTGGACTTTTCCAACATGTCTTTTTAAACACAAGACACGTTGAACACAAAAGTCCAACTAATTGTTAATTTAATAATTACAATTATCATATGCCAATTCTGTTTTTTATTTGTTATTTTAAAAAAATCTAAATTAATCTGATAATGGTTTTGGTTTCAGACAAACTGAACAAAATTTCTAGAAAAATAATTTGCTATCACATTGCGTTGAACTTACGTTAGATGTTTTCTTTCCATTACTCTGCAGTTCTTCATTACGATGAAGGCAAAATGAAGAACAGAGAAAGCGTGAGACCAGTTATGGTAAGGAGTGTCTCTGTATCCTCTCTGGGCATACAAAATGAATCTAGAAAAATGAAACTTAAGCGTACAATGTATAAAAGATGGATAAATATTTGAGCTATAATTTGGTTATTCAGTTCTAAGATGCTTGTGAAACTGAAGGAATATATTTCTAAAGCACCTAACTTTAATTTCAAGACCTCTTTCCCTAGTGATACTCCTAGATGTTATGCCTAGTAGTGATAAAATTTAGTAATTTCAAGTCTCAAGTCTGAATTCAAATCAGGATCTCAAATTCTGGCTGATTTACTTTAGTCCAGGCCTGATTAAAGCAGTTCTTATTACTGTTTCTTATTCTATAAAAAATCATTCATACTGTAAATAAATGTTACACAATAAAAAATATTTCAGGAAACATGGAGTAATTGCTTTACAGTTTTAAGATATTTATATAAGCTTATAACTGACCCTACAACTGGTGGGTGCTTTAACCTTAACTGAATGATAGAATTATTGTGCAACCCCTCTCGAAATAATCAGTGTAAACCAAAAACCCACAAATAAAAAATGTGTAATCAAACATTTTAAACAAATGACATAATTCTGATGCTTAAAACATTGTCATCAGCATAAAGTATCATTAATAACCAATACTAACTAATTTCTCACCTACATATTAGTTTTCATCACAGTTTTTTTTTTAAATTGCCAAGCCAATAATTAGGACATTATATGATTTAATTTTAAGACGTTGCCTTGAAATCAAGCTTGTTGTTTCATCCGTGAGGCATAGACTTAGAGCTTGCCGCAACTGCGAATTTCAGTCTGTGAACTATGTATCTTACATTTGGTTCTCAAATCCTAATCTTTTGTAGGACTAGGTGGATTGGTGTTTGAAATTCAGATTCAACATATTCCTAATGCCAAATGAATTGTCGCTATCTTGAGGGAACAATCAATTTATTGTTCTCATGATTAACTGATTGTTGTTCATGGGTGGGTAGTATAGCATACCTGGACATCACCTCCTAGCCTACTGCCCTAATCGAGGGAGGGAGAACTCACCTCCCACCAACCTCAATCATCCCAGAAAAGTCAAACTTATTCAAAATTTTATTTGAATTAACAAAAAAATTTAATGAAATAATAGGTTGATAAAAAAATTATAGGGGCCGAGAGAAAATTTGAATGAAATAATAATACTAACTATCCTAGTTACCTTTTACTATGTACACATTGCAGTAAAAAAAAAATCCGTGTAACCTTCTGGCCAAGTTTCATCCAAAAATATACATTGATAAGATTAATATTAATTTTTCCTTATCTTCCATAAGTTTAACATCGGAGCCCCAAAATACAACTTACTGTGTTTAGATTTTTTTAATATCTCAGTAACTGTTGGAGATTGAGAAAAACTTTAAGGAACTAAATTGTGTTGTTTTTTAAGCCAATTCTAATCGTGAAAGATAAAATTTAAAAAACTTTTAAATGAAATATGAAGAACGCGAAAACACAATTTTTGAGTACAAACCCCCGCCCCCAAAACTACCTGTTTCGATTGACCGATATATCTGGTTTATCAAACCAGTTGAATAATTATATATAAATAAGAATTTTAGCGATCATTGTTTTTGATCGCTGGGCACCTAAAGACAAAAAAATACGATGGTCACAGGCTGAAATCTTGCCATGAGACCTACGGTAAGAGCTTCTTCCCTATGGGAAATTCACTAAAAAGAGAATAGAAACTTTAAATTGGCCACAATCATTGTGATTGCACCTTTCATAGGTATTTTCTTTAAGAGATATGAATATGAACTCTATGAAAATACTGAAAAACTAACATAAAATATGCCTTAAAAAGTAAACAAATATAGTTTACCTAGTCAATGTTTGAACAGGAATGTTGAAGTGTTTGATGAATCCCATTTCTTCAAACATTTTCAGGCAGACAGAAGGGGTTTCATTGATAGGGATAATGCGTGGGTTGAATCCAAAACTGGTGAAATTGGGAAAATCATGGGATTTTTTGCGATCCAATATCCTTTGGACATCTTCGTTACTAACCTACAAAGTAAAATCAATGTAATTGTGACTGAAAATATTGAGAAACTAGTTGAAAAATGTTTTTACTTCAACATCAGTTGGTTTTAGGATAGACGTTTTATATAGGATCAATATAGTAAAAACGTTATGGTTGATTTTTTCAAGTGATCAATGTAAATGCTTTTTCATCCAAATTTTGTAGTTTGACATGTCAGGAATAGTGGTAAAGGATAGTGGAAAGGAGTGGTAATAGAGATTTCATTGACCCTATACCACCTATATTATGTATCAATACAGACTCCTTAATTATCCAAAAATGTTATAGCTATTAGCCACAAACTATTACAACTTATTGATTAACATGTTCGCTGTGGGTCAAAATGTATGCGAGTACAGCCAATGCATACAAATTAATTTGTTGTGATTTTCACTATGTGTATGTTGTATATGTTAAAATACATATAAAAAATACACTACATTTGAACATTATATATTTATTATATTATTTATATAATTAATTTATTAATAATTATCATTCTCATGACCTGACGCCGAAAGTCGTCATCCACAGCGAATATGTTAGGCCTAACTGAAATTTTGTATTAATAATGTTTAAAGATCAAGCAAAATAAAATAAGCGTAAATAAAGAATATTGATTTTGAATATTTATTATATAAAGAAAAATTACTGTTGTATTAACTACAACTCTTTTTAAAGTAATCTCAAAATCTTTTATTAAATTTCCTATCATTGTAAAAAAACTAAAATTTTAATAGAATGAAATACTCCCGTCGCAGCAGACCTGCGTACTCAGCAAATTTCCAAATCAAGAATATAATAATATTATATGTCAAGTTTTATCAATATCTTTCAATAAATATTTGAGTTAGTTATTTGCCTATACTTTATAAGTTTAACATGGGAATGAGTATGCAGGTTTGCCGGTGTGAGGAACACTCAAGTAGGCATTTATAGCATAAAAAATTTTTATTTTCACAATTGATACCAAGTTTCAACATCTGTCCATAAATAAAGGCGTTTACCTACTCCCTATATGATTAACATCGGGAAAGAGTATGCAGGTTAGCTGCCAAGATATATTTGGTCTCAATCGGATCACTTTTACAAGAGTTATCGTGTTCACAGACACACACTAATATATATATATATATATATATATATATATATATATATATAAATTTTAATGACTATTGTTTTTGGTCTCTGGGCCCCTAAAGAAGAAAAACTAACATGGTTCCGGGCTTAAGTCTTATCATGAGACCTACACTAATAGCTTTTTCCCTATAGGAAATTCGCTAAAAGGAAGAAACTAAAAAAAATTAAACAAATAATTTCTAAGAATTTTTAGCAATCACTGAACAAATAGTTAAGTATAGTTTGGATAATTTCATGAGATTTTCAAGTTAACAATTAACTACCATGTCTCTAGTACTAACCATATTGTTATTTTGTTGTAGCATGCACAAGCAATTGTCCAGTTGTTATCTATTTTACTGGTTAATTTATTAAAAACTACAGTTGGAGCAGTTAACAGAAAACACAACACCTGCTTCCCCGGAGATCTGATCCTTTGATCAGAATATTACAGGAATCATTATCTAGACCTGTTAGAACACAGCCGGGGCAAAGATTATGGAAGATCCAAAGTCCAGCCGTGATAATACCCTGTGATAGTAACCTTGGCCTACTACATGTTCACAACTGGTTTATTCCCTGTCTAACTTTATAATTATTTCCCATACAGATGGTAAAAAAGTTGTGCAAAATAAATATTAATACTAAATAACTTTGGGACATTCCCCGGACAATAACCCAAGGAACACTCAAGAATAAAATTCAACCTTTAAGGAATAAATGTAACACTATAAATTAAACCGAATACAACAAACATTTTCTTCTGATAGTTTGTAATGAATGTATGTAAATGAATGAACAGTATAATAAGTACACTAGCACCTCACATAAAATAAATAATGAAATGAAATATTTATAAAACCTCAGTTTAGTTAATGAAATAACTTTTCATTTGAATTAAAATAACCAATAATATAACATTGTTTGACAACGTATAATAAAAGAAAAAGAAGCAATACTTTTAATACTATTTGCCATAATAAACACCTCTAATCATCATAGTACACATGCATAGAAATAATACAAAATTATTATTGCAATGGTAAAATTTCTGTTATAAATATTAAATTATTTTTAAGACATAATACTGTAAAAGAAAAGGTGCTTTTATCTAAATGGTACATGTCCAAATATACAAATAATTTGAATAAAAAAATTTCAATTAATTTGTATGTATTTCCATAAACTATAAACACCTTTACCATGCAGTGTCCACATATGCAGTAGACTCATCACAGGTTGATATTTATTCTATTTTTAAAGTAAGAACTTGATTATCTAGCATCACAATATTACTAGCACACTGAATTATCAAGCCCTATAATGTATAAGAATCCATCCCAATCCAAGAAATTGCTGGTATGCTTTTTGTAAAATTTAATACTTAAAACTAGTTAATTAAGTTTTAACATGGATATGTCTTAGCTCTGGGGGGGTGAGGGTGATTTTTAAGATGGAAAACATGTAACAGGTTTCCATAGAAACTACTATAACTATTGTATTGAATTTGAATTATAAAAGAATAAGAACAGCTGTTTAGATGAACTGAAAACATTGCCTTTAGACATTCCATGATCTAACCTATTTCCCACAGGGAAGTAAATCCAAACATTTTTTGTTTCCTTATTTTTTACGGGTCACAATACCACAAAATGGTATAATTTAACTCAGGAAAATTAAAAAAATCAAAAACATCAAAATTGTTAACCCTTCCCAGCGGCTAGCGCCTTCATACACAGCATAGTATGTCCGCACTAAGCGGCTAGCCCCTACAGACGCAATCATTTAGCCACAATTACTACGCTGTAGTTTGCAAAATAACCGATAGAGCGTATGGTGATGTTGCTTTTGCCTCAATGCACTTGAAAAACCAACATGGCGGCTTTGTTGGAATTTTTAATGACTGATATGTTTTGTTAGGCAACGGTGGCCAGTATTCATCTACTTCCAATGTGCTATTTATGCTTATAAACGTGAGTCATTACGGCCAGCTGTTTCTACTTTCGCTAACCTTGTTTGATGACATTTGTCGATATGTGTTTATTTTAGTTGTGTTTTAGCAGTGAACAGTGTATATCGTGTGCATATTTTTAATGTAAAGGATTTATTAACTAATAATTATTAGCTGAAATGGCTCATCCAGACGAAAAAATTTACTTTTTTTATACCTCAAAAAAAATCATGATTTAATATAAATGTAACACATTTCTGTCATCTACTTTATTTAAGCTACCTAAATCTAAAAAAAATGGGAAATTAATATTTAGATTTTTTACACTACATGAGCAGAGAGTAGAATTTTCAGTAGCGCTTTAAGGGTTAATTTTATTGTAAAATAAGATTATAATGAATAACCCGTGTATTGAAGCAACAGAGCTAAATTTTAATATCTTTCATTTTTAAAATAACTTTTTTTAATGCCTTTTAACAATCGGTCAAACTTACTTAACCTAATAACAAATTTGTTCATGCACATTAAAAATAAAAAAAACTAATCCCCCGTCGCAGCAGACCTGCGTACTCAGCGAATTTCCAAATCAATAATTTAATATATGACAAGTTTTATAAAACTATGTCCATAAACATGAGAATTATTTGCCTATTCTCCATAAGATTAACATAGGAGAGTGTGCAGGTTAGCTGCTGTGAGGAACACTGAAAGAAGTCATTTCTACCATGAATAATTTTTATCTTAACATTTATACCAACTTTCATCAACATATGTCCATAAATAAAGGAGTTTGCCTATTCCCTATATGATTAATATGGGAAAAGAGTATGCAGGTTTGCTGCCATGATAAACACATAAACTATGATTTTTAAGCATAAATGGATAGATCTCAACCACATGAAGCTAAATATCAAGTTTTATCCAAAAATATTGATTAATATGGGGAATATTAATTTTTCCCTATCCTCCATTAGATTAACATTGGAGCCCCACAATACAACGTACTGTGTTTAGATTTTTTAATATCTCGGTAACCATTGGAGATAGAGAAAAACTTTAAGAAACTTAACTGTGTAGTTTTTTAAGCTGATTTCAATGGTGAAATATAAAATTAGAAATTTTTAAAAATTATATGTGAAAAACACAAAAAACCCCATTTTGGGGTACAAAACCCCCCTCTAACTACCCGTTCTTAATTAATTTTTAAGACTGGGATGGTGGCGACATCCTGTAATCCAGCTACTTGGAGGTCACGAATTGTGGATAGTTGTGAGAAATGGCGGTGGTTGTGGTGTTCTCTTGTGTGTATTAACGTCCGCACTATTGAATACTACGTTAATCCACAAAGACCATCCTCATAATTAGACCAATTCGTAATTCAGAGGGTGTGGTTCGGATTCCACGTTAAACTGTAGGTCCCTTATTTGCCATCGGCTGTTGGGCTATTAATTAACAGTCCTGTCTAAGGAATATGTCGGCCTTAGTCAGTAACAAGACTACAAGATCGCGCCACAATCATCTTACATTCATTCCTCATTCATACTTGGCTTAAAATACCTACCTTGGTAGGTCGCCATTTCAGTTAAAAAGTAAAGTAAAAAGTAAAAGTTCCCATTGACCGATATGTCTGGTTTACGAACTCGTCCGAGTATTTGTAGGAATACACGTCTCTACCAAATGTGGTCTTGATCGGACCAATTTTACGAGAGTTATCGTGTTAATAGACACATATATATATATATATATATATATACATATATACATATATATATATATATGTATATATATATATATATATTAGGGTGATGCTTAACCCTAGAAATGATAAAGTCGCAATTTACGACGCATTTACATATTCAATAAGAATTGGCAGGTGGAGGCATCTGTCGTCAGTTTTGTGGAATTGTTAGACACTATCGCCTACGCGACCGTGTTTCCCTCTGGGGGCCAACAACCGAAACTGCTCTTTTAGTACACGAGCCTGCCACCGGGCAGGTCTATAACCAAGTAAGCGCTTTCTTTTCCTAGGCACTAGATGGCCGAGGCAGCTAACGCGCTACGCTGACGAGCGTAACGTTCTAGCCATTCGGAAGTGCTAGGGTTCGAATCCCGACCATGAGCAATCCCAATTTGGCTTGCAAATGTGTGGTGTAGCGGAGTGGAGGGCCCACCTTAAATAAACGGTGACCGGCTTGGGTGGAAGTTAACGGCATTTGTAGTCTTAATTGGGATTGCAGTGGACACCTGTTTTGCTTTTGTGGTTAGTGGTTATAAGGGGGGGGGGCATGTTTTAAGCTTTTTTTGTTTAAACTTTGATATTTGAAGAAGATATTAGTAATTATTTTTATGTTACAGTTAAGAGTAAAAAGCTTATCACTTCTAGGGTTAAAAACCATGAAAAAATTTTTTTGCAAATTTTTTTTGGGGGACCCTTTAATTTTGTTATACACCACATAAAATGATTTTTGTAATTTTTTCAGATTTTTAAAGTTGAATTTAGGGGTCGCTACCAAGGTCTAAAGTTTAAGGATTTTTAGAGAAAACACGTTTTTTTATTAAAGAATACTTTTATTTTTGAAAAATTTGAAAGTGAATCAAAGGTGCTTGTTTGTTTATTTCCAAACAATAATTAACAATATTCATTGATATAAAAGGTGGTTTTTCATCCATTATAGATTTAACAATGTTGATTTATTCTTGTTTGGGTATTTTTTTCGGAACTCTTTCACCGCCATCAGTATGTACTGCTTCTGTTCTTCGTTAGTCGTCAAAAGTTTATTATATTCTTCCATGAGGGCAACTCCTCTTTCGGCAATATCGTTCACAACTTTTAAACATTTCACAATTGATTTGGAATGTAAGTACGACTCATTAGTGTTCCAGGTTTCAATATTTTCTTCCAGAAACTCTGAAGAGAGTTGGGTGATTTCGAAAAATCGCAGAGTATTGCTTGTTACAAAATCCTGAAGTTGTTTAGATGCAATAAACTCTGTGTCAATACTTGTTCTCTTGAGTGGGTGATCAGGTCCTTCGTTCTTCAATGCATCAACCATTTTCTTTTTTGTTTCCTCAGTTACATTTTCATCAAAAAATGCCAACGCCACAAGCTCCTCAGAAAGATACCACAAATGACCTTTTATCTTTTTCAATGCCTTTTCAGCTAGAACAGGGTTGCTATTTTCATATTTCTTAAGGTCTTTCAATAGTTCAAGGTCATTTCTTGGTGCATAACACGCTGCAGCTGCTTGAAACCAGTACTTCACATATATAACAGCGGTGAAAATGCAAATGTCTCGTATCCCTGTTTCCTCTGACTTTGATAATTTAAACTGTTCTCTAAACAAGTAGATTTTCAGAGCATAAATTGATTTAGCCATCCATCTTGCACGATGTAGACCAGCAGGAGCTTTGAAAGAAATTCCTTTCTTCGGAAGTCCTCCTAGGAAGATGATGGTTAGCTCAAGCAACTCTTTATAATCATCTCTGGGTTGAAAATCTTCAAGCTGTTTTGTTGCAAAATATATGGTTTCGTCGATGATACTGCTGACTGAGGGTGAAGAAACAGGGTCTTGTTGAACGGTTTTAAACTGTTCTTTGTTTATTTCAACCCATGCTTTTTTGAACCTCTTGAATATTAGTATATCCGGGCCTGAAGAGTGCCCTAGTGCTTGAACAACGACTGCTTCTAAGGCCAGCTCCAGAATATGGTGGCGACAGGGAAGCCAAAGCAATTCTTTATCTAATTTCTGTTCCAGCAAAATGCAAGCACCGTTCCGTGGACCAGTATTCACTGCTGTTGTGTCAAAACACATGCACTTAATTTTTTCTGAAATATTCCATGATGAAATAGCCTCATACACAGCTGAAGCGGCTGCTTCTCCTGTACCAGATTCCAATTTTGGTACCCCTAGTAATTGTTCTACACCTTTGCCAGAAACCAGTATAGGTAAACGATCAATAACTTCGTGGCCAGTTATGTCTTCTAAAAGTTTGCCATCCCAGTGAACAGTTAGGGGAACATCAGTAGAGAATTCTTTTTTTACATGTTCTGCAACACTTTGTCTGTGTTTGATTCGCTCTCGGCGAATAGATGAATAATTCACATTGTATTCTGATGGGTCACAGCCAGCTTGTTTCAAGGTAGAAGTTAAAACAACAGCTGCATTGCGATCACTAATTTTTGCTACATCTAGACTTATAGCCAGATTTTCATTTAAAAGTGGTTTTCTACCTCGTTTCCTACTAGCGGGTTTTGACGTGGAAGGTATTTGTAGAAAATTAACTTCTGAGTGATCACTGTCAGATGATTCACTTGTGTCTTCAATAAGATGAGTTTTATTCTCAGTCAAAAGCTTCATATTTTCAATTTCCCTACTTTTCATAACGTCCATGCGGACTTTCTTCATTTCAGCTTTAAATTCCCTTTTTGCTAATGCTTTATCAATTCCAGCCATTTTCCCTGGTCTCCCTTTTTGCCTTTGAGCTATTAGGAATTCTCTGTCTTCGCATATTTTAATCATATCTAAAGCATTCAAATGTGCCACATCGAAAAGATAATCTAAGTTGGTTTTCCAGGCTTCCTCTTTTTGCTTTAAGGCTTCCGATCGTTTAGCTTTATTTTCTTTATTTTTTTCAAATTCTGCCACTGCTTGAAAAGAGATTCAACCTTTTTTACAATATCCTTTTTGTGCTGACAGGGAATTCTTGCCTTGTTCCATATTTCCAAAATATTATTTGTTGTTAAATGGGCAGATTCCCGTACAGTGTATTTGTCTTTCTCCTTGAAATGAAAAAAAAGGGACAAGACTTCTCTTTTTGATGGTAGTTTTGTCTGACTAAGCTGTTCAGAAATTTGGCCTACTAACCAAATATCAGTTTTTAATCTAGTTTCAATACTGCTTGAGGCCATTATAAGAACAAATCGTAAGAGAGTAAAAAGCTAAGTTTTGTCTAAATAGATTACAGTAAAATAACAGTAAATTAATAAACCGTAAAACTTACAATAAATGTCCCCAACCAAGACCAAGGTAAGATAAGAAAGCACTCGTTAAAAGACACTCAACAACACTACATAGCTCCACAGTTCAAACTATAATGACAACTACAGTAATGCACCCAGGCTAAGCTGGACACAGGCTCAGACATGAAAGCGACAAGTTGTAACATGAACATTTCTGTTGCACTGGAGGGACATGTGGAGTGGAAAGGGGAGAAATAAAGAGACAAGTAAAGTAATTGGTAAAGATGAAGAGTTGTTGCTTTTCAAGTCCTATGACATTTTTATATATAAAAAATATAAGTTTATATATAAATATTACAAACTTATATTAAATCTAAAATTTTTAAACTTTCAAAGTCTGGTAGCAACCTCTAAAAAGTATTCGATTTGGCTAAAATTGTGCAGGATGTGTTTTTTTACATCATAGAACAAAATGGGAGGGTCCCCCAAGGAAATTTTAAATTTTGAAATTTAAG
>CM041791.1:106674705-106876761 GCA_023375725.1 Nephotettix cincticeps | reverse complement strand
TAAAAATTATGCCTCCAGTTTTGAAACTCGTCCACTGTGTAGAAAGGGCGCTGGTGTAGCCATGCAATGATGTTGTTTCTTAACTTCTTCTCGCAGTGGACATTTTTCACCTCTTCTGGCAGGATGTTGAGGAATTTTGCTCCCAGATATGTCGGTTGTTTTTCGTAGAGTGTGAGACGATGGATCGGAAGTACTAAGTTGTTGGCTCTTCTCGTGTTGTAGTTGTGTAAGTCTGTTCCTCTCTGTAGGTTCTGTCTTTTAGCATGTAAGGCAGTTTCTAGAATGAAAAGGCTCACTACAGTTAGCACATTTAGTTGTTTAAAAGCATTACGGCATGATTCTCTAGGTCCAAGGCCAGCTAGAATGCGAACTGCTTTTTTTTGCAGAACTAGGACCCTTTTTGTGTTTGTTATAGAGGAACTACCCCATACCGCTATCCCATATCGGACATGTGCCTCAAATAGAGCAAAGTACGCTGTTTTTGTAGTTTCATCACTAGATATGTGTTTTAGCCTTCGTAGCACATACAGAGCTGAGCTGAGTTTACTGCACAACTTGTCTAGGTGGTCTGACCAGGTAAGTTTATCATCTATCACTACTCCTAAATATCTTACTTGTGACACTTGCATCACATCTGGCAGTCCTGTAACTTCCTCTCTTTTCTTCCCAATTATAAGTTGTTGGCTTTTCTTCTCATTCAATACCAGACTGTTAGCATGACAGTATTGTTGTGCCATTCCCAAAGCAATAAAAGATTGTATTTCTAGATCAGTGGCCTTTTTGTTTTTGATTAACAGAGCGGTATCATCTGCATACATTATTGTACTACAGTAGTCTCCAAGGTAGCGAGGAAGGTCGCTTGTGAAGATTATGTACAAGACAGGCCCCAGAACTGAGCCTTGGGGAACTCCTGATTTGATTTTTGCTGGTTTGGATATTGTTTCCACAAAAACATCTCTTTTAGCGAATTTCCCATAGGGAAGAAGCTATTACCGTAGGTCTCATGGCAAGAGTTAAGCCCGAGACCATGTTATTTTTTCTTCTTTAGGTGCCCAGAGACCAAAAACAATAGTCGTTAAAATTTTTATATATATATATATATATATGTATATATATATATATATATATATATATATATATATGTGTCTGTGAACACGATAACTCTCGTAAAAATGGTCCGATCGAGACCAAATTTGGTAGAGACGTGTATTCCTACAAATGCTCGGACGAGTTCGTAAACCAGACATATCGGTCAATGGGAACGGGTAGTTTGGGGGGGGTTTTGTACCCCAAAATGGGGTTTTTTGCGTTTTTCACATGTAATTTTTAAAAATTTCTAACTTTATATTTCACCATTGGAATCAGCTTAAAAAACTACACAATTAAGTTCCTTAAAGTTTTTCTCTATCTTAAACGGTTACCGAGATATAAAAAAATCTAAACACAGTACGTTGTATTTTGAGGCTCCAATGTTAATCTTATGGAGGATTAGGAAAAATTAATTTTTTTCACTTATTATCTAATATTTTTGATGAAACTTGATATTTAGCTTCATGTGGTTGAGATCCATACATTTGTGCTAAAAAATCATAGTTTATGTGTTTATCATGGCAGCAAACCTGCATACTCTTTTCCCATGTTAATCATATGGAGATTAGGCAAACTCCTTTATTTATGGACAGATGTTGATAAAAGTTGGTATAAATGTTAAAAATAAAATTTTTGATGGTATTATTTTCAGTGTTCCTCACAGCAGCAAACCTACTCACTCTTTCCTATTTTAATCTTATGGAGAATAGGCAAATAATTCCTATGTTTATCGACAGATTTTGACCAAACTTGTCACATATTATAATTATTATATTATTGATTTGGAAATTCGCTGAGTACGCAGGTCTGCTGCGACGGGGGTATTTAGGTTCTTGACCTGTACTGCTTGGGCTCTGTTTGTTAAGTAGCTTTTGAACCATTCGCCTGAATTACCCCTTACTCCCATGTTCATTAGTTTTTTAAGGAGCAAGTCATGACTGATACAATCGAAAGCTTTGCTATAATCAAGGAAAACTGCGGTGGTTGTGTCTCCTTCTTCAATGAATTTTATTAGGTTTTCGATGATGGTTATGATGGCAGTATTTGTTGATTTATTCGCTGTGAAGCCATGCTGATCTTCTGTCAGTAGCTGATGTCGTGAGAGATGCTGCATTAGCCTTCCCAGAACAATCTTTTCAATTATTTTTGAGAAGGTAGAGAGGAGTGATATTGGTCTATAGTTTTGTGTTTCAGTTGGGTCACCTTGTTTAAGTTTTGGATACACTTTGGCGGTTTTGAGATTGTTTGGAAATTTTCCCTGTGCAAATGACTTGTTAATAATGTTTGTTAGGGGTTGTATCAACTCGCTTTCACAGTACTTAACAACCTTAGATGGAACGCCATCGAAGCCACTTGAGTTTTTTGATTTGAGTGACTTGATGGTTTTGCTTACTTCAAATGGAGTTGTTGGCCAGAGAACTAGATCTTCTTGTACGTCATGTCTGGCTTCTGCAATATTTGCTTTACAGTTGGGTATCTGAGCTAACATGTTGGTTGCAGCATTAATGAAGTAGCAGTTTAAGTCATCAGCCACTTTTTGAGGATCACCTGTAACTTTGTTTTTTATCTTTAGCTGAATAGGCTCATACTTTGGATGTTTACTTTTCTTTTCAGAGTTTATGACATCCCAAGTGGCTTTTGATTTGTTGTCGGCTCTATTTATAAAGTTAGAATTTTGTGCTTTCCTAATATTTTTAAGGTGGAGGTCATATTCTTTCTTTTTCAGAGCTACATTTGCTTTGTTTTCCCTTGTATCATTTAAAAAATACATTTCTTGTGCTCTTAAAAAATTCTCTCGTTTTATTCTTGTGGTTTGATCATTGGGCAGAGTTTTCTTCTTCGTTTTGGGCCGGGATTTCTTTATTGGACATGCTATGTCGAGGTTATAAGTTACAGTGCTGATGAAATTGTCATAGGCATTTTCTACATAGATTGGTTCGTATACATCTTCCCATGTCTCTTTACTAAGCAGGTGTTTTAGTATTCGGAGATTCTCATTGCAGAAATTGCGTCTCATTGAGGAAGGGTTTACAGGCTCATTTTTTGTGACCAGTACTGAGCAGATCTGTCCTGTGTGATCTGAAATGAAGGTGTTAAGGACTGTCACTTTAACTTCACTTAAGTGCATGTTTGTGCAGACTAGGTCTATAGAACTGGCGCTACTTGGTGTAATTCTGGTAGGTGGCAAGTCCAATCTCCTGATGTTATGAGCTGCTAGGAGCTCTTTTAGCTCTGTGTCCTTTTTCTTGTGCATAACTCTGTCGACATTTATGTCTCCCATTATAATGACACTGCTGTTCCATGTTGGTATATTTTTCAAGCAGGTCACTTAAGGACTCAAGGGCAATCTCAAAGGTGTGGTCAGGTCTGTATATTCCAATAAGATAGACATGGTTTTTGTTTATTGTTATCTTGACAGTTGACAGTTCACATTCAAGTTCCTTACTGTAATCAGCACCGTTAACTGAAGTTGTCTCGTTTTCAAGACTTTTTTTGACATAAATTGCAACTCCTCCTTTAATATGGTTTTTTCTGCAAAAATAATCAATCAGAGTGTATCCAGTTATTATTGTGTTTACTAGGTTAGGTTCTGCCAGACCATGTTCGGTTAAGATGACGACATCTGGGTTGTTGACTTTTAAGGAATCATTTAGTATATCTAGTTTATTTGATAGGCGGTCAACATTTTGGTGAAAAATTTTTAATTCCGTTTTTGCTGCAGTTTGGAGTTTATTATTATTCTTGTTGCGTGACGTTTTCGTTTCTCTTCTTTGATCATGCGTTGTTCTAAAAAATTGGGTGTGGGGTTTTGTTCCGCATCATTGCAGGTTAGATTGTTGTTTGCTTCAACAACCTGTGAGTGGTCATTTGTTTGTTTAAGTGGGGAATTTTCACTCCTTCGCCCTTTGTAGAGTTCCAAGTGTTTCTTATAGAAGTCTTCCACTGTTTCATTCGGCGAGCGTCTTATTGCTGATGCTGGTGGACAAAGTCGGGTTTTCAGTTTAGTTTTTTGGGTCAGTTTTTGTGACGGGGTTTGGCTGTCTCCCCCACTGCTCCCTACTTGCGTTTTGGTTGTCAATGTTTCTTTGGATGTATTCGTGCTCAGTTTTTGTGACGGGGTTTGACTGTCTCCCCCACTATTCCCTACTTGGTCCTCGGTGGTCAAGATTATTAGGGTTCAGTTTTTGTGACGGGGTTTGACTGTCTCCCCCACTGCTCCCTGTTTGCGTTTTGATTGTCAGGGTTTCTTTTAGTGTGTTGGTGCTCAGTTTTTGTGACGGGGTTTGACTGTCTCCCCCACTACTCCCTATTTGCTCTATGGTTGTCAAAATGTCTTTTGATACTACAGGATTTAGTTTTTGTGGAGGGTTTTGTGTTATATCCACTGAGTGTGTGTTTAGGTTTTCTCTGTGTTTTGCTACCTGCAAGGAGATGCTAAAATGATTTTTCTTATTGTTCCTTGTAGTTACAGATCTGGTTTTATTTAGACTTGTAGAACTGCTCAATAGTGATGATGTTTGATGATTAGCTTTTAGACTATTCTGAACATTTTCTATACAAAGTTCCATGGTTTTTATTCGAGTTTTTAGCTCAGCTACTTCAGTAAGCAGATGTGTGGTGTTCTGCAGGGGGTTTTGTAAAGATGCAGTGGTTTGAGTTTCACTGCTTTTTACTGATACGGATTTGTGTTCGGTATTATCTACATTGTCTAGGCGTTTTTTTAATGAAGTGACAGTTTTTTCTAAGTTACTTATTTTCGAGACATAGCCTTCAATTAGTTGATTTAGTTTTGTGTCATGTTGTTCAAATATGTCTTCTGTTTCAGACCTTAATACTTTTTCTTTAGTGATTTGAGCATCTTTATCGATTATTAACTGCATCAAGTCTTCTATTTTTTTACTATGTTTCTCTTCATCTTGCTCCATTTCTTCTATTTTAGCCTCAAAGTTTGCCAATTTAGTTTGTAGAATTTCGTTTTTTTCTTTTAAATATGTATTTTCTTCTAACAGAGCTGCTCCTATTTTTGCTGCCATTTCTAACTTGTCTTCTTCACTTTCTGTATTTGCTAGGCTTTTGTTTTCAATTAAACTCTTTTCTAGCTCCTGTATAGAGTGATTTAGGGTATCATTTTTATTATTTGCGTTGGAAGTGGTTTCAGTCAAAGCTTCTTGATGGGATCTACAGTTTGTACATTTCCAATTTTTTATTTTACCAGGGGTCCACCGTTTTAGATCTTTCTCGGGTATCTGCTGGCAACCTGCATGATACCACATATTGCAATGGCTAGTACATAGTATTCCAGAGTATTTCACCCCTACACTACATGAGCCACATGGATACTTAGTAGGCATTTTTAATGTTATATGTTAGAAAAGTGTTAATTTGTTTTCAAGAAAATTGTATAATTTTGTTTGATTTTAAGGTAGAATCAAATACCCTGTCAGTGTAAATTGAAAAAACACTGTGGTAGCCAGCTGGTGAGCAAGTAGGCAGAGTGCCTAGGTCAGGGTTGCTGAGGTTGCAGGTGTAGGTCACTAGCGTCTGCTGTGACACATGAGCTGTTCTATCTGAGTGCTATGTCAACATTGCTTGGTTGAGAATGGTGGATCTGTTATAAGTGTCGTGTTGGAAGATTTGTGCTGTGAGTTGGCTCTGACGTCACTTGACACCTTTCCATATGTTTTGAAGTTTATGTTTCAATTTAAAACGCTTGTTGTTTGGAAAGACTATTATATTTTAGGTTGATCTTTTAGTTGAGATATCTTAGTAATTTGATTTTTATTGAGTTTTATGAGATATGAGATTCTTTTAATTGCTTCCATCAATAATTAGGTCAGTTCTTGAGTCATGGTTTATGTGAGTTGTATTTACTTGATTATAGTTTAGTTGATAGAAATTTATTGATAAGTAGACTTACAGTTGCTCCTAGTAAGTTTTGCACATAAGTTAGATAATATTAGTTGGATAATTATCACTTATACACACTTTTTCTTGAGAGCCACTTCACTAAGACTGTAGTCAGTCAGCCATTTTGGATAACTTATATTTGGATTTTGGATATATGTGTCTGTGAACACGATAACTCTCGTAAAAATGGTCCGATCGAGACCAAATTTGGTATAGACGTGTATTCCTACAAATGCTCGGACGAGTTCGTAAACCAGACATATCGGTCAATGGGAACGGGTAGTTTGGGGGGGTTTTGTACCCCAAAATGGGGTTTTTTGCGTTTTTCGTATGTAATTTAAAAAATTTTTAGATTTAATCTTTCACCGTTAAAATCAGCTTAAAAAACTATACAATTAAGTACCTTAAAGTTTTTCTCTATCTCCAATGGTTACCGAGATATAAAAAAATCTAAACACAGTACGTTGTATTTTGAGGCTCCAATGTTAATCTTATGGAGGATAAGGAAAAATTAATATTTCACTTATTAACCAATATTTTTGGATACAAATTTATATTTAGCTTTATGTGGTTGAGTTTTATCCATTTATGCTTAAAAATCATAGTTTATGTGTTTATCATGGCAGCAAACCTGCATACTCTTTTCCCATGTTAATCATATGGAGAATGGGCAAATTCCTTTATTTATGGACAGATGTTGATGAAAGTTGGTATAAATGTTAAAAATAAATGTTTTTGAAGGTATAAATGCCTACTCTCAGTGTTCCTCACAGCAGCAAACCTGCACACTCTTTCCCATGTTAATCTTATGGAGAATAGGCAAATAATTCTCGTGTTCATCGACAGATTTTGACCACTTGACTTGTCGTATATTATTATTATTATATTATTGATTTGGAAATTCGCTGAGTACGCAGGTCTGCTGCGACGGGGGTATTTTTTTTATTACCTGATCAGTATTTAAAATTGAGAATGTAGCTTGTAAAATTATCTTTATGCAGGCCTACAATACAGTACTTCAGGGTATACACGAGTAAATAAAGTTGTTTTACGCTTAACAAATATTGTATTTTTTAATTGTTTTCATAAATCCCTTATTCTAAGTAGACATTCCGTGTTAACCAAAAATTTGGTTATCCGAGGTTGCTGTGGTCCATATTAACTCGGTTAAACGAGACTCTACTGTAGTTAATTTCAGAACAGCACCTACATACAAGCTTTGTAAGTATTTAAACAATAGAATAAAAAATAATTTAAATTGGGAAAATACCTACAGTATAAAGAATAATATTGATCTAGTAAACCAAATTAAGGATATAGAAATACCTGATAATTCAATTTTCATGTCTTTTGATATTAAAGATATGTATTCAAATATTCCTCCATTGGAAACTTTAACCATATTAAAAAAAGATTTAGAGAAAAATATTCTCCTATCAAAAAATGAAATAAAAGATATAATAAAACTAACCGATACATGTTTAAAACAAAATTACTTCAAATTTGGTTCAACATTTTATCAAGAAAATAATGGCTTAGCAATGGGATCACCACTATCGGGCCTTCTTGCAGATATATTTATACACAATCTAGAAATAACAAAAATGAATAATAATACAAACCCATTTCACCCCAAAATTAAATACTGGCATAGATATGTCGATGATGTACTTTGTTTATTTGAAGGAAATATAGAAGAAAGTGAAGAATTCAACCTTAAGAATGCAAGAAGAATGCATGTGAAGAATGCAATACCTTAACTCATTATCTAACACCATACAATTCACCAAGGAAAGTCAAATTAATCAGATAAATTACCTTGATCTAACAATAAAACGAACAGAGAGAAAACATACATTTCAAATTCACAGAAAGACAACCCGAACTGATCTCATAATACCACACAACTCAAATCACCCTTGGAAACATAAAACAGCCGCATTCAGATCCATGATTAATAGAATTTTAGACATACCACTACAAAAAGAAGATTATTCAAAAGAAATTAAAACAATGAAATATTTAGCACACAAAAATGGCTACAAATCAGACCTAATTGACTAAAATTATTAAAAATATTAAAAAACAAAGAAACAAGAGAACAACGGAAGAACAAGGAATAAACGAAGAGAAATTCATCAGCATGCCTTTTAACACCATATTAAATAAAGCCATGAGGAAAACATTTACCAACACAAAATATAAAATCGGCCACAAAACAAATAACAACGCTTTTAACTTAATACAAAAGTACACTAAACATAATGAAACACAACTTGACAAATTTGACACAACCGGAATATATCAGATCAACTGTTCAGACTGTCCAAAATTTTACATAGGTCAAACTGGTCGTTCAATAAAATCACGCTTCAAAGAACACATTCAAGCATTCAAAAGTAACAACAGAACATCAATGAAATCAAACTTTGCAGAACATTTATTACATACAGATCACAGTTTTAAAGGTATACATGAAAACTTAAATATATTGAAACCAATGAACAAAGGACTAATAATGGACTCTACAGAAGAATACCTTATCTACAAAAAGGACATAAAGAACACCCACAGGACATATTAAATAACCATATAAACATGAACAATCCTATATTTGAAAAAATCACACAATTTGAAAGCACCACCCACTAGTCTGTCCAAAGTTAACATATGATACAAATCACATCTTATCAACATTATCAACACATTTTATAAAAATTTGTAATTTAAATATAGGTTAGGTTAAATATGGCTTGAAAATGGCATAAATGCCGAAACATGTTGCCATTAAAGTTTAAAAAAAGGGTACTAATTGTTTTATTATTTATTATATTACTAAAAGTAGCCCTGCATTGTGAATTGTTAAATAATTTAATATATACATATATATATATATAAATTTTAACGACTATTGTTTTTGGACTCTGGGCACCTAAAGACGAAAAAATAACATGGTCCCGGGCTTAAGTCCTTCCATGAGACCTACGGTAATAGCTTCTTCCCTATGGGAAATTCGCTAAAACTAATCCAATACTATAATACGAGCAATATTTATATATATATTTGTACACGGATCTTGAAAAAAGCACTAAGGATTTTCTTTAAATTTTGGAAATAACTAATTTCTGAGTAAAAAAACAGTTTTACATAGGTCTAATGTCCAGGAAAATTTCGGTTTTCTTGTAATATTAAATTTAAAATCTAAAAATTTAACATTAGGCTTATGGAGAATCAAATGTAAACAATACAAACCAAAACATCTGTTTATAACCGTTTGACAGTTCTTGATTAATTGGAGTTTTGGCTCTTTTTTATGACTGGAGTCTCCATGTAGAGCACGTTGATACGCCTATTCAGATTAAGAACATAAGATCACTTTCACCTAGAGCCATCCAGAATTTAAAAAATGAATTGCTTCACTTTGATTGGCAAATATTGTATTATTTCACAAATGTTGACCATGCTTTTAATTACTTTTTGTCCATCCTTTCAAATGCTTTTAAAGAATGCTGTAGATTTAGAGAGGTTATAATAAAAAACAAAAAAAAGCCAAGAGTTAAATGGTTTACATCTGAGCTAAATATAATTAGAGATCATATTTTAGTATTGTATGATAGATTTCAGCTAAAAAAGGGCACAATACATGAATCTGAATGTAAACATTTATATCATAAAGCCAAGAAAATATATAAAGAAAAAATTATCCAAGCAAAAAAAAAGGCAAATGAAAATTACATTTTAAATTCAAATAATAGATGCAAGGCTGCTTGGAATATAATAAAAAATGAATCTTTGAGTAAAAGTAAGAATTGTGAAGTCGTTATAAGTTCTGATACATTTAATAACTATTTTGTTAACTCTGTCTGTGACATAAAAATAGCAGACTGGATGAATGTTTTGATTCTGCTGAACAGTTTCTATACAACTATGTTTCTAGTAAGCAAATAGGAAACTTAACTTTTAAGTCAGATCTAATAACAGAAGATGCAATTCTAAAATGTGTATCCAAACTGAATAATTCAAAGAGTGAGGACTTTTATGGTATGTCTAATAAGTTATTAAAAGAAATCATACATATTATAATTGGACCCCTTTTATACCTATTCAATAAAATGCTATATCAAGGTGTGTATCCTGAAGCTTTGAAGTTGACAAAGATTATACCTGTTTATAAGATGGGGGACAGGTCAGATCCATCTAATTATCGCCCAATTGCACTGGTCCCAATAATAAGTAAAATATTTGAATATTGTTTTAAAGAACAATTGTATAACTACTTTCTCCGTAATAATCTTCTCTGTAATGAGCAGTTTGGTTTCCTGCCTGGTCGCAATACGATTCAAGCAGTTGAAATGTTAATAGAAAATGTTTTAGACAATTTTAAAACAAAATCTTTCTCATCTGCAACCCTGTTAGACCTCACTAAAGCCTTTGATTGTATTTCCCATAGGTTACTAATAAGTAAATTGTCTGCCTATGGTATCAGAAACAATGAGATAAGGTTACTGGCGTCCTATCTATGTGACCGTAAACAAATGGTGGTGCAAGGGCAACTCCGTTCTAACTTAAAATTTACCAAAGCAGGTGTTCCACAAGGCTCAGTGCTCGGGCCTTTCTTATTCATTGTTGCTATGAATGACTTTGTTTATAGTATGCCATGTAAGGCAGTATTGTATGCAGATGATACAACTTTATTTAATTATAGCACAGATATAGAAAATTTATTACTAGAGAAAGAACAGTGCTTGGAGGCAGCCTCAGAGTGGTTTTCAGCCAATGATTTAATTATAAAAAGTAATAAGACTGAAAGTTTGGTATTTTCTAAGAATCAGCTAATAAGTAGTAATGAGGTCACTGTTAAACTGCTAGGTATATATTTAGATAGTAAGTTGAGCTGGGACGGTCATGTGTCCACCAAATCACCTTATGCACCAAATTGGCACGTGTCTCATACCTCATACGTAAGTTGAGAGGTACTGTTAGCACTAATATGCTAATTACTGTGTATTATGCATTTTTTCACTCCCATCTGAGATATGGGATCACTCTTTTGGGTAACAGTTCTGGCGCTAAAAAGGTTTTCATTTGGCAAAAGAAAGCTCTCAGAATAATAAAGAACATTTCTAACAGAGAGACCTGTTTACCTTAATTTAAAGAATTTAAAATACTTACACTACCCAGTCTCTACATTTATTGCTGCTTATTGGATGTAAAAAAAACACTTGATGACTATATTAGTACGCAAAATGTACAATGCCACCAAACTAGAAAAAAGTACTTATTAGACTTACCATGTATAAGGCTTGAAAAAACGAGAAGCAGCCATATTTTTATGAAAATTAAATTATTTAATAAATTGCCTGAAAAAGCTTGGATTGTCATGTTTGATCATTTTAAAACAGTTTTAGAAAAGTGGTTAGCTGGGATGGCTTTTTATACAATTGATGACTATTTGGCCTGTGATATTGTAAATTTATGCTTTTAGTCACTATGTTAAGCGTAATGACCATGTTAAAGTATTTATATTATTTATCTTCTGTTAAATTAATTTAAACCCGTTTTATTCTGTTGAGTCTTGTTAATATCTGTATTGTTGTTATTGATGTTTATTATTGATTTTATTGTTACTTAGTTTTTAATAACCAATGTTAATGTTTTTATAACAAATGATGACCTTATACATAATTTTGTATCTTGTTTATGACTTTGTCAATTGCAATTTCAATTTTTGCTTAACGACAATAAATACATTTGAATTTGAATTTGAATATATAAATATATATATATATATATATATATATATATATATATATATCTTCTTGTTTAAGGTTAAAATAAAATATTGTTGAATAAAACATTAAAGAAAAATGAAATTATTGATACCATGAAATTAACAAAATTGACTGTTGAACAAAATTATTTTAGTTACAAATCATCATTTTATGCTCAAACAGAAGGACTGGCAATGGGATCACCTCTTTCAGGTCTTCTAGCTAATATTTATATGAATAATTTAGAATCAGAAAAAATAATTAATAATTTGAACCCTTACAAAAACAACATAATATACTGGTACAGATACATAGACGACATAATTTGCCTTTTCGATGGATCAGAAGAAGATTCCGACAACCTTTTAAATTATCTGAATTCAATCTCAAACACAATACAATTTACAAAAGAAACACAAACCAACACAATTAACTTTCTGGACATTACAATAATCAATGAACATTCAAAACATACTTTTAAAATCTTTAGAAAGCCAGTCGCAACAGATTGTATAATCCCAGCCAATTCCAACCACCCTTGGCAGCAAAAGATGTCAACATTTCACACCATGATACATAGACTTGTCAACATCCCTATGAAAAAATCAAATTTCAATGAAGAAAAAGACACAATAAAATACCTTGCTATTAAAAACGGATACAAACCCACCCTAATCGACAATATGATAAGGAAGAAATTAAAAAAGATTAAAGAAAACAAACAACAACCTGTAAACCAACAATACGAAAACAAACGAAATCCAACATATATATGTTTACCGTACAACACAAAATTTAACAGAGCAATACGTAAAACATTTAATAAAACTAACTACAGAATGAGCTTCAAAACAAGAAATAACGCCTTTGACCTTATCACTAAAAAAATAAACAGAACCACTCACACTACCAATAATTTTGACAGATCAGGAATATACCAAATAAACTGCCCACAATGTGACATGTTTTATATTGGACAAACTGGCCGAACATTCACAACCAGATACAAAGAACATGTACAAGCTTTTAATTCAAAAAACCACACAAGTATGAAATCAAATGTAGCCGAACATATGATAAAGAACTATCACAATTTTAAAAGTTTACAAGATGACCTTGATATAATTGAATTTGGAACAAAGAGCACGAAATTAGACGTAAATGAAGAATTACACATTTTCAAAAACTACAAAACACAACCCAACAGGTTAATTAATAAAATGCAAACACACACAAAAAATATTATATTAGAAAAAATTATACAACTACACCCCAGGACTACATGAAAATCAGCTGCTGATAAAGATATCAAACATTTATTTACATTTAACAATAATTTTAATATAGGTTAAGTGAACTTATGAAAATGTCCTTAGGGTACGAAACATGTCGGTTTAATAAATTTCAATAAAAAAAAAAAAGGGTACTGTGTTTTTAAATGTTTTTTACATTAGTAACAAATATATATATATATAAATTTTAACGACTATTGTTTTTGGACTGTGGGCACCTAAAGACGAAAAAATAACATGGTCCCTTAAGTCTTAAGTCTTACCGGGCTTAAGTCTTACCATGAGACCTACGGTAATAGCTTCTTCCCTATGGGAAATTCGCTAAAAAAACTAATGAAAAAAGTAAGCTTTTATTTTATTTTATTTAAATCACGCAAACTATAAATTAATAAAAATTTAGAAAACCTGTATAAATATGTGGTACATGATTTTACCTTCATGTAGTACATCATTAGCTCATTGGAGAGTTTGCTGCGAGCTTGGGCATCCTGCACCTTCTTGTACACCAGACTGTGCATGATACTGATACCACAGTAAACACTAAATGCCATGGCAACCTCTTCGTCAAACTGATCAAAGTGTGTTCCATCCACTTTGTTCACCAGTTCTGCGACACCTATCACTCGAGACTCGTCCACAATTGGAAAACACAAAATATTTCTGAAACAATTATACATAATACTTTAAATGATAAGTTTTTGTAATTTTAATACATTAGAAAAACGGATTTTTGAGCTTATTCAATGATTATGAAAAATTATTAAATACTTTCATGATAAGAGAATGAAAAAAATGGTTTCTTAGACTAAGAAAATGTTTTCAATTTCTTTTGACTCAAGCAAAATACTAAAATGGAGATAACCACTAGTCATTTTTAGTTCTTCAAAGCTGTTGTACAAAAAACAATAACAGTTACAATAAAACCAATACTCTTTACATCATTTTTAAAACATTAACCCTTTCCACTCCCTTGTCCTGCGCCTCCTCCAACATTGAAACCAACACTGATGACGCTGCTACTTCAGTTACTGACAACTCAACTACTTACACCCTGCCTTCATCACTGGTGTCAAGTTTGTGTGAGGAAAGTGTAGTGGCTCCGGGTGTTCTCACTTACAGTGAATGTTTAAAGCAGAGTAAACGTGAGAGTGAAAGTGTGGTGGGAGGTAAAAGCTTTGAAAATATTTCTCAGGAAGAATCTGTAAATATTACTCTAGGCACTAATATTGTAAATAGTCAAGAAATAATTAAAGAGGATGTTTTTTTTTAGGAATGAAACAGCTAAATCAATAGACTTGTCAACTGGAACACAGCCTAATGCTATATTTACATTAAGTAAAAATAAAAAAGCTAATAATAATGAAAATTTAAATATCCTTTAAGTAAATATTCGATGTATAGAAACAAGATCTTAGAATTAGAACATTTTTGTAACATTGAGCAGGTTCATGTAATTTGTGTATCTGAACACTGGTTAAAAGAAGATCAAAAAGATATTTTTGTTCCTAAGGGTTTTCTTGTAGCAGATATTATGTGTATGAGGTTGAAAAAGAATGGTGGAGCGGGAATTTATCTGAGAGGGGGGTTTAAATTTAATAAAATTGACGTTAGTCCTTTTTGTTATGAAGTTCATTGTGAATTTAGCTGTATTAAACTGATTGATTTTGACCTTATAGTTTTAAGTGTATATAGATCACCAAATGGCAATGTTTCTTTGTTCTTTGAAAATTTTGAAGTTGGGTAAATTTTTAATTATAGGTGGGGATTTTAATATAGAAATGAAATCTATGGTTAAACAGTCATCCATAGAGTTTTCAAATTTATTGCGCAGTCTTAATTTAGTATGTTCTAATTCAGGCCCTACTCGGGGAATATCTTGCATAGATAATATTATCGTGAATTTTTCTTTAGATATGTATAAGGTTAATATTGTGGGAGGATGTTTTGCAGATCATGATCCCATACTCTTGAATTTTTACCCTCCTAAGATTAAATTTTCTACCAAAAACCAAAAAACATTTCGAGAAGTTTTTATAAGGGGGCAAACTCAAATAAACATTTTTGGACACCTTTTGTAAACACCTATGCCAAGAAAATTGGGAGATGTTTTCAGATTATTATAGGGGCAATATTAATGAAAACTTGCTCTTTGATAGTTTTTTGAAAAAAATTGTGGATTTATGGCATTATAGTTCGCCTTTAATTAAAGTCAAACGAAATAGAAATTCAAAGAAAAGTAAACTCAATAATTGGTATACTGAAAAACTGACAAAACTTAGAAAACAGATGTTAGATTATTTTGAATTGTATAAGGCCTTACTTAGAACTAAGTCTCGTAATGTAGAAAGTGCTTATAGGGCATATATTAACTGTAAAAAGGTGTATAATTATGAGTTAAAATTGGCTAAAAGGGAGTTCTGAAAAGTGAAAGTTCTCCTACATCGACTGAACCTGTGGTCTTGGATGCAGATGAATTAAATGATTATTTTATAGACTCTGTTATTGGTTTGGGACAAAAATTACCAGTATCAGATAGGACTGTTTCTGACTTTCTGAGCATTTCCCAACTAAAGGGTCAAAATTTTCATTGGAAAGAAGTAACAGCAAAGGAGGTTGAGGGGGTTGTGGCTAGTTTCTCAAATTCAAAAGCCACAGATATATATTGGCTTTCAAATCATGTAATTAAAAAGACAATTAATTTAATAAGTGAACCTCTTGCTTTTTGTTTTGGAAAAAGTTTAAAGATTGGCTACTTCTCTGATTCCCTAAAAATTTCTAAAATTACACCTGTATTTAAAAAAGGAGATAAGAATCTTCCTAAAAACTACCGTCCTATTTCAATAGTTCCTATATTTACCAAAATTTTTGAATGTCTCATGTATAAGCAGATGAGGAATTATTTTGAGTCTAACAATTTTTTTTCACCTGCCCAGTTCGGGTTTCGAGAGGGGAAATCTACAACATCGGCTGTTTTAGACTTAGTTAATAAATCCCTAAGTGCTATAGAGAATAAAGAAACAGTTTCATTGACTTTATTTGACTTGACTAGGGCATTTGATTTAGTGCCTTTCGAAATCTTGCTCCAAAAGCTTAAATATTATGGACTAAAAGATATGGCTTTACTAGTAATAAAATCATATTTATCAAACAGAAAACAGTATGTATCTGTTGATGGCAAGGTATCTAAATTAAGGGGGGTTGGGATAGGTGTACCACAAGGCTCAGTCCTAGGACCTTTTCTTTTCCTGATTTCAATTAACGATCTACCTGGGTGTGTCGCTGTGGAATCTGTTATTTATGCAGATAACACAACTTTGATGGCTGCCCACAAAGATATTAACACCCTTAACCTGATTACCGATGAGGCAATTACCGCCGCAATGAATTGGTTCTCTGCTAACAAACTTTTGTGCAATAAGGAAAAAACACAAAATATTCATATAAGTTTGACACAGAAAATTGATGAGCATAAAGCAGTTAAATTGTTGGGATTCCATATAGATTCAACATTAAATTGGAAAAAAAATATTGAAATTATTTGTAAAAAATTTCTAGAGTAAACTTTTTAATATGGAAATTGAAGGAATTTGTCAGTGATAAATATTTAAAAGCCACTTATTTTGCTTTTTTTCAATCCCACATATCTTATGGAATATTGCTATGGGGACACTCATCCCATGTTCATAAAATTCTTTTATTACAAAAAAAAGTCATACGCACAATCTGTGGGGCTGGGCCTCTGGATCACTGTCGTCCTCTTTTTATTAGCCTTAAAGTAATGACAGTAGTAAATTTATATATATATATATATCATGTTTTAATTTATACCAAATCTAACCTAAGTGAATTGAAATGCAGGGAAAATATTCATAATTATAACACCAGAACCAAATCCAAGCTAGATATTCCTATACATAGATTAGCCAAAACAAGCTACTGTCATAAAATCAATAGTATTAGATTTTTTAATAAACTCCACCATTCAGCAAAATTAGTAAATTTAAATAGATTTAAAGTTAAATTAAAGGAATGGCTTATTAAAAACCCATTTTATTGTTTGAATGAATTTCTTGATGGCACTGTAAATATAGACTTTTAGATAGGTTCCAGCGCACCAATTTTAATTGTATCATGTACACCTGATAATTTTTGACTATGTCTATTCCTTGTAAAAGGTCAACGACAATGAAGCTCTTGATTCTTGATTCTTGATTCTTGTCGGCCGTGGGCCGACATAGAATAATGGCCGTTCCTATCCTCGGTCGGCTGTGGGCCGACATCGAGTATTCCGTCGTTTCAATAATGATTTCCGATCGTTTTGACAGTTAAAAAAGCTTAGTGTTTGATTTTAGATGTCTTCCTGACTTTATTATAGTATTTAGAAGAAATAGGCATATCTATTATTATTTAGATGGCTTTGGAAACTGTGTCGTTCTTCTAATGTTATGAAGTCGTCTGCGTCTGTCTCGTTTCGTATTGGTTACCGGTCACATAGTTTGTTTACGTTGACAACATTTGTGTACCCTTGTTTTTTGAGTTATAGTTATTATTAAAATACTAATTAATATACTATTTAAAAAAATACTAATATATTTACTAAAATACTATTAATAACTCTTTTATTATGGCAGGTAAAAAGATAGTTTAGTGATTGTGTAATTATTTTTTGAAGATTCGTCGTCAGATGAACTTATTTTTAGTGACGAAGAAATGTTACCATAGTGATGACAATAATAGATGGTAAATAGTTTTTTTGGGTTTCTGAGAGTATATAAAACTAATATAAACATATAAAATATATAATATACAAGTTTTGGTCATTTTTATTGAAATATAGTTAATAAATCAATTTTTCACAAAAAAAACGATCATAAACTGGGATCTGATTATAAACAGGGATCCGTAGGGGCGGATAGGGTCTAAAAAACGGTAGTGGAAAGGATTAATATAGTAATCTAATATTCTACAAAAAACAGGTAAAATTACTTGAAAGCAATGTAATAACTGTGGATTATTAATAATATTATTATAAATTAATTATTTTATGGATTAATTATGATTGAAAAATCATATCATCTTTAAATTACATGAATACTTAAAGATCATAATGATATTGACTTTGAACAAACAATGAATTAGTAACAATTCTTGACATAACGCTTATCACTTACTTACCTAGTGCGGAATCCAGTGTATTTGTCAACCTCCCGGTAAAACAGAGGATGATTGTAAGCGTCTCGAATATTGACTAGAACACCAGACTGGGCGACGTGGCCAGCAATGCCTTGTCCTGACTTGATCTTAACTTCTGTCACTGGCTGAACAATAAATAGAAAAACATGAAACTTTAACTTTTTTTAAATTTTCTTTTACTTGTAGAGGGAATTCTGAAATTTAATAATTATAATAAAAATTCAAAATCTTAAATTTATTCAACCCTCTATTCGTTATTTGTACGGAAATGAATTGAATGTATTTTAAAATTCATTCAATTCATAGACTTTAACTCGGGAGGCCTCACTTTAAATTGAAATCATGCCGTCTCACTCAAGGTCTTTTTGAACGGGATTAATAAAACAGCTATGTTTCGTCATAGCATTGGTTTGATAAATAATGATAAAACACAATGAATAACACATTATAATTGAAATACATGTTATCATAACAATAAGATAAAATATTTTAAAAATTTTATATTGAACAATCAATAATATATTAATATTAATATATGACAAGTTTGATCAATATCTGTCGATAAATATGATAATTATTTTCCTATTCTCCATAAGATTACCATCAGAAAGAGTATACAGGTTTGCTGCTGTAAGTAACATTGAAAGTAGGCATTTCTAGCATAAAAAATGTTTACTTTGACCATTTATACCAAGTTTCACAAACAGCTGTCCATAAAAATTTTAAATGGATTTTTTGCATTTTTCCCATGTAATTTTTAAAAATTTCAAATTGTATCTTTCACCATTAGAGTCAGCTTAAAAAACTGCACAATTAAGTTCCTTAAAGTTTTTCTCTATCTCCAAAGGTTACCAAGATATTAAAAAATCTAAACACAGTACGTTGTATTTTGGGGCTCCAATGTTAATCTTATGGAGGATAAGAAAAAATTAATATTTCCCATATAAATCAATATTTTTGGATTAAACTTGGTATTTACCTTCATGTTGTTAATACCCACCCGTTAATGCTTAAAAATCATAGTTTATGTGTTTATCATGGCAGCAAACCTGCATACTCTTTTCCCATGTTAATCATATAGGGAATAGGCAAACTCTTTTATTTATGGACAGATGTTGATGAAAGTTGGTATAAATGTTAAAAATAAAAATTATTTACAGTAGAAACACCTACTTTCAGTGTTCCTCACAGCAGCAAACCTGCACACTCTATCCCATGTAAATCTTATGGAGAATAGACTAATAATTCTCATGTTTATGGACATATTTTTATAAAACTTGTCATATATTATTATATTATTGATTTGGAAATTCGCTGAGTATGCAGGTCTGCTGCAACGGGGGTATTTGAAGACCTATCTTTATTCCTAACTAGCTGACCTGGCGAACTTCATAACGCCTGACAGTAAATACATGTTAACTTTAAGATTGGCCATGTTCTGAAGTCGAATACCATTACGGCTTCATTGTGAAAGGGTATATATTCTGTATCATGGCATAGTGAATAACAATACTGAAACGATAAGATATATTAATAACATTCCCATAAAACAAATAAATCTGAGTGGATTAATTCACAATTTTTGGGTTAATTCCAATCCAAACCCAAAACAAAACTAACTGTAATACGGCTTTCATAAAAAATATATTCAACAGCTGATTATTAAAATAAACGTAATATATATAAACATTGTAATTATTTTTTATTTTGCCAACGTATAAACACGTGACTTTTAATCAGACAGAAACTAAAAATATAAATACATAATCCCCCGAAACCGTAAACTAAATTGGCTAATAAAGCTGTTCATTTTGTACAACACATATTTACTTCATAGTTTTACAATAATGAATGATTCAGATGGCATTGGATAGTAAAGCATATTGCTAATGGAAGGTAAACCAATCAGCTGTAGCTAAGAAATCAAATGTTTTCATTGTAGAAAATTTGTAAACAAACTTTCTCTCCATAAGGATAACATTAGAAATTTAAAACACCATAAAATGGAAACTTATGGGGTTTTTGAAAATATGTTTTCACTAAAACCTTCCCGGACACATATAAAGCAACTTCCTAAAATTTCATGGCGATCGGATGAGTAGTTTGGCAACGCATAAAGGACATACATACAAACATTCAATTTTATATAAAGAGATGTGATCCAATTTTTGTTTTGCCTATCTAGTCTATCTACAACAGTTCTTAATGGAAAGTATTTATTAAACCTAAGAGTTAATTCTGCAATAAAGTTATTATACATACATTCAACACCCTGATCCTCAAACATTGACAAGTCAGAAATGCTTAGTAAAATTTGCATCATTGAGTTATCATCTAATATTCTCTGTTTGCACATTTGTTTGGGATTGGGTTTTAAATCCAGAATACTTATAAGTAGATAGTTGTGATCAGAAAATTCGACCTTTTCATTTTTTTGTTTCAACCATTCCAGTTACAAAATTTGTGGCAATTTTATCTATACAAGTCTCAGAAGTCGCAGTAATTCTAGTTAGGGAGTTAAAATTTAATTTGAAACCATTACTCTCTATAATCTCAATAAAAATTGAGCAATAAAAATTATTTTGTAATGTGTCTAAATTAAAATCATCACATAAAACAATTTTTTCCCTCTTATTTCCTTTTTTAATATCTTCAAATGGCATTCAAGTTTTTTAAGAAATATTTTTATATTTGTATACTCCGGCACCCTGTAAAGTGATATAAAAAGAATATCATATGATAAGATTTCAATGAACGACCCTTCAAATACATATTCTTCATTGAAAGGTCTTTTTTAAATTGTAACCCTTTTTTCAACAAAATACAATCCACTTCTAGACTCCCAATTCCCTTACAAAACAATCTCCCTCTGTAAAACCATTTAAACTATTAAGTATGTTTAAATCATCTATTATTATCCAATGCTCATTGAGAGAGATTTTTTTATTCATCCATGGACAATTTGATCTCTGTATAATATATTAAAACAGTATAAAATAGCTTAAGTTATTAGATCAATAATGTCATTTACATGGATTTCAGGCAGTGAATGCCTTCAAAGCACATGATACTGCGCTATATTAGCTGGGCGGTCGACAAGCTCTTAGTGCGAACTCACTTCTAGAGCGGTTGGTACTTAGCCTCTTACTTGGTTTTGTGAAACCTCGGTGCAGTGAAAGTTGATTTTTATGACATACTCGGTTTTGTGAAACCTCAGCGTAGTGAATTTCCGATAGTATAGGATTTTTAGCCTTATTCGGCATTGTGAAAACTCGGTTTAATGAAACCCACGCCTATTAAGGACTACTATTATTATTATAAGTAGAATTGAAAGAATTAACTGAGTATCCTTAGATAACATTTTTTATTGTAAGTTCAAGTTATTCATAAAAGATGTATATATATATATATATATATATATATATATAATGAATATCCCACAAATAGCAAAGCAGTATAAGGACTGATGAAAAATGTTAAGTACAATAATCTTTGTACATAAACTATCACACATGAAGATTACACTTTACCTCTCCGGCCTTGAAGCCATCAAATACTTTGGACTCTAGATCTCCCTGTTCATCCAACAGAAACAAGGAACACCTCTCAGCATTGGTCAGCTTCCGAGCCTCGGTCATGATCTCTCTAAGAAGATCAGTTACATCCCCTACACCAAACAAACTGTCAATGATAAAAAATAATTATCCATCCTGATTCTAATGATTGCTAAAGATACAGTATTTTTATTAGTTCAATTTTAAAACATTAGAAACCAATCTATGTGTTATAAAAGTATGTGTTAGACATTTGACCACTTTATGAAGTTTATTAAAACTTTTTTACTGACAGTTGCCCAATTAATGTACCCTTTACTTCACTTATTTAAAGTTGCAAATCTATACATTACCTCCCTAGTGAAGTGAAATAATTTTATCTCGATCCAGATTCGCAATGTGAGAGCTCGAAATAGTAATTGCGTAACATGCAGACAAATCCGTATGTGTGCGAAATAAGTTAGCAGCACTGGTTCTGAATCAGCTAACTAGCTGTTGTTCTGCTGAACTTTTGCCGAGACCAGATGCTTCTATTTTATTGATC
This sequence comes from Nephotettix cincticeps, assembly GCA_023375725.1. NCBI lineage: Eukaryota > Metazoa > Arthropoda > Insecta > Hemiptera > Cicadellidae > Nephotettix > Nephotettix cincticeps. Next base: position 106,854,410 of record CM041791.1, on the reverse strand, counting down.
TGACATTTTATTAACATTTAAATTAGTTATGTTTCATTAAAAAGGTTGTGTTAATATATTAGTGATTGTTCTTCAACACCAGAACAATTGAAAGAATTAGCAGCGGGAAGTGTCTTTAGAACTTTTATAAGAGGAATTTAAACTCAAATATTAAAAAAAGTGCTATACAATTTACTTTGTGGTGTAAGATCATAAAAAAGTCACTTATGTTTAAAAATATGAACATTTCTTTGCCAATTTCTATGTTTCATAGTAGCTTTAGGTAAAATATAATGTGCAACTCGAGTGCAACGTGCACTCGAGTTGCACATTATATTTTACCAAGACCATTCCACTCAAGAAACCATTCCACACTCGCCTGCGGCTCATGTGTAAGGATTTCTTTCAAGTGAGGTGATTGCCCACTTTGCACACTAGTTGCACAAATAACTATTACTCATTGTTGAGGTATGCCCCTGAATTAGTAACACAAATTACAGTGGTTTTATTTATCTGTGTGACTCTGATAAAAAAAGTTGTTAACTAAGACCGTTTCAACGTTGTTTGTGTCATGATCATGTTAAAAGCTGTTGTTATGAACTGCTAGAAACTGCTAAGAAACTGCTATGGTCTCTGGAGTGGGGAGCGTTTCATAACTACTACGTTTCATATCTACATGGTCCCTCGAAATTAAATAAATATTTTCAATATCATCACTACGAGGTTTCACTTCTAAGAGGTCTATTTAAAATAATAAGTAAATCAGAACTCCGATAAGTAAATCATATCTACTAGATGTCAGTATTAACAGTTCTTCTAAATAATTTAAATTGAGCGCATTACTTCTACAAGGTTCACAACTAAAAGGTGTACGTTCTGGGACAAGAGAGGCAGTTCACAACACGGATTGTCACGTTCACATTGCGAACACATACAATTCACACTTGCGGCAGTAATAAAATCATCATACATCACCATCCTGGCTTTAAACTAAACTTATGATGTATAAATTAAATCAGTATATTTATTATTACTATCTCCAAGCATGTTAATAATTAAAATTTGTGTTAATATTCTAAAGGAAACAGCATATACTTTTAGCGCTTTTCAGAAAATATGTTTAGTTTGCAATTTATACAAATTATTTTAATTTTTAGAAGCAAAAATTAATTTTTAAATTAGCTGAAAGCCCAACTTAGCTAGACTGTTGTCTGGACAGGTTTTTAAATCTCAATGTGGTTTCCGTGATTGAATTGTAGAAATATTTCAAACGAAAGAATGCAAAAATAATCAGTAACTTATTTATTTTTATAGTATACATGTTTTGAGAAATAAAATAGCAAATATGAATTAACTGATAATTTATTATCAACAATACTGATATTAGACCACCATTCTTTAATATACTACCTACTTATTTACTCAATGTATTTCTTAACCACGAATTTACAAATTATATGTAATTATATGTGTGAACTTAACTAATATGAATTTAAATTTTAAACAAATTTAAATATAACCTTGCTTATGATTTGTACTATGCAGTGACATAGTGAACTGCGATTCGTGAGTTTACCAAGCTAACGGCGGTAGCGCAGCATCTAGGTTGTAGTTTAAAGCTACACCCCCACCCTCATTGCGGGTTTACAAAAATTTTTTATAATTTGCCAAATATATTTATTTGGCGTCCCCACACTGGAAAATTTTCCACTACACCACTGGTAACCTGATGTAATAACACTTTCCTTATACCTTCTGTGTTGAACACAGAGGATAGATAGCATCCTCTTTGTTTATGAGTACAGTACCTTGGCTGAAGAGGACATAGTCCTATAACAGCCACAGTGAGCCCTCAGCCCACTGAAACCTCACATCCTATCCTAAAGTCCGGTTTATTCGGATTAATATGGCGGGGTCCCAATCCGGATAGCCGAAAATCCGGATGATCTGAAACTATACTGAAAATATACCATTATACGAGGGGTGTTACGGCCTTGGACTTTTATGGACTTATAGCTAAGCTCAGTGCCTGCCTCTATATTCAATATTTTTAATTATTAATAATTAACCATAAAAGTACCAAGTTACCCAAAAGTAATCGGAATTTGTCTGCCGAGGGCGGAGCTTTAGTAGTGCGGTGAGCGTTACTAGGGTCTGTCTAGCGCAACTCTTTACCAGTTCAGTCCCATGCAGGTGTTGAGCTAGCACATTCTGTTCATCTGTAGCGTCATTTTTTGCTGTAGCTGTTTCACTATTGCTTCGTTTTTTATGATGGCAAGAAAAAACGCTCTGCTGTGAAATTTGGTTTTTTTATCGGTAAAACCGCTGCTAAAACTGTTTTAATGTTGGAAACTGCTTACAAAAATGATGCTTTGGGAAAAACTCAAGTGTATGACTGGTTTTCTCGATTTAAAAATGGCGACCATTCAATTGATGACAAACCTCGTTCCGGACGTCCATCAACTGCCCGAATTTTTAAGCAAAAGATGCAAGAAATTGGTCATTAATGAACAGTTACAGTAACAGGTACATTGAATGTTTTATTAATTGTACCAATACCCCCTAGTGGGGACCCCCCACAGCTCATTGTTACACAACTCCAGGGGGCAAATCTCTCACTTCATACAACACTTGCTCTACTTGTGACAACAATATTATGCCAAAATGCTGTGCCATAACACTATTATTACTTGAGTACTATACTAAGGAATCTAGAAGTTTTGGAATCATAAAATACAAATTTATATTTTGTACAGTATGTTTTCCCAAGTAAATGTTGTCAAAAGATAGATACTTATCATATTAGCCTAATGTTAGAAAGAGCAGTGTCCATTGTCCATTGTTTTTTCTCTTCATGAAACTTCTTTTTGTCATATTTAATATCAATTAATGTTTGATCAATTCTCATATTTCTCATTTATGTATTGAAAAGTTTAATTTGACAAATGATTTAATTTATAAAATCTGCATTTTCAGCTAATATTAATCCTGAATTTTCAATTGAAATGTAATACAATTTTTTTGACAATGACTATCATTTTTCTGCTTGCCCAACTTAACATGGACCAAACCATGACAATGGTTTACCATAAAGATATGGTGAAAAAATAGTAAAATAATATTACTTAAAACCTCCAAATATCAAACAATTAAGGTTAGGTAACTAATAATAACTATAGTTAGTGATGTAAAATACCCGGGTATTTAAAACTCGGGGTAAATACCCAAAATCCATAAATACCCGGGTATTTTGGGTATTTATGAAATCGATTGAAATTAATTTATATTCATCCCTAAATATGTTATTGTTATCATTACATGATAAATTAGGATAGTCTATAACACCTTTTACAGTAACTTGAAGCTTTGCTAGTTATCTTTCATTTAATGATTTAGTACTTTTTGTAAAATAATACTTTAAGTTTGTAAATAAGCATGGGGTTTCGTGTTTTAAATCTACCGTCATTAAATTATGACAGTTAAAATTTTTTATTGTATAAATGGCTTGGAAGGCTTGACAGACCTAAGACCTGATTGACATAGGCAGAATGACAGAGTACTAAAAGTAATTAAACTTTTCTGTGTTACCGCTTAGTTGAAAACAATAATATATTTGGATAAACCTACTAAAAAATGTATCTCCTGTTTTTTGGTCTAACTTAATATAATTTTGAAAGATTTACTGTGCTATAGATTCAAATGTTTTGTATCACAAATTTATGAAATTAGTTTTTTTTATTTTGATACCGTATCAACAAAAGATCTAGAACAAAAATAATAATTAAATCCTGCCCCCCCCACAGATTGAATTTTAATTATTTTCTTAAGTTGTTTACACAAAGGCCACTACTAGGTGAAATTTTCTTGTCTTTCTAAATAATAATTATTACTTTACAAATTATTTTTCTTCACTTTCAATACAATAAATTCATATATCTATCATAGAGATTAAAAAATCAAGTAGTCAGGACCAGTGCAACCATGCGACCAGGGTATTTATGCCGACTATGCTTTATGCTCAGAAGAAAAATCCTAAAAGGGACTAACTTATATGAAATTAAGTTAACACATTTTATTAAGATTTAATCATCCTTACTGTCCCTTCAGTTTAGTAATTGCAAAAAAATTTCAATCTTCTTTAAATTAAATAAAAACTATGAATACCCAGTTTTTGAGTATTTATGGCGATTAATCCCAGAAGTAAAATGCTAGTAATGACCATATAAAATTTTGTTTAACACATTCTATCATCATTTTACTATCCTTAGGGGGTAATAATTGCAAAAAAAATCTCAATCTTCTCTAACTTTAGTAAAAATTATAAATACCCAGTTTTTGGGTATTTACCCAGGCCTGGGGTAAATACCCAATTTATATTTACCTACCCACTGGGTATTAACCCGACCCACATCACTAACTGTAGTATTTAATTTTAAGATATAATATATCTTTGGGATCATTCTTTTATGAATTCGGCTGGTTTGAAACTTACTTACATTTAGAAGACTGTATTATCACAGCACGAAATATAACAAACAGTACTTCCAGATAGAGACCAAATGTAATCATAAGTATGAAGAGTAAAACCGTCAATTGATTAATTTCAAGTATTATTTAATATTCAGTTGACATAAACACTACAGTGCCTAAAACCGTGATCGCTACCGGAAGATCAAAACTGATAACGGAAGATAAGTTGTTAACGATTCTATCATCGAATAATTAATTTCCCACTGGACGTTTATGATATATTTATTTATAAAGTCTAATGTCAATCATAATAATGTTTCAAATGCCTTAACTGTATGGTTTAAAAAATTAAAAAAAAAAATGAAATAATGACATAAAAAATACTCTAGTGTGGAATGCATAAATATAACATTCAGGAATTTATATAAATATTTGTTTAAAATTATAAAAAAGTTCCTTGAATTTGTTTGAATGAAATCTTTAATGGTTTTTAACTGATTTAGTATTAATATTAACAACTAGCTATATAAATTGTAGTCAAGATTCAAAACTACTATTATTGGGAGTAATCATCTCCTCAAGATATATAATTGTCACATCAGAAAACATATTAAGGAAGATAAAAAAGCAATACCTATATAATATTAAATAACAGGTTACTGACCTTATAATCCGTCAATGCAATTCTTACTTGTCACTAACTTTGTGACCCGGGATTCGAACACGTGTGTTCATTTTCAAACAAATATCAAGTTAGTCACTCCATTGGAGGTTGTTATAATCTTCAATACACAACTGTACATAAAGTCACACTTAAACATTTCAAAAATTTTTTTAAATTTAACTAGTTACGATTATTAAGCATGGCGTGTACCAGCCGGTCTCTACTATCAAACTCATATAACTCAAACTCATTTTGATAGTAGAGACCGGCTGGTACACGCCATGCTTAATAATCGTAACTAGTTAAATTTTTTAAAAAGTTTTTAAATGTTTAAGTGTGACTTTATGTACAGTTTTGTTTGAGTATGTACAGTTGTGTATTGAAGATTATAACAACCTCCAATGGAGTGACTAACCTGTTATTTAATACATCCACCAATTCAGGAGGCCTATAAATAAAAATGAATATATAATATTGGAATTGCAATACAGGTTTTGATTTTGTGAGCTTCACGCTAAAGCTTAACAGTTTAAAAATCTTAACTTATAAAATAAAGAAATCGACATCTTCAGTTATAAGGACATGGTTTTTGTTTAGAAGTAAGCACATCAGCTTAATGAATTAGTAAAATAAAATTATACATAAAGCTGTTTGATAATGAATGAATGGAAGTAACAATGGAAACTCACCTAAATGTGTTATTAGATTCCTTGCACCTTTAAGCAACGAATAACATCGTAAATGAAGCCTCTTTTGTTCTTCATAAGCCAATGTATTTAATATTGTGCCCAAGCAGTGTCTGAGGACAAATGTTTACGGAGTTAGCAACATTTTTTTCATGTATCGATAAGACATGAGTTAGCGGGCAAAAACAGTACCAATTTTCCTTTTTTACCGCAGTAAGGTATAATGTTTATACTGATATGTTTTCTGTCACATAGACTAATAGTGGAATATCAAATATCTATAACACTTATATCAGAGTGCAGAACCTAGGAACTCCAGATCAGTAATCGGGATTACAAAGAAGTGTTTAATAAAAACAAGCCAACTATTGTTTAGCAGAATAATGTTAATACTATTCAACAAACAACAACAGCAACATTATTCAAATAAAATGTGTTTTTTAAAAATTTGCTTACCTTAAACACTCTGTCACATAAAGGCTGTAATTGTACTCGAGGCCTGGGCTGTATCCTCCGAGACAGTAGAGCAGAACAACCCCTCGTGTAGGATGGCTCACAGGCACACAGTATAAGTTGTTCAAAGAGCCAGCTGAGGACATCACAGCCAGCAGGTCTGTCCGGAGCTGAGACTGCTCTACATGGCAAGCCTCACACGTGAATATACACTGCTTCAACGTTGTCTCTGTCACCTAAAGTGAAACAGAAATTCTAGTCCAAGGGGCTTACATTTTCTTTTAACTTGAAATTTATATTAGGTGAAAATGTCAAGTCCCAAGAGGTTTATATTACCCTGTAAAAACAGAGTTAAAACTAAAATTATACTACTTGTAATTTTTTTAAACATAGGACATAATGTGCTTGATACAACATCTATCAAGCCCGGAAGAGGCTCCAATGCCTCCCTTATCATGCACGACCTTCTCCCAGTTTCGAATCTTGTCCAGACCCTGGCAGATAGACACTGAGTTCGGGACCTACCAGTAAGGACATTGATCCCTTTCTGGCTAGACCATCAGCTTTATCAATCGCATTGTGTCCTACATGTCCCGGGACCGAAGCAAGCCATACACAGTTCCTAGCTGCAAGTTCCTTGAGAAAACCCTAGCAGCTGAATACAACCTTGGACGTCATTGAATGTGATTTCAACGCTTAAAGAGCAGCTTGGCTGTCAGACAGAATTAAAATTCTTGCCCCATTCAGCCGCCTGTCCTAAAGTGTTCTGGCACAGCATTAAATCGCCAACATTTCCAACTAACAGTCACAGCAACGCCCAGCGCCTGGGAGATATGTGCTCTGGCACCAAACACCCCAAGCCCCGAATGGCCGTCCATAAGCGAGCTATGAATGTAGTAGGTCAGGGCTGAGTCGCCCAACTCCGATGTTATCTACAGCCACTGGTCCCGCCATCTGGTAATGGACTGTCCACTTGGTAAGGGATGTTTAGGTCTAGGACCTCCACCATAAGATCCGGGATAGGTAGCTCTGATAAAATAATAAAAATATATTCCTTGAACCACAAAATCATTAAAGTATGAGAGTAGAAAATAAGCAAGGTAGACTATAAAAGAGAAGTAAAACTTAAGTTTTTTGTTCAGCCCATTCTTAAGGAATAACATTTCTTGCTGTAATTTCTGCAAATAATTAATTCATTTAACTCAAATTACTAATACCATATTGTATAGCTACTGTATCTACATAACTCATACTGGTGTAAAAGTCATTTCCATGTCCTTACATAAAATACCTATATAACAAATAAATATTTCTGCTGATTCATACCAATTACCACTTCTTAAATCTGTTAAACTTACAGTTTAAATGGCCGAGTGAATTTAATTTAACTTACAATAAACCTAAAATCCTTTTCTAGTTCCTTGTTGCTTATCACTTGGATGATGCCATCTTGGGATGTCTGATCTAAGAAGATGAAAAATGCTTGTTTCACACAAGTTACCTCTTCAATCTGGAGAGAAAAGGTTAAATATATTAGTCGGCTAGTGCTTTATGTGTGCATAAGACTGTAATTGGAATTGCCAAATTGAACAATTTATTTTTGTGATATAATAACGGAAGAATGACTTTAAGTATCTATTTTAAGTTTGAAATGTACAGGTGAGAGTTATGAGTGATGCATTTTGTGACGTATGTATCTTAAGTTGATAAAAAGTATTGGCTAATTTATTTGCCAAGATTATTAGCCAGTGATTAAAGACGATTTGGTCCAGTATCAAGTTATCATAAAATTGTGAATAAACAAGATAAAAATAGCAAGACTGACATATCTTTGAAAATAATGTTTCTTCTGAGTTTGTCCATCCCATTATGGGATATTTCCTAGTTTCAAAATTGTATATGAAATAACAAGTAGCTATGCTGAGAAATGTAAAGCATAAGATTAAATTCAGTTCACGTATCATTTATTATATTGAGTACCAAGAGAGCGAACTTTGCTCGGATGGATTAAGACATATAGGCGATTATATAAGTTAATTAGATAAATGAATTAAAATACATTTATTATGTACTACTCAATATAAACACAGTTCATATGGTTTAAATAAAAACTATTTAATACACCTTCTGAATTACTAAATCAATGTTTTATATTTCCACTTCCATTTCCTTTCATTTAAATCGGGTGGTTCTATGATAGCATTTGAGGAGCATTAGATTCACAAACTTGCATAAACTCTGAACAAAAATGTAGCCTCCCCGGTCAGAGATTGATTTAATTACCTTCTGCGTGTGAAACCTCCATGCTTTCTTTAACACTGAGACACGGCATCCGCTGTATGCGTAGATGTCGTTTAGGGTCTTTTAGCCAACCTCAATAATTATTGGAGCTGATCATCATATAATTATCCATACGATTATTAGTAGCCTGTCGTCAACTGATTGTGTTACATACGAAATGAGAATTGAAAAGCAAAAGGGAAATTTAATTTACACCAATTGGTTTGTTACATTGGTTCATTCATGCAATACAATGAATAAGTTTTCTATCAAAACAAAAAATATTTTTGGAAATACATTTCAATACTTTCATTTCCCACAGTTATTTCACCCTTTTGTTTTTACAAATTATCTAATAATTTGATAATTTTTTATTCATTACATAAGTTACGTTAAATAAATATGTATATGCAAAACCTTTGATCACATCGCACATGAAACATACTGTTCTCCATCAATAGCTGACTCCAACATGTGTTTACTACCACTTGACTGTTCTCCAACAGAAAATAGGTAATAAACACATGCTTTGATTTGTATTGTTTGCATTTAAATCTACTTAAAGCTCAATGTTAATTTTTTTGGATTTTAATCTTAATAGGTATTACAAGAAACACAGGACTTTAGTGGACATTACACTTATCTAGATCTTTTTTACTCAGAAATGAGTTATTTGCAAAATTTAAAGAAACTCTCTGTTTCGAGATCCTTCTGCAAATATACAAACCTTGCTCGTATTATAGTTTTAGATATCATACTAACCACATGAATGTTAATCCATTTAAAAAATTGCTATTTCAAGTTTCTAGATCATTTCGTCTGTTAAATCTCTCATAATAGAACCCTTTGCTGTCAACCCCTGATGGTTAATCCATTTAACTTTAGTTTTAACTTTTGTTATTCTGAGACACTGTGTCAATCTAAGGAACATTTGCCGGCCACTAGCCTATCTGTTTTAGTTCAAATAACAGAGAAATACTTCATTCACTGAGTGGTAATCTAAATCTGTATAGACAACGCCCTCCATGAAGTTACATAAGATACTGTACTCGAAGAAACCAATCAATAAAGAGATTCTTGATTAATTTTTTCACCAGCATATGTTATTTTAGAATAGCTTTACTTTTAACAATCAAAGAGAAATAAATAAAGAAAAAAGTTATTCTTTAAACTTAGGTTTTGAAGAAAAATCTATGACTACTGTAATATATCTAAGACTGTCACTCAATCCTCTGAGTGAATATTTCTGAACAAAACTCTACGTTAATTTAGTCACAAACATTTAGGATATTACAAAAGACTAAATCTGGACTTACATATTTGTTGACTTTCTTTTGTAGGTTGATGGCACTAAGATCAACAAGCGAGGAGTACAAGGAAAACAGTTTAGAAGGATTGTTCGCCTTAAGAGTAAAATTAGAGCACGTTGCAGTTTGAGTTAAGGTTGTATCTTCCAGAGGCTGTTGTTCCATTTTTGCTGGAATTGAAAAAAATCATTTAATTGAAAATGGATGTGTATAAATCATTTTAATAACCTATTCACTTTTGATTTTATTCAAACCAGTTTTTTTTTATACAGAAAACTACAAACAAGTGATTTATTAATAAAAATACTATTTCCATAGAATCTTAAATTCGTTCTAAAAGTAGTGCTACTCTACTTACTCTTGTTAGGTAAAACACATGGTCATAAGAACTTGTATATAAGCAACTTTGCTTAGTAATCAATTCTGTATAGCACTAATGAGAATTATTAAGCAGAGGTATTTTCAATGTTGCACAGATTGTGTCAAGTGATGCGATGTTGGAATGGGGGATGAGGTTTCTAGCGAGTATCAATAATTACGGTATATTTTTAACCTATACTCATATTTATATTGTTTGGATACAGAAAAATAATAGTGAAAGATTTTTTTCAATGGTTCAACTTTAACACAGAGTGTGTAACATATGTAACACAGAGAAGGGTAACATATGTAAAATAAATAATACAATCTAACAACCCTAATGGACAATCTCCAGATGGAACATAAATACCCCCGTCGCAGCAGACCTGCGTACTCAGCAAATTTCCAAATCAGTAATATGACAATAATAGTACAAGTATGTGACAAGATTGATCAATCAATACCTGTTGATAAATTAGAGTATTTGCCTATTCTCCATAACATTAACATGGGAAAGAGTATGCAGGTTTGCTGCTTTGAGGAACAGTAAAAGAAGGCATTTTTACTATAAACTATTTTTTACCAAGTTATATCATTATCTGGATATAGATAAAGGAGTTTGCCTATTATCCAAAACATTAACATGGGAAAGAGTATGCAGGTTTTCTGCTGTGAGAACCACATGAACTATGATTTTTTAGCATAAAGGTATGGATCCCAACCACATTAAGCTTAATACAAAGTTTCATACAAAATTGTTAATTAGTAAGGGAAATATTAATTTTTCCTTATCCTCCATAAGATTAGCATTGGAGCCCCTAAATACAATGTACTGTGTTTAGATTTTTTAATATCTCGGTAACCGTTGGAGATAGAGAAAATCTTTAGGAAACGACATTGTGTAGTTTTTTTAGCTGATTCTAATGGTAAAAGATAATATTTTAAAATTTTAAAAATAAATGGAAAAAAGTCAAAAAACCATTTTTGGGTTACAAAACCCCCCCAAACTACCAGTTCCGAATGACCGATATGTCTGGATTAGAAACTCGTCCAAGCAAATGTAGGAATACTTATTTCTACCAAATTTGGTCTCAATTGGACAATTTTTACAAGACTATGTGTGTGTTCACAGACACACACATATTCGCTGGGCACCTAAATACAAAAATACCACCGTCGCAGCACACCTGCGTACTCAGTGAATTTCCAAATCAATAATATGACAATAATAGTACAAGTATGTGACAAGATTGATCAATCAATACCTGTTGATAAATTAGAGTATTTGCCTATTCTCCATAACATTAACATGGGAAAGAGTATGCAGGTTTGCTGCTTTGAGGAACAGTAAAAAGGCATTTTTACTATAAACTATTTTTTACCAAGTTATATCATTATCTGGATATAGATAAAGGAGTTTGCCTATTATCCAAAACATTAACATGGGAAAGAGTATGCAGGTTTTCTGCTGTGAGAACCACATGAACTATGATTTTTTAGCATAAAGGTATGGATCCCAACCACATGAAGCTTAATACAAAGTTTCATACAAAATTGTTAATTAGTAAGGGAAATATTAATTTTTCCTTATCCTCCATAAGATTAGCATTGGAGCCCCTAAATACAATGTACTGTGTTTAGATTTTTTAATATCTCGGTAGTAACCGTTGGAGATAGAGAAAATCTTTAGGAAACGACATTGTGTAGTTTTTTTAGCTGATTCTAATGGTAAAAGATAATATTTTAAAATTTTAAAAATAAATGGAAAAAAGTCAAAAAACCATTTTTGGGTTACAAAACCCCCCCCAAACTACCAGTTCCGAATGACCGATATGTCTGGATTAGAAACTCGTCCAAGCAAATGTAGGAATACTTATTTCTACCAAATTTGGTCTCAATTGGACAATTTTTACAAGACTATGTGTGTGTTCACAGACACACACATATTCGCTGGGCACCTAAATACAAAAATACCACCGTCGCAGCACACCTGCGTACTCAGTGAATTTCCAAATCAATAATATAATAATTAGATTAGATTAGATTACTTGAAATGGCGACCATACCACAAGGTAGGTATTTTAAGCCAAGCATGAATGGGGACTGAATGTAAGATGATTGTGGTGTGATCTTGTAGTCTTGTTACTGACTAATGCTGACATGTTCCTTAGACAGGACTGTTAATTGATAGCGCAACAGCTGATGGCAACTAAGGGACCTACAGTTTAACGTGGAATCCGAACCACTGCCTCTGAATTACGAATTGGGCTAGTTATGAGGATGGTCTTTGCGGATTAATGTAGTATTTAATAGTGCGGACGTTAATCTACACAACAGAACATCACACCCACCGACCATCACTCACAACTATCCACAATTCGTAACCTCCACGTAGCTGGATTACACAGGATGACAGCACCATCCCAGTCTATATATATTTAGACTGGGATGGTGGGAGCTCAAGTTCATTTAATTTACAAATAACTATATATATATATGTGTGTGTATGTGTGTGTGTGTGTGTGTGTGTGTGTGTGTGTGTGTGTGTGTGTGTGTGTGTGCGTGCGTGTGCGTGTGTGTGTGTGTTTGTTCTTGTCTTTGAACATGATAACTCTCGTAAAAATGGTCCGATCGAGGCCAAATTTGTTAGGGACGTATTCCTACATTTGCTCAGACGAATTCATAAACCTGACACATCGGTCAATCGGAATGGGTATTTTGGGGAATTTGTACCCCAAAAATGGGGTTTTCCCCAAGAAAATTTTAAAAAATTTCAAATTTTATCTTACACCATTAGAATCAGCTAAAAAAACTACACAATTTAGTTCCTTAAGGTTGTTCTTAATCTCCAACGGTTACTGAGATATTAAAAAATCTAAACACTGAACATTGTATTTAGGGGCTCCAATTATCTTATGGAGGATGAGGAAAAACTAATATTGCCCTTCATAGTTTTGGATGAAACATTGTCTTTAGCTTCATGTGGTTGGGATCCATACGTTTATGCTAAAAAATCATAGTTTATGTGTTCCTCACAGCAGCAATCCTGCATACTCTTCCCCATGTTAATGTTATGGAGAATAGGCAAACTCCTTTATTTATGAAACTTGGTTTTATATGGTCAAACTACAAAATAGTTTATGGTAAAAATGCCTACTTTTACTGTTCCTCAAAGCAGCAAACCTGCATACTCTTGCCCATGTAAATGTTACGGAGAATAGGCAAAATACTCTAATTTATCAACAGGTATTGATTGATCAATCTTGTAACATACATGTATTATTATTGCCATATTATTGACTTGGAAATTCGCTGAGTGCGCAGGTCTGCTGCGACGGCAGGGTATTTACTGTTTAAACTTAAAAGTTAAAAAAATGAGGGTATTTGGTGATGAAGCTTTGAAAGTGACAGATAAATATAGTCTGTACTAATAGTCTATAAAAATGAATGTTTTACAATTCAAAAAATAAGTTACAGAAATGTAAATAGGCTACTGTCATCAGTTTTGAATTAAACTTAATGCAAACCTTGATTAAAAATTAATTTTCAACATTTTAGAATCATAGATATTGCATGTTAAGTATATTCACTGACAAAATAAAATAAAAATGTTTACAAACACACCTGTTATATAAAAATAACAGTTCTGTTTACAGAAAGATGATGGTTGTAATGTGGATTACTAACAACTAGGAGACAAAACGAAGGTAAAATGTCACATTTAAATTATACAAGTTCAACAATCTCATTTCGATACTCCACCAAGGCTAATAAATATATTAATTCAATTAATTGACTAATTTAATTAAAACCAATTGAATTAATTCACCCACAGGACAATTTAACTCTAATAATAACTTTCCTGGGAGATATCAAGATTTAACTGAAGTAAAAACAAAAACAAACTCATCTCTCCAGCTGTTGCTGTAGAATACTAAGAAAATATTGTGGGAGTGATTGAAATAAAAATTTCCCCATATGATTATAAAAATGCCTTCTTATTCGTATCATGGTCCTATGATCTCTAGTTTTAAATTATTGTGATAAATAGGTATAATTTCCATAATTACGTTAAATAAATCAGAATGTATAGCGTATTAAGTATAAAAATAACATTACGATGGACAAGAATGTATATTCATATTCATAGATAAACCACCAATCGAGAGTGATGGGTATTTTTGGTGATTTTAAGGTGAAGGGTAAGAATGAGACTGACTAAGGCCAGCTGATCCATTTACGAATTGTGGATATTTGTGCACGATGGTCGGTGAATGTAGTGTTCTCTTGTGTGGATGGTGTAACGTCCGCACTATTGAATACTACGTTAATCCACAAAAACCATCCTCATAATTAGACCAATTCATAATTCAAAGGCCGTGATTCGGATTCCACATTAAACTGTAGCTCCATTAGTTGCTATCGGCTGTTGGGCTATTAATTAATAGTCCTGTCTAAGGAACATATCCAATCCAATACCATAATACGAGCAAGGTTTATATATATATATATATATATTTGCACACGGATCTCGAAAACAGCACTAAGGACAATATGTGAATAGAGGCTTTTCATAAATATTTATTTTATGTATATAATAAATGTAAAATTATCAGGTTACCAAACAGTTTGTAAAAACTTAAGGGTAACAAAACCGTGCGAAATAAACGCAGGAAAGAGTATTTCCAAAATCTTTTGTGTTTTTATAGAAAACGTATTTTTGTTGTATTGCTTGAAGCCACTGTAACAAACCAATTAATATAGTTGTTTGTATAAAATACAAAATGGTGGTTAGCTATTAAACGAACGATTTTTCGACATGTTTATAGGAAATTTTTTGTTTATTTTGATGAGTACTATCACCCCTCGAAGTTTGTCCCCAACTTTAGTGAACACTCTGTATAGTTCTATTACGTAGCTGAAACATAACAGTGTAACTTTTCAGAAACATAACAGTGTAACCTTTCTTAAACATAACAGTGTAACATTTCTGAAACACAACAGTGTAACCTTTCAGAAACATAACAGTGTAACCTCTCTGAAACATAACAGTATAACATTTCTGAAACGTAACAGTGTAACCTTTCTGACATATTTCAGTGTCATGGTTTCAGTTGGTGACATTTTCACGTTTCAGAAACCCTTCAAAAACATAACCTGTAATGTTTCAATGTTTCATTGTAATGTTTCTGAAATGTGTCTGAAACTATTTTGTGCTGTATGGGTGTAAATTAAATTTCTCTTTTGCTTTTCAATCCTCATTCCGTTTATATCAAAATCAGTTGGTCACAGGATAATAATAACTGTATGGATAGTTAAACAGTAAATGATCCGCTAAAACAATTGAGGTTATTGGCTAAAACACCTTAACCGGCGTCGCTCCAGCGGTAGTGGGTTGGCCCCGTAACATGAAGGTCGCGTGTTCATACCCCATCAGGGGCACCTTTTTTTCAGTGCTATATTAATATTATGGTGTATTAAATCGGTTTTATTTAAACCACAAAAATGTTTTCATTGAGTAGTAAATGTGTTTTAATAACTCACTCAATAACTCTTTATTCAAGCCAGATTGACAATGTACAATTGTATTAGCCAGGTCAAGAAAATATTAAAATATAGCTTATACCAAACAAAACTTAAAATTAAAATATTAGAAAGACATAAGCTATAGTCCGCCAGCGATGCAGTTATGGACACTGTAGTAGCACTTATTAACAAGAATAGACCTAAGTTGCCTTTTGAAGCGACCCGGGTCAATTTCAATTTTTAGATTATGAGGTAGTACATTGAATAATTGAACGTCATTGTAGAATAGATGTTTCTTAAAAAAAAGTGGTTGAATGGGGCGGGATTTTTAAGTTTGAATTGTTTCTAAGTGAATACGCATGAAAATTTGGATTGTGGAACTGTGAAAAGTTGAGCTTAAGAAAAGTGAGAACTTCTAGAATGTAAATAGACGGAAAGGTGAGTATTTTTGATGTTATGAAAGCATCTCTACGTGATTGTCTTCTCTGTAAGCCATGAACGATTCTTATCGCTCGTTTTTGCAGGCGAAAGAGGAAAGATGTTCTTACATTTTGACTACCCCACACTGCTACAGCATAGGCCAAATGGGGATAGATAACTCCGTAATAGGCTGTCAACAGAACATCATGATCTGCAAACTTGGCCAACTGTCGAAGAAGGAAATTCCGGAACTAACTTTTCTACGAACAGAATGTATGTGAACATTGAAATTCAAGTTTTCATCAACCAAAAGGTCCAGAAATTTTACTTGAGCAGTGGCTTCTAGCTCATCCTCACTGAGCAAGAAGTTCTGCTGATTACTGACTTTTCTTATTGAAAAATCTACGAATTGAGTTTTTTACGAGTTGAGTCTGAGGAGATTTTCATCAAACCACTGCATCAATAAGTTACTCGCCTGCAAAAAAAGCACTCACTGTCAACTCCTGACGATTGGAACTGGAAACAGAGAAAGATGTATCATCAGCATAAAGACAGATGGTACCCCCCTGAATGACAGAAGGAAGATCATTCATGAACAATAGAAACAGCACCGGCCCCAGGATAGACCCCTGAGGTACTCCACTAGTAATCATGCTAGTAGAAGACCTAAATGGCTTCAGGCATCCCACTGTATCAGTAGCAATCACCTCAACATACTGACTTCTATTAGTCAGATACGATGTAAGCCACTGCAGTGCAAGGCCCCTTATGCCCAGACGGTGAAGCTTTTCCAAAAGTATAGCGTGGTTAACAGTGTCGAAGGCTTTACTTAGGTCAAAGAAAAATCCAATGCCTTCTCACCCCTATCCATTGCTTTCACGATGTTAGATACCAAGTGGTAAATTGCATTATTGTCGTTGACTTTTTTGACGAAGCCAAACTGATTCTCAGTCATCAAATTATTTTTATCAAGAAACTGCAATAATCTTTTTAAAAACATCTTTTCGAGCAGTTTAGAAATTGACGAGACAATATATATTGGCCTGAAATTATCACATAGGCGTTTATCACCATTTTTATACAATGGTTTTACGACCGAGAGTTTTAAAGACTCTGGAAATTGGCCATTTTGAAATGAAAAGTTTATCAGGTGAGTTAACGATGTCAACAGCACATCCCCCACTTCTTTTAGTAATCTGGGTGAAATTTCATCGGTACCAGCAGATCTCTTATTTTTCATTTGTTTAATCTCCGAATAAACTTCTTGCTCTGTTGTTGGCCAAAGGAAGAGTGAACCGGATGTATGTTTACCCCACTAATAGGAGTGGGTCTTTGAGATGGATTTGTAGTATTGCCAGCCTGGATAAAAAATGAATTAAATTTATCGGCAACCATAGTTGAGGGTCTTTAATTAAATTTCCTAAATCATCAAGGAGGTTGATTTTTCCCATTTTCTTATCACTGCAGTTTTTATTATCATTTATAGTTTGCTATATTGTTTTACTTTTATTATCTGATGTTTTAATTTTGTGCAGCAGCTGTTCTGATTTTTTCTTCCTCAGGAGTTTTTTGTAGTTAGATTTCAGGCAAAGGTAATTTTGTCGCATTGGAAAATTTGATGCAAGGTCTCTTTGTAATCGTGTATAGGTCAATCATTTGCACTAATTTTTCTAATTAATTTTTATAATACATGTATTATTCTAAACGAACAAAGCTCGGTCACCAGGTATTTTGATATAATCTAACACGCCAGCCTTAGTCAGTAACAAGACTAGAAGATCGCGCCACAATCATCCTACACTAATTTCTCATTCATGCTCAGTCATTAATACCATCACATAATGACGTTTGAATTTTGCTCAGGATCGAACCGGTAACCTTCAAAATATAAAGCAGGGGTTTTAGTAGGTATAAAGCAGTATATAAAACTTTTTTCAGACTTTTTATGTATTCTCGGGGTCAAAATATAATTGTGTGTTTTTGATGACCGACCAAAAATAAATAATATTAGGTATAGTGGTGCTGGTATTGGCGGAGACTAACTTTCAATATCCGTCGGGATGTGTGCATGTGTCTGTTAGTGAGGGGGTATAAACATAATGCAATAGCTATATGAATAAGTTTTTATCGTTTCTGAAAAATTCCTTTTTAAACCAGAAAATTTAGGTTGGTAATCGGAACTTCAATTAAAGAATGTGCAAAGGACATGTAACTTATTTTAATTAATTTTTGAACAGATTATAATCAGAATTAACCTTCAACATTATGTTGATTATATGTCCAGCAATGCCACGTGATAGTACGAATGAATAATATCATAATGACTGGGGCGGTGGCGTCGTCCTGTAATTCAGCTATTTGGAGGTCACGAATTGTGGATGATTGTGGATACACTGCACTGGCTCTTCAAATAAACCAGTCACCACGCCAGATATATTGAACATTAAAAAGCAACTGCAGTTTCTTTACGCATTGCCAAAGGATCTTGATTCGTCACATCCTATCCGCTTGAAGTATATAGAGGTGTGAAAAGAAACTTCAAAATGACTGTGCGTAAATCAAAATCAGACAAAATCCGAAATAAGATATTAGAGTCATCGAACAAATCTAAGACAATATGGGGAATCTTAAATGACACAAAAAGTTTTAAACTGAAGGTCCATTTCGTCATTTCATTAGTTGACAAAGATATGGCGGTACAGTGGAAGATCCAGGGATAGTCGCTGGAATCTTCAATAAATTCTTCTCTGATATTGGGACAGATTTACACAAAGAAAGTGACTGTATAGATAGGGCGAACTAATTGTCAGAGTCTCTTAATTTTGTAAACAATTCTCTATTATTGTCCCCTGTCACTAAACCTGAGGTTTCACTGAAACCAAAGCCATCGTGTGGGACAGATGAAATTTTGTCTCGACTTCTTCGAGAAACGTATGATATAGTTTCTGCTCTATTGACCCATGCATCTGATGAATTGTTCTTTTGAAAAGGGGTGCTTATTTCCATACTCCCTAAAACATGCTATTGTTAGGCCCATTCATAAATAGAGTGGAAGCAATTATGATTGTAGCAACTATCGGCCAAATTTCTTTAATTTCAACTTTTTCCAAGGGTTTTGAACGTCTTTTTGTGAACAGACTCTTGTCATTTTTTGGGAAAATTATATTTTGTCTTCCCACCAGTTTGGGTTTATAAGGGGAAATCGACCCTTGACGCAGTCAATCATGTTGTATCATTCTTGTCAGACGGGACCACCTAAAATGTCGACCACAAAGACGCCCTGGATTTTGGAGACACTGCACTTGGAATCAATTTTGACCTGTGTAAAGCATCTGATATGGTTGATCACCCAAAACCTTTCTGAAAAAACTTAACCGTCTTGGAGTACGGGGCTTAGCTCACGAATGGGTATCATTATTTCTTCAAGGAAGAACTCAGTCAGTCCGGATACCCTTCGTTGACTCCCAAGGAATTCATAATCATGCTACTACTGCTTCGTCTGTTGTAGTTCGAGAAGTTCCCCAGGGTTTTATTATCAGCCCAATTCTGATATGGTAAATTCGGATGGTGAATAGAGATTTTTCCTTCCTGCTACCAGTCTGCTTTCTACATCGACTTGTTATCCCCCTTGTTATATTGGTACAGTTTTATCCCTAAATAATTGAATCCTAGAATCCACGGCTTCTTGAGAATTTTGCCTTTATTAACTTGAAGATTATTTATTCAGGATTTGTTCTTGTCTTGAGATTAATAGGTATTTTCTTCTTTTGATTTAAAGCCCAACTCTCCTAGAATTTATAACCCAATTAATTATTAACATAATATTAATAATTTTCAATACATCTGTACACCGTAGAAGGCTTTTTCCAGTTTGAATGTGTGTGTCAAGCGTTTTAGGCCAGGCGTACTCCGCTGCAATAAGAAATCAATCTCTAGTTAAAAATTTTCTGACGTTCAATTCCTGTAGCTATCTTAACCATTATACTTATCACATACATTATAACACTTTTTTTAACAATGGCAATTTATAACTATATTATTTCATAGCTTATAATGAATTTTAATTATTAAATACCATTTTAAAATATAAATAACAAGGAAACACGACGGAAGAATACATCAATATACTACCGTACTGCATGATAAAAAGCTAGAGTACGCCCTGTGTGACCCAAAATACATCGCGTCGTCTGTTCCAAAATAGCAGTCACTATTGACTTTGATTATTTTACGAGTTCTAACTTCTGAGTTTAGGTTAAGTGCAAGTACGATGTTATTAAATTTCAGTAGATTATTATTATTTTAAAAGTAATCATGCTTTATTTGAAAACTTAGAAAAATATTCATCCGATAGAAATGTCGAAGTTATTAATTTTTAAGAAAATGGTTTTATGCAAACAAGTCTGTCTTGAGTTTCCCGTAATCTATAACAAATCTTATATTAATTCAGAACTGTTGAAAACCTTTAGACGTCCTTTATGTCTTTGGAAAAGTACAAATGGATGTTCTCGTTCATTGTATTTCCCTATAAAAAGAACAATTATTGAGGTAAGTTTCCAAAATCTGTTTTAGTTGTATACTCCTAGCCTTTGAACTCAGATTTTAATATTTTAAGTTAAATGAAATAGAAAATTATTATCTTGGTTGATAAAACTTCACAGTCTTATTCCTGGACGAGTATTTTTGAACACTCAGCTAAATTTTAGAGGTAATTTAATTAATTTGTGTATAATGGTAGGCATAGGCTACTGTATTGTACAATTTTCACTTAAAGAATAGGAATGAGAAGTATTTTGTATCCTGCTTTGAACATTGTTGTTTGCGAGTTAACTTATGAAATTAAAAATTAGATTAGTTAATACATTGACCTTTTTAAGGTAGGGTATCACCGACAACCACCAAGTATTTCAATAAGGACCATATACGCTACCAACTGGGACGGTAACATGTCCTGTAATCTAGTTACTGGATTGTCACAAATTGTGGATAGTTATGAGTGATGATCGGTGAATCTGAAATTTATTCTCTTGTGTGGATTAACGTGCTTACTATTGAATCAGACCATCCTCATAATTAGACCAGTTCGTAATTTAGAGGCAAAGTGGTTTGGATCCCTTCGGTTTTCTTGAGCTTCCAAGATTAAACTGAAGTAAAAACAAAACAAATTAATCTCACAAGCTGTTGAATACTAGAAAAAATAATATCATGGGGGAGTGTTTGAAATAAAAAATTCCTCTTTATGATAATCAAAACACCTTTGACGCTTGGCTGTTGGGCTACTAATTAACAGTCTTGTCTAAGGAACATGTCAGCATTAGTCAGTAACAAGACTTATAGACCGTGCATTCCCCTTCCCCCAACGACCAATTAACTAGTACCACAAACTTAGAAGGAAACAGCTGTGAAATTGTTATCCAACATATGACCGGTTCCAGGCGGTAGGCCTAGACAATCCATGGATGCAAAGGCGGGACATTAAAAAATATAGAAAATAATAAGGTTGTATTATGCCGATCATTGTGACATAGAAGAGTATAATAACTAATGCTTTAATAGAAAATATTAGTAGCTAAAATGAATCATTCAATTAAGAAAGAATTTTTAAGTTAATTTAATGTATTGAAAATATGATTGACATCTATTCTACAGTTCATTTAAAAGTTGCTTGGTTTTGTATGGTGTATGCGGTCATGCTACTAGTGAATTTTTTGTGGAATACAGTTTGATAAGATTATTAAGATGTAAGTGTACCAACTTGGCATATGTTTTTGTGCATGAAAAATATGAGCTTAAGTTGGAAATTTCAGATACTTGAAGACTGTAACGCTACATAATGGGCAGAACACAGAGAAAGAGAAAGAGAAAAAATACTATAACAGAAAGAGCAACTACATTAGGACATGATAAAGTATTGCAACAACTAGTGCAGTGGATGAAACAAAGTGGTTGGTGTGAAACAGTGTCGCTAGAACCAGCTGATTTCCTAACTACAGGTCGAGGATTGATGACCCGAAAAAACATCAGTAGTGGGGATATCATCGTCAGCATACCTGGTAAATGTTTAATGACTGTTCAAACTGCTTCAAATTCCTTATTTGGTTGGCTGTTTAAAAGGCGAATATTTTTATCACAGCAAATCCTTGCAGCTCATCTTGTATTAGAAAAACATTTGGGAGATGATTCTTTTTGGATGAAATACATCAGTTCATTACCAGAAAAAATAGGCACTCCAGTTTTTACTTCAAGTGCGGAAATAGATGCCCTTCCTTTTGAGGTCTCGAGTAAAGTGAATAGTTTTAAAGAAAACATTACATTACTGTTTCAAGAGTTAGAAGAATCCTTTTCAGCTGTTGACAAATGCCCACATTGTGACAGTACGATTTCACAAATATTTACTTTAGAGTGTTTTTTTTGGGCTTGGTTTATTATAAATTCCCGAGCCGTATATATTTGTCCAGAACGCAATAGTGATCATGATTTGAAATTATCAGACCCCAACTGTCTAGCTCTTGCACCATATTTGGATATGTTCAATCATTCAAATGAAGCCAAAGTTCAGGCATTTGTCAGTGAAGTTGATGGTTTTTACCAAATACAGACATTTACACCTTTTAGGAAGTACTCTCAAGTTTTTATCCATTATGGTGATCATTCCAATTTAAAACTGTACTTGGAGTATGGCTTTATCATTCATAAAAACATTCATGACACCCTACTAATCACCTTTGATGAAGTGTATAACATAATGATTGATGAACATCAAGAAACCCACACCTCTAAAAAAACATATTCTTTTCTTAAATCACATAATCTGTTGACCAACATGTATTTGAGTGCTGAAGGTTTGTCATGGAGCTTAAAGGCCCTCATCTATGTTTTATTGTCTTCTAACAAAATTGATCCCAAAACTATCCAGCTTAAAGTGTACTCCAACAGTTTTACTATCAGTGAGATGAAAGAGATCACTAAAGTAGGTAAGCTACTGCTAGAGAAAAAGTGCACTCAGCTCAAAACACAACTTCAAGAAATGGTCCATTTTAAAGAAAACCATCCTTCTAATAATGTATCTACGAGTTTCTTACTGGCTATTGATATGTACAACGAATACTTGAATGTACTAGATTGCTCTGAAAAATGCATACTATAGTTTTTGTATGTATATATACTCTTATATACATAGACCCTAATATAAGCAGTATTTCAGTATGTGAAAAATCCCTTATGCGTGACAATCTTATTGTTATTAAAATTTTAATAATAAAATGTGTGTATGTTTAAATTCTGATTTGTTCATTTTGGATTCCAATCTTTGTCTTCCTACAAACTTAGAATATCAATTTCAAGTTGTGATATAGGTAGTCTGTTATCATAAAAAGACATATATATTTATATTTCCCATGTAATGATAGTTTAAAATAAAATAAGTTATCATGATTTACCACAGATCAAAAAGTGTTGAAGTCATACTAGTTAATCTTATTTAACCATTCTATTACATAAAGAAATATTTTAATATTGTATTTATTGCTAATTTCTTCTAACCATTTCATTAGTTTAATAACAGGTATCAGGTTCCCCCTTTTCAAATATTTTTAATTTACAAGTTTTAATTAAAATGATTTTTTGTATTAAAATAATTTGTAGTTTTAGCAATGTTTATTGTTTCACATTTGTGAACAATTCCTGATTTTTTGACCAAATTTTAATTTCTATAAAACATTATTTTCGTGTGTTCATGAACAAGCCATGAAAATTTTCTGTGAAACATTTTTTAATATTTAAATGAATGTCTATTAAATTTATAATGAAAGGAACTGTTCTGTCAACCGCAATGACTTTACAGATATTGTAGACAAACCCCTGTTATAGTCATTTATGCCTGTCATGATTTTACTTGAATTCTGATAGTTTGTAAATATATACTTATACCTGAGGTTAATGCCAATAAATTGATAAAAATTTTTTTTTTATTTGATTAAATTAGATTCGAATTTTGTATAGTTTTCAAATGATATATATATATATACATATATATTCACTGTTTAGTTCACCAATTAAGCCTACAAATAAGGCTCTTACAACAATTATGTAATAAACTTGAATTAAGTAGCCTATACCAAGTACCCTTTAAATTAAAGGGCAGGGCTACTTATTAAAGTAAATTAGTACCTCATTAAAGGATGTTTGGTATACTTGATTCAAGTTTATTATATATATATATATATAAATCCTATGTTAACCTGTAAATTTCAATAAACAAAGTCTTATTCATTAAGTTAAATCACTGTGGTTTTATATTTAATAGCTAAAAGTGTATTTGAAATTAAAAACAAATACTGTAGGTGGAATGTAAACAAGTCCGATATTAAGTCTCTTGTTAAATTTGTCTCCTAATTTAAAAGTTATTTTATTTTTTAATATCATTTGTAGTTTATCCACCCTCTGTATGTTGGAATTGTGTAATAAAGAATTTTATGATGTACAGTAGGTAAATGTTTTTTATATTCCAAGTTGTTATACCCCATCTACTTGTATTTTTTAAATCCCTGGAAATGAATGATTACATGTATAATTTGCGGGAAAATTTAAGTAAAAACACTTTTGGGATATTTATACTTTACTGATACTGATAAAATCTAGGGGAAAGATTGCACTGTGACCTATAAAATCTATTGTGTCCCCCAGATTAGTCTCTTGTTCTTGCCTAGAGAACCCCCTCGAGTCTTAATGCCTTAATAAAGTTTAGTATTATGAGGGGTTCTAACTTTAGAAAATGCTCCACCGCCACCTGGTGTGTTCCCAAGCTTCTGGCTCTCTTCTGTGCTATCGCGTCACACTCGGCCAATAGGTGTCGAGGTGTTTCCTCTCCAGATTGGCAGAAGCGACATTCACCCTCTTGAACAATGCCCATCTTGCTCAGATGACCCCTGAGCCTACAATGCCCGGTTAAAAATCCCGTCAGTATCCTTAGATTGTTTTTCTTAAGCCTGATCATGGTCTCAGACCTTCTTATATTATGCCCTCCAAGCATTTCCTTAGCCTGTCGGCATACCGGATGAACGGTCCAGGCTTTCCCTCTGGCTTCCTTCTCTTCCTCCTTTAATTTCTTTTTAAAATAGGAGTCCTCCAGTGCACAACCTGACTCCGGTCCTACAAAGGGGGTGGCTGCCCCTACCTAGCCAGTTTGTCTGCTACTTCATTCCCCTGAACACCTTGGTGCCCAGGTACCCAAAGTAGTAACAACTTGTTGTTCTTCCCCAATTGGTCCAGACTTCTCCGACAGTCCCAGACAATCTTGGATCTGAAGGTTGCTGAGCTCAAGGCTCCAATGGCAGCCTGGCTATCTGACAGGATCACAATCTCCCTTTTCATGTATCCTCTGCTTAAGTTAAAGTGTGCACACCTTTCTATGGCCTTGACCTCCGCTTGGAATATGCTGGGGGAACGCCCCAGTGATTCATTGTATTTGATCCTGGGACCAAATTCCCCTACACCAGTCCCCTCCTCGGTCTTGGAGCCATCAGTGTACCACCTGATGACCTGATTCCCGAGGGAATTTAGGGTTTTCCCGTCCCAGCTAAGTTTATTTCGTAGCTCCACATGGAATTTCCTTTCAAAGTTAGAACTTATTTATACTTTAAAAAACAATAAATTATTTCAATAATCTTTGATAGTTCAGGGGGTATTGAAGTATGAAAACATAGGAAGTAACTAGCTTAGAATTCTATTACAGTGGAACCTCGATTTAACGTATTTCAAGGGACTAAGAAATATATATGTTATATAGGGGTTTTCCTTAAAACGAGGTTTGTTAAATCGAGGTTGAATTTTGCTGAAATTTGTTATATAGGGGATAGTCAAAACCTCCAAATAAAGAATATTGAATGTGTCCAATCTCTATTTAAATAGATTTTAGGCAAATGTTAATTTTGTTTTACTGTATGTTTTACTGCTACAGATTGGCTTAATCACCCATTACTTGCTTGAAAACCATTATAACCCAATTCCTCGGCCAATTGTTGAGTTTTTTCCTGAAGTACATACCCTGAAACGGATACATTTTTGTCATGGCATTGTTCCATCCATAACATGACAGCACTTTCAACATCTTGTAATTCGGGCCGTTTAGATTTTTTACACTGACCAGAAAGTCCACCTTCTTCTTCATATTTCTATTTATTTTTGAATATTGTTTGAAGAGTTGTTTATGTTATTTAAACTCCCTAGCAATGTCCAAATTCTCCATATGCAGGTTTTCTTTAATGGTTTTTAATACTTCACATTTAAAGTCCACATTAAGAGTACTACTTTTCTCCGCCATGACACACCAACACAAAAAAAACACACCAACGTGTTAATCAACAATCACACACGAAACACTGCTACGATATGCAACACAGTCTTAATAATAGGTGCAATAGATGTGCGCCTTATATAAATATGAAGTGCAACAGGTGGAAGTAAGGGGTATTCTGCTTGAGTGATGGCCTAGATAAAAACCATGGGAATACGTTATATAGAGGTTATGTTTGTTATATAGGGGTTTCTTACATTGGATATTCACTATAAAGGGTAAGAAAATAACTAACAAACACACAAAATATAAGATAATGTTTATTTGTCATAATTTACATTGTTACATGCATAGACTTGTCAATTAGTATCTTTCAGACTATATAGTGCTGCATTTTGTCATTACAACGTGTGCTTATACCTAAATTATTATATAATAAGAAGTTATTCTTTTTTACATGCAGTAATTAACTTAATCAAAGTTAAATGGTCTATCCAGTCAATAAATAAATACAAAATACCCAGTTAATTTAATCATGCAGAAGTAGGATGACATGACTAGAAAAAGCATTAAAAAGACGTATGGCAAAATAAATAAAATTCATTCATTAATAAATAAATCAAATAACATATACGTCATATAGAGAGTTTTATAACTATTTTGTTCGCTATATAGGTGTTCTGTATATGACGTTTTCAAGGGGAATAAAAAATAATACATTATACCGAGTAATACGTTACATTGAGGGTTGTTATAGAGAGGTTCCACTGTATTAGGAATACAGTAGGCCGACAGTCGCTATTATCCAGACTGCGCTACACATCCTACTCTGGCTTGTGCAGTAGATAATCCAGCAACGCTTTTGTGCTCTTGCCGATGAGCCAGTAAATTTCGCTAGTCTCTATAAGGAAAGTAAGTGAAACTTCAATAATTCATGGTTTATTCCAACTTTTTTATTAATAAACCATTTTGTTTTTAAACTGAACTTGCACTAAGCAGAAAAATTACCTAATAAAATTTGTTAAGGCCTATACAATCAGTTTTAACTGTCAGTTACTGACAGACTATTAGACAGTACAGATAAAAATCAAAATATGTTTATTGCCACTAATTTGTTAATATTGTTAATTACAATAGGCCAAGTCATTCGCATTGCAATGCTAAATGTATGAAGTACACAGATATATAATTGATCATTAAAATTCAGTTTTATATCAGTTTTAACAGAAAGTTAAAACATTCACATAAAAGTGAAAGCTCACCCCTAAAACCCCTTACAAATATGAAAAATACAAATTTCTCAAAATTAGCTCTATGGATTTTGATCAAAATTTCATGATATATAGGTAGGTATTAAGGTCTGAAATAATATGAGACCACCCGGAAGTCTAATGGTTCAAAAGTTTTGGACTTTTAAATGTAAAAAAATACTTTCTCTAAACTAGTCATAGACTAACGGTTCCAGAGAAAATTTAAATTTAAAGTCCACGTTAAACGAACAGTACTTTGTCAGAGAGCACCCAATGTTATTCTTAAGCAGAATATTAAAAATTAGTATCTTTCTAATTTCTCAACCGGGCTCCATGAAACTTGGCATGCAGTGTAGGGTTCAATAGCCCAACAAAATCCAGTCATAAAGTCAAACATTAATCAAGAGGGGGGGAGCTATGTCCCTGCTGTATCTGAGATTCACTGTATTTATTCATTTTATACCAGCTATTAATTTTAAGTTACAACATCAGTAATCATTTATGTTTATTATTGTTTACTTCTTGTTCTAATAAAATTATTTTTCTATCTTCTGACTTAATTACTCAAACTTATAAGTGGCGACGAGGATGAGATTCTTTCAACTTTTGAAATGCATCAACAGCGATCAACCACATCCTGTTCCAGAATGACCCTGCAAAATCAATGTGTATCCTCTCCCATGGTTTACTTGGAGTAGGCAAACTTCGAAACTCTTGTTTAGGATTTGGTTGTATCTGAAGACAATGAGCGCAAGATTTTGATACACTCTCTATATCTTGATCCATGTGAAACCACCAACAGTGGCGTCTTGCCATTTGCTTCATACGCACGATTACCCAGTGAGCGGTATGCAGTAACTGAAGGACAGAAGATGTGAGTGTTGATGGGACCACTACCCTAGGATATTCAGACTGAAACAACAACACGCCAGATTGTACAGTAAGAGCATACCTGCGGTCAAAATATGGTTTTAACTCACCATTTGGAGAACAATCTGGCCATCCATGTTCAATGTAGAAAAGAACTTCTCGAAGAGTATTGTCTTTTTGGTGTTCTTGAGCTACTTGCTCATAACTTATTGGAAAACTGATAATGTTAGCCATTACATCTTCTGTAATCCAATTACAACATTCTTCCAGGTTATCAAATGTCGAATCAGGGTCACATGAAAGGCTGGATAAAGCATCGGCATTAATATGTTTGTCTGTTGACCTGTAACGAATAGAGAAAAGGTAGCTCATTAGAGTTATTGTCCATCGCTGAAGCCTTGATAATGTGTTCGTTAGTAATTGTTTGTCAGGGTGAAATAGTGAGACAAGGGGTTTATGGTCTGTAATTAGTTCAAAAGACATCCCATACAAGTACTGGTGAAACTTTTTTACTCCTAAAATAATTGAAAGAGCTTCTTTTTAGCGAATTTCCCATAGGGAAGAAGCTATTACCGTAGGTCTCATGGCAAGAGTTAAGCCCGAGACCATGTTATTTTTTCTTCTTTAGGTGCCCAGAGACCAAAAACAATAGTCGTTAAAATTTATATATATATATATATATATATATATATATATATATATATATATATATATGTGTCTGTGAACACGATAACTCTCGTAAAAATGGTCCGATCAAGACCAAATTTGGTAGAGACGTGTATTCCTGCAAACGCTCGGACGAGTTTGTAAACCAGACATATTGGTCAATGGGAACGGGTAGTTTGGGGGGGTTTTGTACCCCAAAATGGGGTTTTTTGCGTTTTTCACACGTAATTTTTAAAAATTTCTAATTTTATATTTCACTATTGGAATCAGCTTAAAAAACTACACAATTAAGTTCCTTAAAGTTTTTCTCTATCTTCAACGGTTACCGAGATATAAAAAAATCTAAACACAGTACGTTGTATTTTGAGGCTCCAATGTAAATCTTATGGAGGATTAGGAAAAATTAATATTTCCCATATTAATCAATATTTTTGGATAAAACTTGATATTTAGCTTCATGTGGTCGAGATCTATTCATTTATGCTTAAAAATTATAGTTTATGTGTTTATCATGGCAGCAAACCTGCATACTCTTTTCCCATGTTAATCATATAGGGAATAGGCAAAGTCCTTTATTTATGGACAGATGTTGATGAAAGTTGGTATAAATATTAAGATAAAAATTATTCATGGTAGAAATGACTTCTTTCAGTGTTCCTCACAGCAGCTAACCTGCACACTCTTTCCTATGTTAATCTTAAGGAGAATAGGCAAATAATTCTCAAGTTTATCGACAGATTTTGACCAAACTTGTCATATATTATTATTATTATATTATTGTTTTGGAAATTCGCTGAGTACGCAGGTCTGCTGCGACGGGGGTATTTTTTATTTGGCTATACCCCTTTTCTGCAGCATTTAAGGTCTTAGACGCAAAGGCCACAGGACATCTGAACCATCTGGGTACCTTAATGGCAATACAGCACCTATTCCGTAAGAAGAAGCAACTGTAGCCAATATTGCACGAAAGTCGCTGTTATAGGGAACAAGTCTTGTAACATTTATCTGGCATTTGTTTGTTGCATTCTCAAAATTTCCTTTTGTCTTAAAAATGAACAATACTACAAGTGAATCAACTATCCGTGCATTGCGTCAAATATTTTTTATGGAAGGACCACCGGATACTCTTGTATCTGACAGTGGTACACAATTTACATCGACTGTTTTCAAAAATTTCTGTCTCAAAGCAGGAATATCACATTTGACGACTGCTCCATTTCACCCCTCCTTGAACAGGGGAACATTTTATAAGGACTTTTAAAGACGCCATGAAATTTAGTGACTAGAAGCAAAAATGTACAAGATGCTCTGAATACAGTTTGTTTACTTATACTTTATACTTATACTTTTAACTGAAATGGCGACCTACCCAGGTAGGTATCTTAAGCCAAGTATGAATGTAGGATAATTGTGGCGCGATATTGTAGTCTTGTATTTTTGTGTATTTCTACGCCAGAGGCATTTTTTAACGTTTTGATGGGGAACGGTCCAAACCCCGGTCTTGTTACTACCTAACATACACCTGTTGTTAGGACGCATCATTAATTAATAGCCCAATGACAAATGGCGACTGGGTCCAGATTCGACCCTTGCGGGATTCGCGGTGACCTTCAGTTTTGAAGGCGGGTATTATAACCACTACACCACCCAGCCAGTTAACTGTTCCACCACTAGCTGGAACTGTTATGTATATAATTTCGGACTAGGCCTTTTTATTAGACCCCACTGGGGACCCCTTCTTAATTGCTATCTATAAGCTAAGATACACCTTTTTCCTTCCTTGGACATTCTTTTTGTGTGATAAATATTCCTATACCCATAATCCACCCCCTCACCGGTGATCTGTTTACTTTTGTTCTGTGAATTATGGTAAGCCTAGCTAATAATGGTAAACTATGTTTTCATGTACACTGAGTACAAAATAAACATTGATGCCTGTTTTCAATCACTCACCTGACTTATAAAAAAATTTGACTTTAAGACATGTAAAAATTTGGATTATTTGTTTATTTTTAGCGAATTTCCCATAGGGAAGAAGCTATTACCGTAGGTCTCATGGCAAGAGTTAAGCCTGAGACCATGTTATTTTTTCTTCTTTAGGTGCCCAGAGACCAAAAACAATAGTCGTTAAAATTTTTATATATATATATATATGTATATATATATATATATATATATGTGTCTGTGAACACGATAACTCTCGTAAAAATGGTCCGATCGAGACCAAATTTGGTAGAGACGTGTATTCCTACAAATGCTTGGACGAGTTCGTTAACCAGACATATCGGTCAATGGGAACGGGTAGTTTGGGGGGGTTTTGTACCCCAAAATGGGGTTTTTGGCGTTTTTCACATGTAATTTAAAAAAATTTCTAATTTTATATTTCACCATTAGAATCAGCTTAAAAAACTACACAATTAAGTTCCTTAAAGTTTTTCTCTATCTTCAACGGTTACCGAGATATAAAAAAATCTAAACACAGTACGTTGTATTTTGAGGCTCCAATGTTAATCTTATGGAGGATTAGGAAAAATTAATTTTTCACTTATTATCTAATATTTTTGGATGAAACTTGATATTTAGCTTCATGTGGTTGAGATCCATACATTTGTGCTAAAAAATCATAGTTCATGTGTTTATCATGGCAGCAAACCTGCATACTCTTTTCCCATGTTAATCATATGGAGATTAGGCAAACTCCTTTATTTATGGACAGATGTTGATGAAAGTTGGTATAAATGTTAAAAATAAAATTTTTGATGGTATAAATGGCTACTTTCAGTGTTCCTCAAAGCAGCAAACCTACTCACTCTTTCCCAATTTAATCTTATGGAGAATAGGCAAATAATTCTCATGTTTATCGACAGATTTGGACCAAACTTTTCATATATTATTATTATTATATCATTGATTTGGAAATTCGCTGAGTATGCAGGTCTGCTGCAACGGGGGTATTAGTATTTAATACATCAAAACTAACAAAATTACAGTGAAATATATTTTTACAACAACCAAAATTTTGTGATACAAGAAAAATGTAGGCCTAATACTTGAATGTGACAAAACATATTTAATCATTTGCTGAACCTGACTGAGTATATTTATGAGTAATTAGGTTAGGTTCGAAATCAACATAAGGCAAACAAAATGTTGGGACCATTGATAGATAAGTTGGAGTGTGTTGAGGATAAGTTAATGAAAATAAAGAATGAAGAATCCAAAGTAGAAAGTTGTTCTACAAATGAACGGTTCAGAAATTTAACAAACACTGTTAACATTTTGAGCGCCTTGGTTTATAAATCAACACAGAATAAGAACTATGAAGATGATATTGCTTCATGCCATGGCAAAAGTGTTAATCCTTTGCCAAACCTCTGTAGTTCAGAGGAATTCCTAAACGAAGTAAAGAACCTGCTTCAGCCTGTCAGCCTTAGTCTTGTTATTGACTAAGGCTGACATGTTCCTTAGACAGGACTGTTAAATAATAGCCCAACATCCGATGGCAACTAATGGACCTACAATTTAACGTGAAATCCGAACCACAGCCTTTGAATTACGAATTGGTCTAATTATGAGGATGGTCTTTGTGGATTAACGTAGTATTCAATAGTGCGGACGTTAATCCACACAAGAGAACATTACATACACCGACCATCTCTCACAACTATCCACAATTCGTGACCTCCAGGTAGCTGGATTACAGGATGTCGACACCGTCCCAGTCTTTACTTACCGTACCACTCCAAATCCTAGCAAAGGCAAATCTCTAGCAAAATTCTTCAGTGAACAACACCGCTGGATTAAAGGTATTATTACTGAAAATTGTGGACAAATGATGTACAAAATAAATACTAAAGGGGACCAGTTACCAGACATCAGAACCAAATAAGACTAGGCCTACTACAGACCCCTTCAAAATAATTTACCAACAAGGAATATATCAATACCAATCTAAAAAGTAAAATCATCCAGAATCACCAGGGAACTCCTTCTTATGTTAATGGCAAAAACAACAATACAGTGTCAAGTGCCGTATAGGAAACATCAACTGTCAATCTTCTAAGTGACTTACAGGAAACATCAACAGTAAATCTGCCAAGTGACCTACAGGAAACACGAAATGTCAATTTGCCAGAAAAAAGTGAGTCACAGGATTATGCTCAACAACCACCAGAACTACGAGTATCTTTAATCCATGACTACACTGCCAAGACTGTAGAAAAAGGACAATCACCACCGTCAGACTCATCAAGTGTTGTTCGACCAAGGACACGCCGACAAGTAACATTTCAGTTACCAGCATCTGAAATTAAGCAGGAGGAGAGAGAGGTTCCTCGGCGATCAGGGAGAATTTGTAACATACCCTCACGGTATTCTCCTTAATAAAAGGGGAGGAATGCTGTATCTTAGATTCTCATTTTATACCAGCTGTTAATTTTAAGTTACAACATCAGTAATCATTTATGTTTATTATTGTTTACTTCTTGCCGTAGTAAAATTATTTTTCTATCTCCTGACTTAATTACTTAAAGTTATAAGTCCCCAAAAATATCTACCAAATATTTTAACTGGTTTTCTCTTGTTAGTTTAACCCTATAAGTGGCAAGCTTTTTTCTTTGAACTGTAACATAAAAATAATTACTTATCTTCTGGAAATATTAAGTGTAAACAAAAGAAGAGCATAAAACATAGCCCATTTCAGCAACTACCATCCGCTGCTGACTCTGGTTTGATTTGGATAGCCAGACCTTCAACCCTCCAGTCTCTCCCACCCACTGTGGGATCACCTCCTTTATTGCTTGGAACACCTCGGCTTCTGTGGAGAGCGTGTTCAGGTCTCGGATCTCCACCAAGCGGCTCTAGGGCAAAAATAGCACCTTGTCCCCAAGAGCAGACTTAAGAGAAGTGGCTAACCCGCCCCTATCTTTTGACTTCCCCAGTTTGAGGAGAATATACCCATTCTGGGTTCGTCTTTATAATGGTCTCCATCTCCTCTGGCTTGGCCTGAGATTTTATCTGGCCCAGTACCTCGGCGAAAGATTGCCCCCCTAAGGCCTTGATCAAAATCGCCTCAGCCCTAGGCTTTTATGGCCTGGGTCGGCCAGGCTTCCTGAAAGGATTGCCAGGGGCCTCCCTAGCCGGCTTAGAGATTTCTTCCCTTTCGCCGGAGTTTTCTTCAGGGCTCCTTCGGCATGTTTCAGCTGTCTCTTCTCCTTTTTCATTAGCCGTCGCTCCCACTTCCTTAATGGTGTTGATGGGGTGATAATCTTAGGAGGATGAGGCGTCAGGATTCGGGCGTCCTTGAGGGAAGCAGCTGCTGGAGTGGAATCAGTGATCGGAATGGGACTGGTCTGCGTGGTCGCAGAAGCATATGTCCTTCTCAGCAACGGCTCCAAATCCGTCAGGTCAAGGCTGCCTGTCGAGAAAGCCCTCTGTTGCTTCGTAAGCTTTCTTGCTAGAGAGGACTCTGTTGGTGATGTTGCTGACTTACCGCCCGCAGTCTTATCTTCTGGCACTCTGTGATTTCACCGAGAAAATCCTGGAGTTTCGAAATGTCATCCTTGATCTCCTTTTTCACATTCCTTTGAACCACAAGGATCTTTGCCATCTCCCTCAAAAGAACGGACATGTTCTTCAACATGGATGCCTCCTCCTCATTGGTGTTATCCTGCTACTGCTACTGAGGGATTCTCTCGATGTGACCTAGTGATATATCCGATGTTTCCATCACCAGGTCTCCACATTCACTGTGCCTGATCACTTACCGCCCTGAACGGTGCTGTTGGAGAGGAGGTTTTAATTCCCCCATTCGGCGTCATGGTCGATGTTGGGGACCTCAGCATCAAAGAGCTCCACCTGTCCATATTTTATATTATGAGCTTAGGTTTCCATTGGTTGGTTCGATAGGCAGCCTGTCCAATCGTGTTTTTCACATAAATTATTAGACACCTTATTAATCACTTAAATTATGAAACTCAAATTATAATTTAAATGGAAATTTAATGTTATTAAGGACTAAAATTAAAAAAGTTTAGGAATATTAGGTTTCTACTATATAATATATCTATATCCAAATTACTCAATTATTTGTTCAATCAATCTTTAGTATCATAATTTTAGCTTCAAAATTATAGCATTTTCTATTTAACACTTTTTTTGATATTGTTCATAAAAAATGTGTAATTTTAAAGTAAGTTAAAAAATATTTGGCTGCCAGTATGTAAATAGAATCTTGATATCCATTACCAAGGTTGCCCTTAACCTTCTCAAAAACCACCTAGATAATCTTACCATGTACCACTATGACCAAAGTAAAATTACGAAACCTTATGAAGGTTGCTCTTATTAGTTGTTAACAATGAACCAAGTTTGAACATTTTTTAGCTTTAGTGGCTAATGAGAGATGATTAACCATGTGAAAAGTACATACTGTACACGGTCAGACAGGCACTACTCAATATAATTTGTTTAACAGAGTGGTACTAGTGATGGGGAGCGTAGAAGTAGGTGGTCGCCCCAATTTCAACCACAAACCCGAGGTTGCTTCCATCCTGGAGTGTCTGGCCTGTCGAGAGAACATGTGAGCCTAGGGCAGCAAGCCATCACCAGCCAACAAATGCTTCAGGGCATGCTCGCCTACATTTGGCCGAAAGTCAGTGTTCACAATACTAGTACTTTTATCTGTTAATAATGGTATCCAGGTTACTTGTAATATTTTTTAAATAAGTTAGGCTATATATATAATTTTATTTAGAGTACCTAAGAACTAGAAAGTCTTTGATAAAATGTAGTGTGGTCCAATTTATCTGTAAATTAAATCAAACAAACTAATTTGATAAAAAAAATTTTTATCACACCCACTTAATAACATATTTAATAAATAACATATTTGTTTGAAAAATAGAATTTATTTAACTAAAATAGTATTTAAACTATCAAGTTCTGTTGGCCTAGATAAAATTTGAGTAAAATCCTTTTACTCAAGTTACAAAGTTATTATCACACTGACCTATACAACTTCCCGCAAACTGTTGAACAAAACCTGATTTGAACTAGAAATATCTGAGCTATAGTAGATATAATCTTTTAACAGAATGATTCAGGGATCAGAAATAGAGTGAAGCTAGCGGTGGGACTTCTCATCGGAGCAAAACTGCTTAACGTGACTGTCCCATTCCTACTGAAATTTGCTGTTGATGACTTGAATGCCAAGATGGCCACTTCAGGAGAAGCAGTCCTAGGGTTCTCCTCAGCCCCGGATGCTGTGCTCAGCACTGCTGTGGCCTTGCTTGTGGGATGTAAGTACGTTGCAAGGAATTATTGAGAGTTTAATATGGTCATTCCGAGCCCTTCTATGTGACAATGTAAGGCACAATCATCATGTTACCAGTACCAAGCTTAATCACCCTTCAGGCCAGTATCAGGCTTATCTTTTACTTTTAGATTGACCAATACAACTTCTCGCAGTAAAACAGAAGCACACCTAGGTTCCATGGTACTCTCTTGCTAATATAATATGTTTGATAGTACAGTAAACCCTCTCATATCCGGACCCTCCTATGTCCGGACGTGATTTTGAAAGAATGCAAAAATTTAAAATTACTCTAGGAGGTAAATGTTTGTTAAACCAGTAGTCGCGAACGATGTTTGTAGGCCGGTAGTAGCGCACCGGTTTCCGACCGTGGGGTTGAAGCGATGTGGACAGTGGTAATGTTCAAAAGCGGAGTGGGGAAACGATGAGTCACCCTAGTCTCGAGTGCCTGAGTCTCTAGCGCTACTGTCTGTATTCTGAGCTATATTGTGCAAGGTCACTGACTTACGAAACAATAAACCTCCCCACCCCACCTGTTCATACCTACCCCAATAGCCAAGCCAACGCATCACATGTACTGTAGTGACGACACCCGCCTCCGCGGTCAGTGTCACCTTTGTTTTGCTTCAGTGACCTAGTCTTTCTTGTAACGGTTCGTTTTAGTTTCGGGTAGGATTGTAGGAATAAGGTATAATGGCCGGAAAAAGAAAAAAGGTTGTCATTATGATGGAGGAAAAATTGTATTACTCTTAGTACTGTACCACTTTGTACTGTATTACGTAATTGTTTGAGTTTTGATATTATTAAAGTGGGTTTTTTATTTAATATCCGGATGATTTGCTATCCGGCTCGGCCATCGCCACATTAGTCTGGATATGAGAGGGTTTACTGTAAATGTATGATCGTCAAACAGATTTATATTTCAGATTTAGTAGAGTATATGTTTCATCATTAGGACATATTTATCACCACAATAGCTGTCTCCACTATCCGACCGAGTGTCTGACTGTCTATCTATAGTTCTTACTCTCCCGTTGTTACTGAGCCTGCCGAAATCTTGTACACTCCACTTACATGATATTTTAATTGATCAACTTCAATTTGACTTGAATGTTCATAACAAACCTAAGGGTTTCGTATTCCGAGCCTGTAAAGTTTGTAAGCCACATAATCAAGAAATTAGATTACAAGTTCTCCTACACGTTCTAAATCTCTGGTGGATATGAATGATTGTATCTATTTCAATTTATATACGTATTTGTGTACTTTTTTCATCAAAA
Organism: Nephotettix cincticeps; assembly: GCA_023375725.1. Taxonomy (NCBI): domain Eukaryota; kingdom Metazoa; phylum Arthropoda; class Insecta; order Hemiptera; family Cicadellidae; genus Nephotettix; species Nephotettix cincticeps. The sequence continues at coordinate 106,816,593 of CM041791.1, read as the reverse complement.
TGAAAAAATTTTGTAAATAACAACAAACATATTAACCTACAGTAACATTAACATGTCTGTTAATTTTAGTTTAAGTCAATACTGTATAAATGAGGTGCCCGAGGAAAATCCTTTAACATGGAAGGTGATGATTTAATAAATAAATGAATACTCTATAACTCCCTTTTATAATGGTGGAAATTATTAGCACTTCAGGTCTATACACATTTGCAATAGAATTTGTCACAACATATTACACATAACTAGGCCTATCTAGAAACGGGCTGAGTGGTTATAGTGCCTGCCATCAAAACTGAAGGTTGCTGGATCGAATCCTGCAAGGATCGAATCTAGACCTAGTTGCCATTTTGTCGTTGACTATTAATTAATTATTAACAACAGGTCGATGTTAGGTAGTGACAAGACCAGGGTTTGGAAAATTCCCTATCAAAACGTTAAAAATGCCAAGAGGTGTAGAAAGACACAAAACGAAAACATTTGTAACCCATAAACCTGGAAAAAGGTAACTTTATTACATGTTTGTTGAAAAATCTTATATTCAACAAATCTTATATTCATGTTGAAAAATCTTATATTCATTGTAACTCATTGTTTCCGAGAAACAACATTAAGGTGGTTTTAGTCCTAATATTATTATCATACGAATCTGTATTGGTGGTTTTGTCACGAAGTACTTACTTCATACTTACAACTGAACTTACTGAAAACATCAGGTTTTGTTCTTAATACGTTATAGTTTGAATTGTAATCAAATAAATATTGTGTTAGCTTGTCGTGGAGGGCTGGTCAGTCAGTAGGGTCAACACAGATGAAATATGAGGTATAATACAAAGCGGTGCTTTTTAAGTAAGGTTCGTTTTGTTGAAGTCACGAGTAGTTCACATGCATACCACAATGAGTATGTGTGTCAGGTACCGGCAAGCATTAAGGATAACTGTACTCAATTTCAGTTGTGTAGTTATCATTTACAGTTCGTCTCGGTGCTTTCAAATTGTTTCAGATTATCAATTCGTTCATCACATGAGAGGTTCGCACAGGGTAATGGTTCTTGTCAGCAAATAACCTGTCTACTGCCAAAACTCATTGACACATGTGCGAAGTATACAATGATACTGTTATTTGTAACAGCAAGGTGTGTGATTGTTTACTAGAATTTAAAGATGGCCATGAAAATGTCCATGATGAAGACTGCTCAGGTCGCCCATCTTTAAATACAGACGATGTAGTTCCTTTGGTTGAAGCGAGAACTCATGAGATTAGACGTTTTACAATTATTACAAATCTCTTAAAGTAATTTCCTGACATATAGTGACATATTTCTTTACAAAATTGTTTCAGGACACCTAAAATTTAGAAAACTGAAGTGTGAACTAAGAAGAGCACATAAAGCATTGTATGTGGTGGGAAAGTTAATTGTCTTAAACAGACAATTAACTACAGAGCTGAAATTAAGCAAAGTTGTTATGTCAGTACTTGATACACATGTCTGAAATAAAATGAAATTTATTTTAGATAAGTAAAACATTCCTAACATAATTTATTAAAATATTATGAAATGTCCCCTACATGGGCTAAAGCTGTTGACCAGTTCAACAGTTCACAATGAAAAAAAAATTGAATAAACTTAAACATTCTTATAAAAATTTACAAAAGTTACATTAATTTAACCTTCCAGCTGCCGGTTATTTCACTCTGGGAAACCAGCTCATTTTTGGCCACTTTTCAGGTTTTGTTTAAAACCCCATAAAAATTGTGGATATAATGCAAAATATAACATATTATATATTTTTGTGTTCAGTATAAAATAGGCTACAAGGAAATGATAAAAATCACCAACTTAGGTGTAACAATAAAAATTATTCATGTTAATAAAAATTTTGTTTATAAAAAAATAATTTTCATAATGTTTGCCCTCCCTCAAAATGCTCAAAAAATGTTTTTCAAAAAATCTGAAATAGCCATACAACGTAGAACAACGTAGAAGCATACGACAGCTGTTGGCGCAACGTCGTAACACTCATAATTATATGCAATCATCTGATGTAAAGCAAAGAGTAAAAAAATTGCAAATACTACCAGGGACATAGCTTATAACTTCCTCTTGACAATGGTATATACAGTAGAACTTGTATAACTCGAACCTCAAGGGACCAGAACAAAATTTGAATTATCCAAAAATTTGAATTAGAAAAGTTTTTGCATGTGGTTGAAATAAACAATTAGACATAATGTTTTAACATTGTATATTAAAAAAGTTAGTTTAATGAAGATATTATTGATTAAAAATCCTAATTTTTCGTTAAATGTCGATAATGTGTTTGGAGGGATCCCGAAACTAGCTATTTCAAACTTTTTCAAATCCCTTCTCTACCTCCTTGATCGCCACTATTTATTCTTGCAACGTCAGAGATTTGTAGGTTCGCTTTGACGAAGCCATCATACATGACGTGTTAACATGAACGCAGACGAAGTCACAAATGCCAACACGAAACAAAGACAACGAATTTCGGAATAAAACCACCATCAATGATACACACGCTACTGAACTGCGTCGGCGCCGTGTAGTGAGACTAGAGATGTCAATGTTGTGATTTATGAGCAGTAGTGGACTGGTGAGGGGGAGGGGTATAATGTGACCAGTCAACAGCAGGTGTACGTGCTATGAGAAAGATTGGCGGGGGGGTGGGTGCATTGATCTAATTAAAAATAGTCTGAGGACAGGAAGCCGGGACGTAGTTTCTTGGAAAATCGCACACAATGACTTCTTCACACTATAGATTTATGCTGTAAAAACTTTGAATCATCCAAAAAATTATTCAAATTAACCAGGATATTTTAACATTGTTTTCATATAAAATTCTAGGGACCAAGACAAAATTTTGAATTAAGAAAGTTTTCGAATTACAGAAGTTCAAATTATCCACGTTCCTCTGTATTAAAGTACATTTTCGATGTACTGTGAGCAGCTACGAGAAAATACTGGAGGGTTAATACTAATCCAATACTATAATACGAGCAGGGTTTGTATATTTGCAGAAGGATCTCGATAATGGCTCTAACGAAATTCTTTAAATTTTGGAAATAACTAATTTCCGAGTAGAAAATAAGTTCTAGATAGGTCTAATGTCAAAGAAAATCTCAGTTTTCTTGTAATATTAAGTTTAAAATCTAAAAAATTAACATTAAGCTTATAGAGAATCAAATGTAAACAATACAAATCTAAACATCTGCTTATAATCGTTTGACAGTTGTTGATTGAAGATGATGGGTAACAATATTTATTTATTTATTAATTTTAAACATGCTACAGAACAGCTAATGCCTATTACACTTTAGCATTAATAATAATAACAATATTCGATAGAAAAGTAGAAAAAAAAGTTGAGATACATAACAATAACAAGAAATGCAGGTTTATAATAATAATAATAATTAAATGCTGCCAAATGATGCAACTTACAAACAAACAAATAGATAAGTAACAGACAAAAAATCAATAATTAGCAATAGATGTTATAATAAATAAATACCAATAGATAATTAACAATAAAAATATCAATAAAAAATTAAAACAATAAATCTTTTTACAATAATATAACTATTAACAAAATTTAATTCAATTCGATTATAGTTCTACGAGATTTTCGTTATTACTTACAGCAACTTTAAATGCGGCAAAAGACCTAAAAAAAGGTCAATATTTAATGAATTTTTATTATACAGTTTTATCATTGTATTCAAAGGTGAAAAGAAACCCAAATTCGTCCTATAATAACTGGGAATAAACAGCTGATGACAGCGAGAGCCAGGGCAAGGAAGGGCAAAATCCACCTGAAATAAGAGCATGCACTCGTCGAGCGCCCCATTCACGAGTTTGTGGAAATAAAACACTAGCTCTCCTGCGTCTAGATAAACTGTGTATATTAAATACATGTAACAAGTGGACATAGTGAGCATCATTAGGATAGTAACCAAATACTTTAAAATTTAAGAAACAAATGAACTTGTTTTGGACGCTTTCAATTAATTCCGTCAAATATGCTACATTAGGATTCCAAACAATTGACCCATACTCTAACTTTGATCAGACCAGTGTAAAATAAAGATATTTTAGTGAATTTATTTTTTGTAAAAAGGAATTTGAACGCCTAATAAAGCCCAGAGTTGAATAAGCTGATTTGCAAATAGAAACTATGTGTTCTGCAAATGAAAATTTTGAATCAAATATTATACCAAAATCCATAAACGATGTACATCTTGCAAGAGTGTTGCTACCCATTTGATAGTAAAACTGTACATTTCTTTCAATTTCTTTCTTGAATATGTCATAACTGTGCATTTATTAATATTGAATTTCAAATTTTCTTGATTCCAAGCAACCAATGAATTTATATCTTCTTGTAACTTTACACAGTCCAAAATGCTTACAGTTTTTTGAATATTTTCAAATCATCTGCATATAAAAGTATTTTACTACCATTTATGCAAGATGTGATGTCGTTGATGAATATTATGGAACATTAATGGTCCCAAATTTGATCCCTGAGGAACTCCTGACTCAGAAACGTAATGATTTGAAGTAAACCCTTCATAACTAACAAACTGTTCTCTTTTGTGTAAATAACACAAGAAAAACTACAGTGCATTTCCATTGATTCCAAAATAATTTAACTTAGCCAGCAATTTAGAGTGAGGTAGGTACTTTATCAAACGCTTTCTCAAGTCAGTATAAATGACATCCATGAATACAAAACTGAGAAAAATTTAATAAATTTGAATTGACAGATCTGCACTGAAAAAAACCATGTTGGTAATCGCTAATAAAGTGTTCTACGTATTTTAATAATCCATTGTAAATAATTGTTTCAAACACCTTGGCAGGGGTTGAAAGTAGTGTTATCGGTCTATGATTTCTTAAGTCGACCCTCGACCCCTTCTTAGGGACTGGTACAACCTTAGCGAGTTTCCAAGTAATGGGAAAACAATTATTTTTGAAAGATAGATTAAAAAATGTGATACAAAGGACGAACTAATGAGTCAGCGCAAGCTTTAAAAATGTAGGAGGGAATGCCATCAGGTACCAGGGATATTTTGGATTTTAGTCGTTTTAAAGACAGCAAGATTTCGTGCTCCGAAACCCCATCCAAGCAAAACAAGGATATGTTCTCCATAACAGGCGAATCAAGCAATAATATGTTCAATGTAGGATATGAAAAGTGGTTTTGTATAAATATTTATTTTATGCATGTAATAAATGAAAAACTATCAAATTAGTAAAAATTTTGCAAAAACTAAAGGGTAAAATAACTTTGCGAAATAAAAGCAGAGAAAAGTATTTCAAAGTTTTTATGCTATATTAATTAAGATGTATTAATCGGTTTTATTTAAACCATATAAACTGTATTTACATTGAGTAATAAAAGTGTGTTAATTTTTCTAATTAACTTATATAATACATGTCTTATTTAATTAATTTATTTATATTTTCATGTTGATTTTCATTGATATACTTATTCAGCACATAAGCCAGAAGAAAATAAACAAAATAAATGCTTCTCTGCTGTCATTCCCCGATGTAAAAGAGAGTGATGTGCTTACGAAACGAGCCCAACTAGCTTTATAGTTTCTTAACAATAACCACACCACCAATAAGCCTCCTGGAGTGTTTACACAAATTGAGTTAAGACTTGTTTCGGCTTCTCTAACGCACGAAATGTAAAAATAACTAAAAAATTAATATCTCTGAGCAATGCACAGACAAAACTTTAATTTTATTCATATAGGTTATTATATATAATTTTAATTTTTATATATAATTTTATTCTAGGATATTAACAGTTGCTGATACATATTTATGTCAATGGCAAATAAAGATTTCTTATAAAAAAGTTTTTACATGTTTTTAGTAAAAAAAATATTTATTAACATCAACTAAATATGTGAAAAAGCTGAATTATAATTTTAAGAAATATAAATAAATTACCTAACCTTCTTTTGTTTAGAAAAACGTCCAGATTTGCCAGGCTTGGTACTCTTTGGTGATTTTGAAATGTGTTTGTTGTATCCACAAGGACTTTTATCACTTCTGCTGTGACAGTTATTTGTTGTATTGACGTAATGAGATTCAAAAGAATATTTTTCTTTTTTTGGTTTTTTCATGTCACATTTTCTACTTTTTCGCTGAGGATAAGCATGTTTGTGGCTTGACATAACAACTGTATCACTTGAACACTTGTATTGAGAGCTACTCTCTGGAGAATGTTTCCCAGTTGTGTCTTGAGATCCTGAATAACTCATGTACTTTTCTTTACCACCAGTTATGTCAGAGAAGCTTTTTGACTTTAATGCTAACAAGGTTTCTCCCTTTTTTCTACGTTTCTTACCTCTCTTGAATTCAAAACAACTCTCTGTAGAAGCCAAATACTTTTCATTTCCTTTTGTGAAAAGTGTTTGAACTTTTCTCTCATTTGATTCATAAATTGTGTTTAGTTGTTTATATTGCTTCTCTTTTAGTGTTTGCCTCATTGATAGTTTATTATCTAATTTATTCCAGACATACTTAACTGGGGTTCCAAGAAATGAAACTAAGTTACAATCTCTACCGTTTCGTTGTGGCTTTTTGTCAATCTTCGGATACCCATGGTTGTTTTTGTGTGCAGAGTGATCATGATTAATTAACTCATTATTCTTCCTCTTTTCAAGTATTTGATTACTTTTATTCAAGTTTGATCCCAACCAGTTTTTACCATCTACATAATCAATTTTGCTATTCATGCTGTTTTCCATTTCAACATCTGAGCGAAAACGGAATGGTGAAACTGAATGTTTACTTTTTTCATGTTTGAAATGGCGACAGTATTGTCCGTGATATACTGCAGCAGGATAGTTGGTTGGTCTTGTGCAGACGTTTTGGGTCTGTGGGAGCGTCACTCTTTGCTTGGTCTCTTGTGAGCCATTCTCTCTCTCAGGGTAGTCAGTCTCATGTTGAGGTGGTTTACAAATACTCAGTAATTCACAGTGACTCTCTTGGTTAACAATTTTGCTTTCCTCATGCAGTTGAAAACCAGTTCTCATTCTCTCTTTGACATTGATCTGATATTGGTTTGATCTGTTGTTCATAATATCAATGTATGTTGTTGTCTCATCAGATGTAACTGATTTGGTTATTTCTTCGTGATACTCATTATATCTTTGATCTTTTAACTTTTTTTCATTCTGATTTACAAATTTACCACCCTTAATTGTATCTTTTACATTTTCTTGATTTCTTGAATCATTATTTCGTTTGGTTTTTAATTTTATATTACTGTGTTTCCTAAATTTTAAATCAATGTCCTCCAATATTTTTGTAATTTGAGGATCCCTCTTATCAGAATCAGAAGAAATCGCTGGAGAATCGGTGAATAGGGGTATATCATTTGTATATTTGCTAACATAAGAGCTAGTAAAGTCTGATAATGTTGTGCCTGTTAAATTATTTTTTTCCCCACCATACTTAAGGCGTACATTATTGTCCCTAAGTATGTTATCCTTCTGTATAATTGTGGATTCCAAATTGTTTTTTAGTATCTGATTGCATAGATTATTTAAATAGTGATGTTTTTTAAAGCTGAAGATAGATGGAACAATGTTAGTAATGTCCTGCTGATGGTGTGGCGATGTATTCATAAGTGGGCTTTTTCTCATAATGTTCCCATTTATAAAAAAACGTGGATCTCTACTAACATTTTCTGTTCCAAGAAAAATATTTGGTGTACAGTGATCTTGCACTGATTGGAATTTTTTGTTTGTTAGATATTTATCATAAAATTGCATAGGCATATTTGCATTCATGGTCACATTAAAAACATCTTTTTTCAAACCACAGTCCATTTTGGTATCCAAAAAGTTACATTCATAATATCCTTCCTTAACTCTATCATCATCTTCTTTCACATTGATTCTGACCTCCTGGTAATTCTCACTGTTTAAATTGTGTGTAGCATATCTTGTTTCAGCAGTGTGATAAATAATTGAGTCCAGATAATTTCTGTCTGCCAACTTTTGATTTACTCCTACTGGACAATTATTTACTAACTCTTCACTTTTAGATGTTTTTACTTCTAATTTAGTTTTTCTGGAGTGCTGAAGTAGCACATTCTCCACTTTTTGCCATATTTCAGAGTTCCTTGAGTTTGAATTGGCAAACTTATCCAGTGTTGTTTGATCAGAGCTGCAACTGTCACTGAAAGATTTAGGCTTTTCATCTGGAATAGTATCGGCACAAATTGATGTATCCCTTTCAGATTCATTTTTAAAATCATTTTTTTGTGTTATTAAATTTTCATCACTGATATGTTCTTTTGAATGTGATTGTGCCTTGAAGGACCATTTAAAGCCGTTATCTGTGTAAAGAGGTCCCCCCCGGTAGTCAGTATTTGGTCGACCAAAACTATCAAACCTCAACAGCGGACGGCCATGGATGTTCACCAAAAGTTTTCCTCCAGAATCTGTCAAAGGTCGGTCATACTTGTCAAACAAATGTAGAGGTCTCTTAAAGTTATCAGTTAGTCTAAGAACAACACAGTTTGTTTGTGGTTTTTGTGTGGGATCAAACTTAACATCTTTGGGTGAGTTTCCTGTTGCATCAAAAATTTTGATATCTTCTTTTGGTAATCCTGTGGAGTCAAGTTGAACCAAACACTTTCCATATGGGTCTTTTAACACATTCCCCTCACTATCTGTTAGTGGATACCCGTTTATATCAAATAATCTAAATGGGCCCCCACTACTTGTGAGAGTATGTACATTTCCAAAAATGTTGTTATGCAGAGACTCCGCTCCCATATTTTTTACTATCTTCCTAAACATTCTTTGTTCATTAATTTGTGTTTGAGGACCGACCTTGGATGTCATTATAGATATGAAAGAATCCCAATTATGTGATTCTTCATAACTGTTGAAGTTAAAGAAATTTATCTTTTCTTTCTTGAAATTATTTCCCATGATAAATGAGTCTGCACAATCAGCATAATGAACAGCATACGTTCTTTGTTGAGCTTTTAGTTTATTTGGAACTAAAGAGTTGTTAAAAAACAAATTTTGTTTATTTTGAAACATAGGCTGATGGTTACAATTAAGAGGGTGTAAAGTCTTTACATTATTTTTAATTACTTCGTGTCCATTATGTGAAATATTCTGAGAGTTGATTAAAGAGTACGTTGAAATTGTTTTATTGTACACCTTTGTTTCAGAAGGATTGAGAACAATTATATCTCCGTCGTAAAAGTGATTTTGTTCATACTCTTTATTCATTTGGAGGGTGTAAAAACTTTTTTCAAGCCCTTTCCCAAGGGTTGAGTTACCACTGGGAACAGAATGGCAGTTTTTTAATCCGTCACTCTTTGACACATATATATAATCAGCCATCACTGGCCACAAACAAAAAGAGCTTTCCTCTGTTGGAACAGAATCAGTGTTACAGTACTCTTTGGGTTTAGATTTAAAAAGCTCTATGACTGATTGTCTGTCATATAGTATTTCCTTTTCGGGTGGTACCCAAAATTCTATTGGACATTCCATAAATTTCCTGTGTTCCTGTGTCAATAAACCTGTATATTCAGTTTTTTTTGATTGATTTTGATCAAATAACTGTCGATTTTTCCTTATAACATTCGGTTTTTGTTTTTCTTGATTGGTCTGTTGCAACGGAAGATTAGTCATGTTGTTACTTAAATGTTTTCCTTTTACTGACTTTTTCTTGTTTCTTGTTTTTGTAGATTTCCCATTTTGCTTATGTAATGGAGATGGATGGCCCGCCTCTCTAGTTGAAGGGTTTATTTCAAATATATCATCCAGGTTACTCATTTGTTTTGTTTTCAACAAGCAAACTAAGGAAGATATTTTTTCCCTCAGCTGGACATATTCTGATTCATTTTTATTATTGTTTGGATTATCAAAGAATATATCTTCATCCATATTCTCAAGGAGCAGTTCTTTTATACTATTTCCTTTTGTATTAGCATAATCTTTAGGAAGGTCCTTTTTTGGCTCTTTGATGCCACCAATATTATCCCTGCTTAATTTTTTAGTGTTGTCATTAATTGAGTTTACGCTATAAATTTTGGGCAGGGAGTTTTTTCTTGTTGGCTCCATCTGTGACTGAAAAACCACTGTTGGAGGTTCAAAAAATAGGACCTCAGGTGGGTAAATGATCTGTCCATTAAAAATGTTTCCATAAGGCTCTTGGACTATCGTGTAATTTTCATAGCAATTATCCCAACCTGGTATGTTTTGAGGAAACATACATGATTCCATGTAATTTTCCTGAGTCCCTGATTGAGCTGGCGATAAGTCAAACAATGCAGTTTGAGAAACATGTTCACATTCTGAAAACACATGGGGAAAACATTCACTGCTGCTCTGTGTATTTATGGCATAATCTTCAGACTTAAAATATATCTCTGATTTCTTTTTTCTGTTTTCATCAGGTATCTAAAAATATGAATACATAAAGAATAGTAGGATGTTAGGATATATTTTTGTAATTTTTAAGTGAATGGACTCCAAGTAAGTAATATTTTTGATATATACCTATTTTTACTTGTTGATTTTTCATAAGATCTAACTTGGTGTCATATCAGTATTGTATCTAGAATTTTTTTCAAAGGAAAAATAACATTTTTGAATCAGTAAAAAATATGAAACACAATGTTTAATGTTTTGTATAAAGTAGTAATAATTTATTTAATATGCAATTTAAGATTTAGTTTACCATTTAGATACTTTTCACATGAGAAACAGAATGATATTATAGCTCAGTTAAGAGTTCATAATAGTTTTGTATTTTTAATCTGCTGTTTTATAATGCTTTGGTTATTTAAGTTGAACAGATACCAATTTCTTAAGCCAGAGAAATAGATTCCTTGAATATTACATTGAAATTTCAAATCTAAATGTAGTCTTCATGGTTTGGAAGAGTAACTGGTAGAGATGATTATTAAAGAAAATGTTTACACTTGATATTCAGTTTATTCACACATCCACACAGATGTGTGGATGAGTGAACTATGTGGATGTGGATGAACTGAGAATAAGTCTATTCACCAAAACTAATACTCAGTCCTTCAAGTACAGTATGTGAGAGATATCTCTGGTTATGACTACTTTGCTACCTTCAGTGTACTGTTACTAGTTTGATCAAGTACAGTACGTGAGAGATATCTCTGGTTATGACTACTTTGCTACCTTCAGTGTACTGTTACTAGTTTGATCAAGTACAGTACGTGAGAGATATCTCTGGTTATGACTACTTTGCTACATTCAGTGTACTGTTACTAGTTTGATCAAGTACAGTTCGTGAGAGATATCTCTGGTTATGACTACTTTGCTACCTTCAGTGTACTGTTACTAGTTTGATCAAGTACAGTACGTGAGAGATATCTCTGGTTATGACTACTTTGCTACCTTCACCTTCAGTGTACTGTTACTAGTTTGATCAATTACAGTACGTGAGAGATATCTCTGGTTATGACTACTTTGCTACCTTCACCTTCAGTGTACTGTTACTAGTTTGATCAAGTACAGTATGTGAGAGATATCTCTGGTTATGACTACTTTGCTACCTTCACCTTCAGTGTAGCCTACTGCTATTAGTTTGATCAAGTATAGTACGTGAGAGATATCTCTGGTTATGACTACTTTGCTACCTTCACCTTCAGTGTACTGTTACTAGTTTTATCACTGTTGCGATAACTTCAATGAAAATTAGAGACAAATATTTTTAGAGAAGCACCTCCTCTCTCCCCTCACACCTTGTAATCATCTTACTTGATCATTACTGGGGATGTATTATGAAAAACTGAACTAGAAGTGAAGTTTACCAATCATACTTATCTACATAAAATTTTTAATTGGAGGGCATATTTTTATTCCAAAACAAATAATAATTCAGCACACAATTTCAAATTGAAACAAAATCAAGTTTTCATTATATTATAGAAAATATTATATTAAAATAAAGTATTATTCAATTTATTCACTTGATTTTTAATTGCTCACATTTTTTAAGGTGCAGCTTCAGGTTTTTTGTTACAGATTTGGTTTCACTTATTAAGCCTTCAGATAATGTTCTCGTAGCTTCGGCTATCTCATGTACGTTATCAGAAAATCCTTGTTTGAAAGTCTTAGTAGGTCTTTTTGTCTGAGTGACTTTTTCCTATTTTAATTAATAAAAATTTTGTCATGTCTTTGGATGTAGTATAGTACCGTAATGTGTTTAATATACTATTTTTTACATAGTACCCATTTGTTAAAGTCAGAGATGCTTCCATTTTTATTGTGATCTTATTGATTTTTGTATCATGATTTCATTGTGAAAGCCCCATAAAGATTAATTTTCAATGGTAATACATTATCCTAGTCTCTGCAAGTTACAACTTAGTTTGTGACAGTTATACAAACCTGTGAATAATAAAAAGTTTACACTCCCAAATAAACCTGTTGAGTATGAAAGTATTTGTTTCTGCATGACTAATTGCACAAATCTTGTTTGAATTCTTTGCCTTAAAGAGAATCTGACGATAGTTTTGTAATGGACACATTGACTGCCACGTGAGCCAAATATGATTCATATATAATCAATATATATATATATATAATATATATATATATATATATATATAATATATATGAATATCAATAATTCATATAGCCTATATAATCAAATATGGTTTGAAAGTCTGGGGGCAGTGTGAACCACATATGGTCCACACTCATGTTGTACACTGAGGCCAACTAGCAGCTCACATATAAAGTGCTTTGTGCAGGGGATCACAGGTAATGCTTGATAACATGTGGCCCCGCTGAACACTGTGGTACTTTTAGCCTGTAAGAATTTTACTGTTGCTGTATAACAACATTTCAATGTGACCCTACAAGTAATATATTACTTGATAATATATTCGAATTATTATGTGGCCTGTCAACAACTTGACCAAACATGTTAAAGTGCTAGTAGTTAAGCCTTGCCCTTTTATATAGATATTGATAATTCAGTATCCTAAGACATACTTACATTACTTTCTGAGTCATCTGCTGTGTCTTTTGTTTTAGTAAACTGCACTTCTATCATATTATACTTGATATAATGTTCTATGTCTAATTTTACTTTTGACATTTCTTTGAGACAGGACTCTGTAGCATTAACTAAATCTATAACAAAAGAGTTCATTTCTGGAGGATTTTTTTCTGTTTGTTCTATTTGTGTTGTAATATTTTTCTGATTTAATGAAGTTGGGTGAAATGATGAAGACAACAACTCCCCTAAATTATAGTATACATTTTTTATTCTTAATAAATCTTTTACTTTAATACCAGAAGCTAGTTGCATTTTACTATTGCTGATTTCACAAATGGAAAACACTAAATCTCCCATTAGCCTTTGAACATTTGACAAATAAGAGTGAATATCACCGTTAAACTCGGGCTTGGATAGAAGCAGGTTCTTTACTTCGTTTAGGAATTCCTCTGAACTACAGAGGTTTGGCAAAGGATTAACACTTTTGCCATGGCATGAAGCAATATCATCTTCATAGTTCTTATTCTGTGTTGATTTATAAACCAAGGCGCTCAAAATGTTAACAGTGTTTGTTAAATTTCTGAACCGTTCATTTGTAGAACAACTTTCTACTTTGGATTCTTCATTCTTTATTTTCATTAACTTATCCTCAACACACTCCAACTTATCTATCAATGGTCCCAACATTTTGTTTGCCTTATGTTGATTTCGAACCTAACCTAATTACTCATAAATATACTCAGTCAGGTTCAGCAAATGATTAAATATGTTTTGTCACATTCAAGTATTAGGCCTACATTTTTCTTGTATCACAAAATTTTGGTTGTTGTAAAAATATATTTCACTGTAATTTTGTTAGTTTTGATGTATTAAATACTAAAAATAAATAATCCAAATTTTTACATGTCTTAAAGTCAAGTTTTTTTATAAGTCAGGTGAGTGATTGAAAACAGGCATCAATGTTTATTTTGTAGTCAGTGTACATGAAAACATAGTTTACCATTATTCTTTATTCATAGTTTACCATTATTAGCTAGGCTTACCATAATTCACAGAACAAAAGTAAACAGATCACCGGTGAGGGGGTGGATTATGGGTATAGGAATATTTATCACACAAAAAGAATGTCCAAGGAAGGAAAAATGTGTATCTTAGCTTATAGATAGCAATTAAGAAGGGGTCCTGGGGTCTAATAAAAAGGCTTAGTCCGAAATTATATACATAACAGTTCCAGCTAGTGGTGGAACAGTTAACTGGCTGGGTGGTGTAGTGGTTATAATACCCGCCTTCAAAACTGAAGGTCACCGAATCGAATCCCGCAAGGGTCGAATCTGGACCCAGTTGCCATTTGTCATTGGGCTACTAATTAATGATGCTTCCTAACAACAGGTCGACGTTAGGTAGTAACAAGACCGGGGTTTGGACCGTTCCCCATCAAAACGTTAAAAATGCCACTGGCGTAGAAATACACAAAATAATAATAGTGTATGACCTGTGATGAGGGGTTTTTTTAAACCGTTGGTCTGCTGGACATTAATCTTACGGGAGTCTGGCACTCTTGAGAGGACAAGGAGTCTCTTGGCATGCAAAGACACATTACAACCTCCTCCCCACAAAAAAAGATAATTATGGAGTATAGTATAATTTTGAAATAAGTTTAACCCATTCAGGTCTGAATTTTTTTTTATCTGATTCTTCAAGAAAACAGCCAGCTCTGTTAGTAGACTAACGTAACCCATCAGGTAGTGACATCTATCAAGAACTTCGTAAACTACCCATTTCCATGCTGGCCCCTATGATCGAATCTCGGAACTATCTCACTTCAATATTTTTCCGATAGAGTATGTTTTGTAGCCAACTAAATGCTCTGTAACACTATTCACATGTAGCCGAGATCATTGAGGCGTATCACTGACGAGTGAAATGTCGAGGCGTTTTGGACGTGTTAAGGTTTGAATCCCAACCATGAGCAATCCCAATTTGGCTTGCAAATGTGTTATATAGAAGGGGTATTAAATAAATGGTGACCGGCTTGGGTGGAAGTTGATGGCATTTGTAGGCTAAATAGGAATTGCAGTAGACGTCTGTTTTGCTTTTATAGTTAGTGGTTCTGAGGGGGGGGCACAGTTTTTAGCGAATTTCCCATAGGGAAGAAGCTATTACCGTAGGTCTCATGGTAAGACTTAAGCCCGGGACCATGTTATTTTTTCTTCTTTAGGTGCCTAGAGACCAAAAACAATAGTCGTTAAAATTTATATATATATATATATATATATATATATATATATATATGTATATATATATGTGTCTGTGAACACGATAACTCTCGTAAAAATGGTCCGATCGAGACCAAATTTGGTAGAGACGTGTATTCCTACAAATGCTCGGACGAGTTCGTAAACCAGACATATCGGTCAATGGGAACGGGTAGTTTGGGGGGGTTTTGTACCCCAAAATGGTGTTTTGCGTTTTTCACATGTAATTTTTAAAAATTTATATTTTTATATTTCACCATTGGAATCAGCTTAAAAACCTACACAATTAAGTTCCTTAAAGTTTTTCTCTATCTCTAACGGTTACCGAGATATTAAAAAATCTAAACACAGTATGTTGTATTGTGGGGCTCCAATGTTAATCTTATGGAGGATAAGGAAAAATTAATGTTTCACTTATTAACCAATATTTTTGGATGAAACTAGACATTTAGCTTCATGTGGTTGAGATCCATCCATTTATGCTTAAAAATCATAGTTTATGTGTTTATCATGGCAGCTAACCTGCATACTCTTTTTCCATATTAATCATATAGTGAATAGGCAAACTCCTTTATTTATGGACAGATGTTGATGAAAGTTGATATAAATGCTCAAAAAATTAATTGTTTATGCTAGAAACACCTACTTTCAGCGTTCCACACTGCAGCAAACCTGCATACTCTTTCCCATGTTAATCTATGGAGAGTAGGCAAATAATACTCATATTTATTGACAGATAATGATCAAACTAGTCATATATTATTATTATTACGTTATTGATTTGGAAATTCGCTGAGTACGCAGGTCTGCTGCGACGGGGGTATTTTAAAATCGAACCAACAGTTGAATTCACCAAGCCGAACTTCATTGTAATATTTTCAAATTCGATTTTTTATATAGTATAGTAGTCAGTCAGTCATAAACATAAACTTACGGCGTATTTCAAATTACCTTCATTAAGTGTCTTAATTTCATGTTAAAAATGTGTTTCCCTATTTTTCCTCGGTTTTAAATTAAAATTATGTAACCTCTTTTATAGCGTCACTCTTATATAGCGTCATTAATTGTGTGGTCCCTTCAATGACGTTATAACCAAGTTCCACTGAATATGTATATAAATTTTTACGACTATTGTTTTTGGGCTCTGGGCACCTAAAGAGGAAAAATAACATGGTCCAAGACTTAAGTCTTACCATGGGACCTACAGTAATAGCTTCTTCCCTATGGGAAATTCGTTAAAAACTAATTTTGAGTATAAAAACCCCCTGAACTACCACTTATATTAGGCTGGGGAGGAAAGTTTCTGATTTTGTAAATCAAAAAAGGTTGTCTCCTCATTGATCATAAGGATTTTGCTTGTGGCTGCAGATGGTGTGGCAAGGGCAGGCGCAGCTGGGTTCAACGAGCTTCGTAATGCAGTGTTTGCCCGGGTGGCTCAGCACTCCATCAGAAGCATCGCTCGAAATGTGTTCCTACATCTTCACAACCTCGACCTCAGCTTCCATCTGAGCCGGCAAACAGGTGCCTTGTCCAAGGTGGGGCGGTCTGTGATAGTGATTAATTAAAACAAAATAAATGTATGGTTAATAAGTAAACATAACTTATGTAAGGTTTTATTACACTTAGGAACTCATATAGGAACTGGAAAACAGTAAAAAGTAAACATTAGAATAACAAGTAAACAAATAACATGTGGTTAAAAATGGACAACATGACATTACCTCTCCTCTTTTATTTTACGTCTCATAGTCTGTGATGTATTGTGGAGGGTAACTCTGCATCATGTTATGTCGAGGATATTGATCTAGCATCAACAATCTTCTTGGACTTTACTCTTTGTCTTGAGAATGATCAATTTCTGCATCGTATCTGAGAGTTTGATTACCCACTCTGAGATTTTCTGTATGACGATTAAAAGTGTCATACAATTTTTCATTATTCTTGATACAAGGACATAATCTTCTGACAAGGATCTCCCAACAGGAGCTAGATGACAAGTAGAGACTGTGGTCTCCCTTCCATATGGATACTGGATGTGAGCATACTTAGTATTTCCATGAAAAATTTTCACTTCTTCTACTAGAGGCTCGTACTTGGATACCCTTACAGTATGTTAAGAAATACAGGCCCAGGTGTTAGAGGTCATGAAGGAGCTGCCTTACCACTCCCTGTTCTCTGGGGGTGTAGGAATATCTGTTCATGTGACGTTGAATTGGTGCTTGTGCACAATAGTACGGAATGGAGACACAATGGTAAAACAGATTCCTAGCGAGATGTTGGAAGATTTTGTGATTTCAAGACAAGTCTGATTGCCTTCCATAATATACCATTATAACCCTCCACCTGCGCAGTACATTTAGGATTATAGGCTGTTGTCCAGCTGGTTGCGACCTCTAATTCAAGAGGACATATCTGAACACAGGAAAGAAAGGAGAACCTTGAGTACCCCTTTAATATCGCTGTTTAACCGCTCAAATTTGAATTGAATTGAAAAATCTCTTTATTGCTCAAAAATACAATACAGCCAACAACACAACTACTCTAAGCTACAATATAGATAACATAAGGTAATACAAGGTGTGTGTTGGTCATAATATGCTTATACATTACAATAAGCAATAAAGCCCTGAGGTTATAAACCTGTGCGGGAAAAACATTAATCTTAAAACTAACTCAGTAGTGTGGAGTGCCTGGCCGGAAACTGTGCCACAACACAATTGCTACATGATAGATATACAACAAAACTCTGGCTTCAGAAGGAAGAACGAAAAGGAAAACACAACTCTACAAAATAACAAGTATGTGACATACTTATAAACTATAAAATAAAAAAATACTTATGACTAATCTTCTAAGCAAAGTGTTATATGACACAACGATTTTGCTTAGACTATAAAAAACATGTACGGTATAGGGATCCAGAAAATCATCTTTTTACTCAATGGTGTTAAAAAAGGAATTTATATCGCTATGCATTAGCAAGTAGTAACGTGTTAGCTTATTAAATTTATTTTTATTTGTACACTGCTTTATGTTATTAGGTAAGAGATTATAGAATTTCGGTGCCAAATATAAATATAACTTTTTGAATAAGGTCATTTTGGGTGTCGGAACATACATATTACCTCTGTTCCTTAGTACAACATAGTTCTGGTTCATTCTATTTGTATCACATCTTTTGAAAAAAATTTTCAAAACTTTATACACATATAAATTCCTAATAGGTAATATATTTAAACTTTGGAAAAGCGGGAGAGATGGTTCGGTTCTTAATTTGTTTAACATGATTCTAATAAAAGCTTTCTGTAAAGTTACTATCGGTTTTAATGTAGTGAGGTACGTTCCGCCCCATACCTCTATACCATACTCTAATTTTGAATTTATGAATGCAAAATAAATTGATCTTAGAAGCTGTGGATAACATACATCTCTGAGCATATAAAATATACGTATATATTTGACTAATTTTAATTTTAGAGACGAAAGATGTTCTTTCCAATTAAGTCGACTATCAACCCACAACCCTAAATACTTAATATTTTCTACTTGCTCAAGGTCTTGGCAAGTACAATTGTTTGTATTTGCGAAACATGTTACCATATGATACTTCAAAGAAGAGGCAAACGATGTCTGTTTAGTCAGATCAAATATAATGTATATTCAAATGTATTCAAATGGAGACGTATCATTTGAACGGAACTTGGAAATCAAGACGTAAAGCGGGAGATATATTTTTTATATTGCTTTTATGGCCCCAGATACCAAAAAACCATAATATAATATAATTTATTAATAATATATATGTTTTTGTGTTTGTCTACACAATAAATCTCAAAAGAAGAATATCCAATCTTGTTAACAGGTGATGTGGACCTATTGCCTGATTTTCAGCTGTGAAAAGCCATTTTCAATAACCTTAACTCTTGTTCACAGACTATAGACCGAGGAAGCAGAGGAATAAACTTTGTGTTGTCAGCTATGGTATTCAATATAGTACCAACGGTTTTTGAGTTAACACTAGTCAGTACGATCTTGGTAAGTTGGGTGACATCTTGGCTTTTATAAATTTCTGGCTAGTGAAATTTTACCATTAAAAATCCTATCCTAATTTTTAATATTGCAGATAAAGCACTTTAAATAAAAATATTAATTTTGCATATTTATTTTAATTAGTAGTTTATAAATATTGGTGTAGAGTGAGCAAATGAAACATCATATCTTTTTTATAGCCTAGAGAATATATGGATGGATATAACCCAGATTTGTGAGGTTTTTGTCTGATAGTAATTGTTTAAAAACATATGATTTGCCTAGATTTTAGGTTTTGTCAAAAATATCAGAATCCGTGGATTAATCACTTTCCATTCGTAACCCATGCAAACTGATCTGTGAAGTTTTGGCTCTACCCAACTTTTGTTACACATTTATAGATGTTAGGAGTTAGATTTCAAGTGTTAGGATGCACCAGAAAATCCAGCTAACTTCAATACCCATCATTGTACTTTACATCCATTTGATGGAATTGATTAAAAAGGTTGAAAAATGTAGATCAATGGTAGAACGTCAGTATCTGCCATGCTAAGCTATAAAATGATACATTCTCTAATGAGACAACCTAACTAGTTAACCAAACTTGCACCAAGAGAGCTCTTAATGTATTTTTAGAGTTAAACAAGATGGAGTACACAGTTGGAGTACACAGCCTGGTCAAGCTTTCTGTCTTATCAGGCAAGACAAGATTTCTCTTCCTTATAGATAGGACAAGATAGGATTTCTTTCATAGATAGGCGAGTATCAACAAATCCACTCAAACCCCTTCCACTTTTTAAGCCAAGAAGAAGAAGCAAAGGTGATATGACAGCTAGTTATTCTGAATATAAGGAATGGTAAAAATCTGCAATAATCTCACTTCAGCAACAAATTCGGTTCAGTGACAGATGTGTGTCTTGTGTTTTAGGGTCTAAAGTGTGGCAGCGGTTTTGCAATGCTGTCTGTTGGCTGTGTGGGCCTCTACACCGCTTTCACTTTAGCTGTCACCCAGTGGAGGACAAAGTTCCGTATCTTCATGAACAGAGCTGAGAACGAAGCCGGGAACAAAGCCATTGACTCCCTTATTAACTTTGAAACTGTGAAAGTAGGTACAAGAAAAGCTGGAAGCTAACATATCTGTCTTATAGCATTACAATAATAGCCTACCCCTGTCGCAGCAGACCTGCGTACTCAGCGAATTTCAAAATCAATAATATGATAATAATACCGTAATAGTGATATAAGTTTAATCAATGTATGTCGATAAACATGAGTTATTTGCCTATTCTCCATAAGATTAACATCGGAAAGAGTATGCAGGTTTGCTGCTGTGAGGAACATTGAAAGTTGAAATTTCTAGCAAAAAAATAGTTTTATTTTGACAATTTATACCAATTTTTATCAAAATTTGTCCATATATAAAGGAGTAGTACCTGGTGACCGAGCTTTGCTCGTATAGAATAAGACATGTATTATAAAAATTAATTAGAAAAAATTAAAACACATTTATTACTCAATGAAAACATTTATGTGGTTGAAATAAAACCGATTTAATACACCATAATTAATATAGCACTGAACAAAAAGTATTGCCCCTGGTGGGGATGGAACTCGCGGCCTATAGTTCTTGAGGCCGACACGCTACAACTCGGCTACGACGTTAGTCAATTGAGCGATGCCGTTTAACGTCTTTTAGCCAAAGCCGATCATTTACTGTTTAATTATCCATACCGTTATTATTAGCCTGTGATCAACTGATTTTTTTATAAACGGAATGAGGATATAAAAGCAAAAGAGAAATTTAATTTACATCAATTAATTGGTTTGTTACAGTGGCTTCACAATACAACGAATACGTTTTATATCAAAACACGGAAGATTTTGGAAATACTTTTTTCTGCTTTTATTTCGCACAGCTATGTTATCCTTAAGTTTTTACAAATTGTTTAGTAACCTGATAATTTTGCATTTATTTAATTCATAAAATAAATATTAATGCATAACCTATATATTGTTCCCCGCAGACTTCAATCAAGAACTGTCAAACGGTTATAAACAGCTGTTTTGGTTTGTATTGTTTACATTTTATTCTCCATAAGCGTAATGTTAAATTTTTAGATTTTAAACTTAATACCTTAATAACTTAATAACTTAATAAACTTAATACAATATATTACAAGAAAACACGAATTTTCCTGGACATTACACCTATCTAGAACTTATTTCCTACTCGGAAATTAGTTATTTCCAAAATTTAAAGAAAATCCTCGGTGCCGTTTTCGAGATCCGTGTGCAAATATATATATATATATATATATATATATATATATACAAACCTTGCTCGTACGTTATATACATCAATTAATTGGTTTGTTACAGTGGCTTCAAGCAATGATACAACGAATACGTTTTCTATCAAAACACGGAAGATTTTGGAAA
The DNA here is from genome assembly GCA_023375725.1 of Nephotettix cincticeps. NCBI lineage: Eukaryota > Metazoa > Arthropoda > Insecta > Hemiptera > Cicadellidae > Nephotettix > Nephotettix cincticeps. Next base: position 106,794,813 of record CM041791.1, on the reverse strand, counting down.
TACTTTTTTCTGCTTTTATTTCGTACAGCTATGTTATCCTTAAGTTTTTACAAATTGTTTAGTAACCTGATAATTTTGCATTCATAAAATAAATATTAATGCATAACCTCTATATTGTTCCCCGCAGTCTTCAATCAAGAACTGTCAAACGGTTATAAACAGCTGTTTTGGTTTGTATTGTTTACATTTTATTCTCCATAAGCGTAATGTTAAATTTTTAGATTTTAAACCTAATATTACAGTAAAACACGAATTTTCCTGGACATTAGACCTATCTAGAACTTATTTTCTACTCGGAAATTAGTTATTTCCCAAATTTAAAGAAATTCCTCGGTGCCGTTTTCGAGATCCGTGTGCAAATATATATATATATACAAACCTTGCTCGTATTATAGTATTGGATGTCTATTCTTTATATGATTAACATGGGAAAAGAGTATGCAGGTTAGCTGCCATGATAAACACATTAACTATGATATTTAAGAATTTGAAGGATAAGATCTCAACCACGTGAAAGTAAATACCAAATTTAATCCAAAAATAGTGAAGTGAAATATTAATTTTTCTTCATCCTCCATAAGATTAGCATTGGATCCCCAAAATACAACGTACTGTGTTTAGATTTTTTCGTATCTCGGTAACCGTTGGCGATAGAGAAAAATATTAAGGAACTAAATTGTGTAGATTTTAAGCTGATTCTAATGGTGAAAGATAACATTTAAAAAAATTTTAAATTACATATGAAAAACACAAAAAACCCAATTTTTGAGTACAAAATCCTCCCCCAAACTACCCGTTCCGATTGACCAATATGTCTGGTTTACGAACTCGTCCGAGCAAATGTAGGAATAGTTGTCTCTACCAAATTTGGACCATTTTTACGAGAGTTATTTTGTTCACAGACAGACACACACACATGTTATGTTTAGTATTAGTTGACGCAAGTTACCTTGTAAAGCAGAGTGTAAACTTTGAAAGCCGCTGAAGAAATAAAGTCATTATTTATTATTTTATTATTGATTTGGGTATTCGCTGAGTACGCAGGTCTGCTGCAACAGGGGTATTTTAATATACTACCATGTAATTACCTGTTTTCGACACGTCTTTCCAATGTTGAAAGTAGCAATTTGTTGGCCCGGGTGGAAATTTTTCAACCCGGTAAAGACGATATCCAATCTTTTATCATCTCAAAACATAAACAAACTATAGTCTTAAAAGCATCTACCTCATATTTTAATCACAGAAATATTACTACAGACAAGTTCTTCACTGTATATGATATTTTTGAGTACTCTATACAAAATCATATTACTCAGACTCAAAACATAACCTCCAAAACCAACCAAACTCAAGAAAATGCAGGATTTGTTTTTCCTAATAACACCAGCTGTACATTCAACATTTACATTAATTAAACAGAATGACAGCTGATGGGTCATTCCGTTTATAAGCTTGACGTTTCTTATTTTTTCGAATAAACTTTTAAAATGTTATAATTTTGTAATGATTATAAGCTAGAGTAGTATGGTAAAAAGTATCGTTCACACCTCGAGCCTAAAATGTTTTGCAGACCCTCGACCTTTTCAAGTCTCGAATTTATAAAGATCTCGGGTCTGCAAAACATCATTTTCGGCACTATGTGCAAAATATACTATTTTGTAGACCTGCGTATTTGATTTTTTTATAGACCTATTTCATATGTAATACAAGCATCTTACAAAGAATTTGAAAGTTGACCCCTACATCTTGGACCTCAGGGAACTGCTAATTTCTTTAATTACTACAAAAATGGTATGTACAATGTGCATATTTCATCCATATCCTATTATTGTCTTCAGTGATATTCATCACAAATAAATAAAGAGCCAGATAAACTACTTTATTCTTAAAATGTCCATGTTTCCTCAGTGTTATTAGAAAATATTGAGGAAATCAGAATTCATCAACTTTTTTGTGGGTTTAGTTTGGGTAAACACCGCTTAACGGTGGAGTCTCCACATAACCCTCGCAGGAGCGGGGGTACTCATAAAGAGTTACCACCTGCACAAAAAAAAAAAAAAAAAAAGGCTTGACCAGTTGTAACTTGAATAGTTGTTGTTGAATAGTATTTCAATAATGAGAAGTACGAAGCAGACAGGTATGACCAGTCCCTCAAAAAGTACGAAGATGCCAGTCTCAAGACCAGCACCAGCCTGGCGCTGCTCAACTTCGGCCAGAACGCCATCTTCAGTGGCGCCATCGGCATGGCGATGGTGATGGCTGCGCATCAGATTGCTCAAGGTAAAGCTTAATATGCCTCCTATATTTTTAACATAGATTTACAAATCTCTTTAGGTAAGTAAAAATACCAATCAAAAATGTTTTTAATGTATCTTCCAAATTGTAAAATAATAATAATATTTTTACTGTCATCAACGTATTTTGTGTTATAAACAACGTCAAAATAGTGTTTAGATAAATAATCCATAGATCATAATCTAGTACAATATCTTAAGTAGATACATTACAAAATTCCTCTATGGTGTAAATAGGGTTTGCAAGTAACCATTTAGATAATCTTTTTTAAGAGATTTAAATGATATGGCAAGGACAGATTGAAGCAGTTTATTGTAACGTTTGATATCTATTTTAGTATAATTTCGTGTGGAGTGAGAATGGATATAATTTACTAATTCAAAACTATTTAAATTGTTTAGAATAATTAAATATATCTATATATTTTTGATTCCATTTTAATTATTCTAAATAATTTGAATAGTTCTGAATCAAGAAATTATATCCATTCTTATTCCACACGAAATAATACTATAATAAATAATAGTATATAATCGTATGTACTGTCAATATTGACATATAAGCTAAAAAGTATTATTAATTTAAAATGTTGTGTAACAGTGGCTTTGATACGGGCAAGGGGGATAAATGGGATGTATCCACCCATCATGTTTATTAATGATTTGTAAACAAAATATACTGCAATACTGCTTTGCAATAGCAAATAATCGTGCAATAATGATTGTATTTATTTCCCTGTGGAAAGGAAGTTATATCATGGATGTGTTTTCAGTTCCTCTATACAGCTGTCGTTACATCGATATGACGTAACTGTTTCAAATTTTGGTCCCGCAAATTGCCAACCCCCCCTTCCCAGAGTTAAGGCATATCCATGTCAAAAGCAATGTGTTAGTATTACTGTTACGATACCCGCCTTCAAAACTGAATGTCATAGGGTCGAATCCCGCAAGGATCGAATCTGGACCAGTCACCATTTGTCATTGGGCTATTAATAAACACGAAATATTAATGAACTTGAAATAAAACTATGCTTCCTAACAACAGGTCAAAGTTAGGTAGTAACAAGACCAGGGTTTGGACCGGTATTCAGGTATTTTAACAGATATTTTTCCTACAGGTAACATGACAGTTGGAGACTTGGTGATGGTGAATGGTCTCTTGTTCCAACTCTCAGTGCCCCTCGGTTTCCTAGGCTCCGTCTACAGAGAGGTGAGACAAGCTCTGATAGACATGCAGACCATGTTTACACTCATGACTCAAGAGCCCAAGATCAAGGTCAGTTGCTTATTAATATTACAATGTCTAGAAGTATTATAGCAATATAAAAATATAACTCCAGCTATTTCTTTTAACTTCAGTCATTTACTACAGACAATTAAGTGTACTTTCACACGACATAACCTTAACAGAAGGTATTCAAATGATGGCATTTATTTTTATAATATTATAGGTCAACTTTTTATCTTGAATTTTTTGTAAGGCTCTGTAGGTAGCTATTATAGTGACAAGAAAATATTTTATTTTTAAAATCATTGTAATCATTATAGTAATATAGGCATTTATTGATGATTTATCAATGTAACTAATATGGTAGCACAGAGATTATCTTTCTACAAAGGGTATAACTAAATTTCTTTAGGCATATGTATTTATTTTAGGCATAGAGTTAATCATATATATTTTTTTACAGAATAAAATAGGTGCATCACAAATGGTGATTACAAAAGAAAACTCAACTATTGAATTCCGTAATGTCAACTTTGGTTATGTCGAGGGAAAGCCTATATTTGATAACCTTTCGCTCACTATCCCTGCTGGAAAAAAGATAGCTATTGTAGGAGGCTCTGGATCTGGGTAGGTGAGGGTAGGATTAATAACTCTATGCTTACTAAAATTCACTATAATAGTGAATCATAATCAGTCATCAAAATCTTATGTTCATAAAAAACATTACAGTGTAAAACAGACTGCGCCATGAGTGTGTGCAGAGTTTCAAATTATATAAGCCGTACTTTATGCACAATACTTTAAAAAAATCAGTAAATAAACAAGAAAAACAGTAGAGCATCGATTATCAGGACGTCTGGTGGGTGAAAAAATAATATTGAAAAACATATACGAGGATTACATGTTTTAAATTTTCTGCATGGAACGTTCCGCGCAGTGCATTCCCACGTTCCCTGTTTATTGCTTGAAGCCTTAGCCAATTGGAGCGCTTTTTGCAGTTCAGGCTTTAGCTGCTGAACACGCATCATCTTTCACGTCCATCAAAGTGGCTGGAACGTCAAGCTAAATGGGACACAATTCAGTTATTGTCATTAAAAAGACTAAGAGTTTTAGCCACAAGAAACATTTCAGTGGTCTCAAGTAGAAACAAATGTGATTCCTTTTGTCAGAATCCTTAATCTTTCATACCTTGTGCAGTACTGTACAGCTATAATTTACATAATGAAAGTTTTTTGAAAAATTTCATGGTTTTGAATTGCTTCCTCTGGTTGGTAATAATGTACTGTTTTCTGCTATATTTTCTGCTGATTTGTGCTGCTGCCTGTCAGTGAATCGAGCTAGTCTCCCTAATGTGGTCCCTTCAATGACGTTATAACCAAGTTCCACTGTACTAGACTCTGTAGGCCTAAATTCAAAGTTTTAATTAGGTCTCCACTTTTGAGCTAGGTAAAATTAATTTTAAATCAGTTATACGGATTATCAGTTATTCGGACACTCTCATGCATCAATCAGTCCAGATAATTGATGCTCTACTCTAAGTAAAAAAACCCTCAAGAGAACAAAAATCTGCAGCTGAACAAAAATTACTTAAGTTTAAAATAATCAATTGAAACACCTACTGTGTTTACACTACTGGTGCTTTTGACACAAGATGATGAAGGTGTTCTGTAAGTTGGTTCAAGCATGGAAAAAATTCCAGTACTAATAGACGTAAAGATGTAATCAACAACTACCGTGCTTACTACCTGTAAGCCAATCTGTTAAGTCTTCTAAATTCTGTTAAGGATTTCTAGTAAGTCTTCAGTTATCTTTAAATTCAATAAACTTTCTATTGTATGCTGAGTAAAGAATTGGTGAGTATCATCTGCATAAGAAATGTAACTCAAAGCTTATTGGTAAACATAAGCTTATTGCTAGGTTATTGTGAAAGCTTAGATATTCTGGGTCGCGGTATCTCTATATATAAAAACAAATGTATGTATGTCCTTTATGCGTTGCCAAACTATTCATTCGATCGCCATGAAATTTTAGGAAGTTGCTTTATACGTGTCTGGGAAGGTTTTAGTAAAATAAAATTTTCAAAAACGCCATAAGTTTCCATTTTATGTCATTTTAAATTTCTAATGTTAACCTTATTGGGACTAAGTTTGTTCACGAATTGTTTACAATCAAAACATGATTTCTTAAGCTTCAGCTGTTTGTTTACTTTCCATTAGCAATATGCTTTACTATCCCTACCATCTGAATCATTCATTAATGTAAAACTATGAAAAAAAATATGTGCTATACTGCTGTACAAAATGAAAAGCTTTATTCCCCACGTCAATAGTTTACGGTTTTAGGGGATTATGTATTTATATTTTTATTTTTTGTCTGATTAAAAGTCACGTGTTTATATGTTGGCCGAATAAAAAATAATTACAATGTTTATACACATTACGTTTATTATAATAATCAGCTGTTGTGTATCTTTCCTATAAAAGCCTTATTACAGTGAGGTTTGGTTTGGGTTTAGGTTGGATTAGAAAATTGAGAGTCAATCCAATCAGATTTATTTGTATTGTGGGAACGTTATTAATATTTCTAATCGTTTCAGTATTGTTATTAACTATGCTGCAACCCAGAATATCTAATCTTTCACAATGAAGCCGTAATACTATTCGACTTCAGAACATGACCAATCTTAAAGTTAACATATATATATTCGCCGGGTCAGCTAGTAGTTAATAAAAATCCTGATAAAAAATATATATTAATAATAGTCCCCCATAACAAACAAATCTAAGTGAATTGATTCACAATGTTCAAATCTAACCTAAACCCAAACGATACCACACCTAACTGCAATACGTTTTTTTAAGAAAGATTAAATCTTCTGAATCACAGCCTTGTTAATAATAATACTCGCATAGTCTAACATTCAATAATTACACTCACACAAAACAAAAACATACAAATTATAGTTACACTCATAATCACAAGATCCAATAAACTATAAATGATGTGTTTTTTTCAAGACAATCACAAACATTCACTGAAAATTACGCACAATGACGTTAGCTCTCAACTGGTGAAAATAGAGCAGCAAAAAATCAGCTGTTTATATAATATTTAAATTATTTCTGTATTCATAAGATCAAAATTCATCACATCTTTTCCTCATAAGCTTAGTATGTACAAACTTTACAGACCAGTGGGGCTTAGCCCTAAGGTTAAATACAAAACTGATAGCCTATAGCCTACTCAGAGCAGAGACCAATCCAAAAAATCAAAGATCATTAAAATCGGTCCAGCTGTTCTCGAGTTATAAATAGTGTAACTAATACAATTTTGTTTTATATATTTAGATGATTAAAAAAAGTTATTGTTTCAATAATCATTCAATTTCTTAAACTAACATCAAGAGATAATAAGTGATAAAATTTTTCGGGGACATAACCCCCCTCTGTACTACCAATTTCTTTTAAGTGAGTTTTGTTGGGTAATGTAACTCTCTCTACATTGAATACCAATTTTCATTGAAAACAGTTTAAAAAAAAGAAAGGAATCTATTTTTTATACTCTCCATAAGAAAAACATTGGGCGCTTTTAGACAATGAACTAAAAGTACCCACACTTACCACAAACTTTGAACTTAGACTATTGGTTCCACAAAAAAGTTCAATTTACTATCCATGGTAAATGCAGTGCAGTAGATAGCGCCCAACGTGTTTCTTCTGAAGAATGTCAAAAAATAATTTTCTTCCTTATTTTCCATACTTGTTTTCTGTTGTTGTTAGTTTACAAAATTGGATGATTATATTTGAAACAATAACATTTTCAATTCCAGTTTTTTAATTTACTTAGGTAGAAAGTATGTGTCAGTCCACTGATATTGTTTATTTTTTATTCAGGGATCCTGAAAACGGATCTATCACTAACAACTTAAATTTTAAAATTTTGATGGAAAAAATACTTTTACCACATACTATGTAAAAGTGCAGAATAATGCTGGTATTTTTTATGTATCCCAAGCCCTGTGCTAAAGGGTTTTAGGGCTTTTTTGTTAATCATTTTTTTTAAATATCTTTTAAGCTTTACAATCATGAACGAAGTATTATACACAGTGAAGGAACAACTACAGACAACACTCTCAAACAAATATAACCTTCAAACTGGTTCATGGCTCCATAAAAAGTAAAGGGTGCGTGGGAACGCACCTACGCGTCCACTACAATGGGATGAATGAAGAAACACATTTACATGTTATTTCCATAGAACGTATTAAACAATTTATACCTCCTCTCGTATTTAAGCTGTATTTTTATATTATTTACAAACTAAAAGACTCATTAATCATTAAGGGGTAATTGAAATTCAGGATATATAGAATGTAATCGGTGGATAAGTATATCTTGACAACAAACTCCTAACACAATAAATATAGAGATTTTCCCAGTTTTATTATTTTATTTGTGCACTATCCTGCTGTTTGGAAAATCTTAATTATTAATCTTCACAACAAAATTTCATCTATTTATATTACAAATACAATGCTAATTAACTATATATATCATCATTTTTTTCACTTCTTATTATACGTTTTGACATGGATATGTCTTAGCTATGGGGTGTATTGGCAATCCGTCAGACCAAAATTTGATACGATGACGTCATATGATTAGTGACATCATATGGTTATAAGGACAACTGTTTAGAGGAACTGATGGAATTCTGTTTAGACATATTCATGATCTAAGTTATTTCCCACAGGGAAGTAAATACAATCAATTTTTACTTTCTCCCCTTATACATAGTATATGGAGAAAGTAGGCTATTGTTTTCGTCAAAATTTTCAAATTTGAGTTGATGGTGGATATATCCGTTTTGGGGTCCCCTGAATCCAAAAAAGTGGGTTTTGACGTGATGTCTGTCCGTCCGTGTGTCTGTGTGTCTGGATGTGTACAGTGCCACAGCCTAACCCGTTGGTCCGATTTAGATGAAATTTGGCATGTATATATATAGTCACCGTATCTCCAGGCGTTTTTTTCATTTTTTTGAATTTTTTATTTTTAAGGGTAGTTCACCCCTAAAAACCCTTAAAATTCGCGAAAAATCAGATTTTCTCAAAAACGGCTCTAACGATTTTGATTAAAATTTTATAGTTTATAGTGCACAGAGTACTCAATAATTTGACACCACCCGCATATCTGTAAAAATGACGGTTCAAAAGTTATGGGCTTTTAAATGTCAAAAAAATTAAATTTTTAAATTTTCAGCAAAACCAATAAAAGTACAGTATAACGTGACTGGTACCATTGAAACCAGCTTAAAAAACTAAACAAATTAGTATTTTGAATTATCTGTCTATGTCTAACGGTTCCAGAGAAAAGTTAAATTTACTGTCCAACGATAAACGCAGTACGTTGTCTGAAAGTGCCCAATGTTATTCTTATGAAGAATATAAAAAAATCAATTTCATCCTTACTTTCCAACCGTTTTCCATGAAACTTTGTATGAAGTGTAAGGTCAATTCACCGAACAAAACCAGCTCCAAAAAGCTTGATATTACCTGTGGGGGGGTTCCCCCCCATACAATTTGAACAATAAATTATTAAAAAATATTTAGAGTAACTTTGTAGAACATGATAGTTTTATTACAGATTGTCTTTTTTAAATTTACTTAAGGGAGAAAGTATGTGTCAGTCCACTGGTACCGTTTATTTTAATGAGTATTGATTAAATATAGGAGAAAACTTATTAAATACAGTTGGCACTTGATAATCCGACACTTGACAGTCCGACACACTCGGTAGTCCGACGCCGCGCCAAATGAGTCATCGCCGCGACGGGCGTCTGTACAGTATAGAAATTTTATTCGTGTTATGACAGGAGTCATGCGTCTTCCGGTCCGTTAGTTTCTTACCTTGTTCAGTATAAATTAGTGCGTAGTAAAGAGCGTTGCTTACTTTTTTACTGACAGTATTCAATTCAGAATTTAAGTGCAAAGTATTAGATCAGGTAGGCCTTACTGAATTTAGAATGTAGGTTAGGTTTCACGTTATGCCTATACGTTATAACTGTTTTATAGTTATGTTATGTGTGCGCTGTATATTAGTTATGTTTATAGATAAATGTCATACAGTATTTTGTATTCATTACGTAGTTTTTTGTAAAAAAAGACTTTGTAAATTGTTTATTTAAACCATTAATAGAATTAAGGTACTTAATAATGAACATCAGTATACTTTTCTTAAATCTACAGTTAGGGTTGTGCAAGAAATAAAGTTTTTAGTAATCCGACATTTCCGGTAATCCGACACACTCCCGGTCCCATAAGTGTCGGATTATCAAGTGCCAACTGTAAGTAATATGAATAATAATCCATTTAAAATGCATCTTTATTTTTCAATATGTATTATGTATATTAAATACTGTCCAAAGATTAAAACAAATAAACAACATACTTAAACTACAAAAGAGATCACTGAGTCCACAAAAAGATAACAAAATAAACGGTACCAGTGGACTGACACATACTTTCTCCCTTAAGTAAATTTAAAAAAGCCAATCTGTTATAAAACTATCATGTTCTACAAAGTAATTATAAATATCATTTAATAGTTTATTGTTCAAATTGTATGGGGGGACCCCCCCCCCCCCGGTAATACCAAGCTTTTTTGAGCTGGTTTTGTTTGGTGATTTGACCTTACACTTCATACCAAGTTTCATGGAAAACGGGTGGAAAGTAAGGAAGAAATTGATTTTTTTTATATTTTCCATAAGAATAACATTGGGCGCTTTCAGACAACGTACTGCGTTTATCGTGGACAGTAAATTTAACTTTTCTCTGGAACCGTTGGTCGTAGACAAATAATTAAAAATACTAATTTGTTTAGTTTTTTAAGCTGGTTTCAATGGTACCAGTCAAGTTATACTTTACTTTTATTGTTTTCGCTGAAAATTTAAAAATTAGATTTTTTTGACATTTAAAAGCCCATAACTTTTGAACCGTCATTTTTACAGACATGCGGGTGGTGTCAAATTATTTACTACTCTGTGCACTATAAACTATCAAATTTTGATCAAAATCGTTAGAGCCGTTTTTGAGAAAATTGGATTTTTCACGTTTTTTAAGGGTTTTTAGGGGTGAACTACCCTTAAAAATGAAAAATTCAAAAAAATGAAAAAAACCCCTGGAGATACGGTGACTATATATATACATGCCAAATTTCATCTAAATCGGACAAACGGGGTAGGCTGTGGCACTGTACACATCCAGACACACACACACGGACGGACAGACATCACTCCAAAACCAACTTTTTTGGATTCAGGGGACCCCAAAACGGATATATCCACCCTCAACTCAAATTCGAAAATTTTGACGAAAACAATACTTTCTCCATATACTATGTATAAGGGGAGAAAGTAAAAATCAGAAAACCAAAGCCAAAATTCCACTAGAGAGAGATTAATATTTTTACTTTTACTTTCTCCCCTTATACGTAGTAGTATATGGAGAAAGTATTGTTTTCATCAAAATTTTCGAATTTGAGTTGAGGGTGGATATATCCGTTTTGGGGTCCCCTGAATCCAAAAAAGTGGGTTTTGACGTGATGTCTGTCCGTCCGTGTGTCCGTGTGTCTGGATGTGTACAGTGCCACAGCCTACCCCGTTGGTCCGATTTAGATGAAATTTGGCATGTATGTATATATTCATGGTATCTCCAGGCGTTTTTTTCATTTTTTTTGAATTTTTGATTTTTAAGGGTAGTTCACCCCTAAAAACCCTTAAAAAACGTGAAAAATCCAAATTTCTCAAAAACGGCTCTAACGATTTTGATTAAAATTTGATAGTTTATAGTGCACAGAGCACTAAATAATTTGACACCACCCGCATGTCTGTAAAAATGACGGTTCAAAAGTTATGGGCTTTTAAATGTCAAAAAAATCAAATTTTTAAATTTTCAGCGAAAACAATAAAAGTAAAGTATAACTTGACTGGTACCATTGAAACCAGCTTAAAAAACTAAACAAATTAGTATTTTTAATTATTTGTCTACGACTAACGGTTCCAGAGAAAAGTTAAATTTACTGTCCACGATAAACGCAGAACGTTGTCTGACAGCGCCCAATGTTATTCTTATGGAAAATGTAAAAAATCAATTTCTTCCTTACTTTCCACCCGTTTTCCATGAAACTTGGTATGAAGTGTAAGGTCAAATCACCAAACAAAACCAGCTCAAAAAAGCTTGGTATTACCGAGGGGGGGGGTTCCCCATACCATTTGAACAATAAATTATTAAATGGCATTTAGAATTACTTTGTAGAACATGATAGTTTTATTACAGATTGTCTTTTTTAAATTTACTTAAGGGAGAAAGTATGTGTCAGTCCACTGGTACCGTTTATTTTTACCAAAAATCATCAAGTTTGATGTTAATAAGTAGTTTTTCATTCTTTTTAGCGAATTTCCCATAGGGAAGTAGCTATTACCGTAGGTCTCATGGCAAGAGTTAAGCCCGAGACCATGTTATTTTTTCTTCTTTAGGTGCCCAGAGACCAAAAACAATAGTCGTTAAAATTTATATATATATATGTATATATATATATATATATATATATATATATATATATGTGTCTGTGAACACGATAACTCTCGTAAAAATGGTCCGATCGAGACCAAATTTGGTAGAGACGTGTATTCCTACAAATGCTCGGACGAGTTCGTAAACCAGACATATCGGTCAATGGGAACGGGTAGTTTAGGGGGGTTTTGTACCCCAAAATGGGGTTTTTTGCGTTTTTCACATGTAATTTTTAAAAATTTCTAATTTTATATTTCACCATTGGAATCAGCTTAAAAAACTACACAATTAAGTTCCTTAAAGTTTTTCTCTATCTTAAACGGTTACCGAGATATAAAAAAATCTAAACACAGTACGTTGTATTTTGAGGCCCCAATGTTAATCTTATGGAGGATTAGAAAATTATTTTTTCACTTATTATCCAATATTTTTTGATGAAACTTGATATTTAGCTTCATGTGGTTAAAATCCATACATTTGTGCTAAAAAATCATAGTTTATGTGTTTATCATGGCAGCAAACCTGCATACTCTTTTCCCATGTTAATCATATGGAGATTAGGCAAACTCCTTTATTTATGGACAGATGTTGATAAAAGTTGGTATAAATGTTAAAAATAAAATTTTTGATGGTATACTTTCAGTGTTCCTCACAGCAGCAAACCTACTCACTCTTTCCCATTTTAATCTTATGTAGAATAGGCAAATAATTCTCATGTACATGGACAGATTTTGATAAAACTTGTCATATATTTATGATTATATTATGATTTGGAAATTCGCTGAGTACGCAGGTCTGCTGCGACGGGGGTATTTTAATTTATCCTAATTTTTTCATTAGTAATATTATTAGGTAAATTGAACCAAAATCTGTTACCTGTGAAACAAGGCTTTTTGCAAAAAAATAGTTGTTCAACATATCCATTATTTCTTTTATTAAAGCAATAACTGTTGGGATTTTGGGTTACAATATTATTTTTAGCGAATTTCCCATAGGGAAGAAGCTATTACCGTAGGTCTCATGGCGAGACTTAAGCCCGGGACCATGTTATTTTTTCATCTTTAGGTGCCCAGAGTCCAAAAACAATAGTCGTTAAAATATATATATATGTATATATATATATATATATATATATATATGTATATATATATGTGTATATATATATATGTGTCTGTGAACACGATAACTCTCGTAAAAATGGTCCGATCGAAACCAAATTTGGTAGAGACGTGTATTCCTACAAATGCTCGGACGAGTTCGGAAACCAGACATATCGGTCAATGGGAACGGGTAGTTTGGGGGGTTTTGTACCCCAAAATAAGGTTTTATGCATTTTTCACATGTAATTTTTAAATTTTTCTAATTTTATATTTCTCCATTGGAATCAGCTTAAAAAACTACACAATTAAGTTCCTTAAAGTTTTTCTCTATCTCCAAGGGTTACCGAGATATTAAAAAATCTAAACACAGTACGTTGTATTGTGGGGCTCAATGTTAATCTTATGGAGGATAGGGATAAATTAATATTTCCCATATTAATCAATATTTTTGGATAAAACTTGATATTTAGCTTCATGTGGTTGAGATCTATCCATTTATGCTTAAAAATCATAGTTTATGTGTTAATCCTGGCAGCAAACCTGTATACTCTTTTCCCATATTAATCATATAGGGAATAGGCAAATGCCTTTATTTATAGACAGATGTTGATGAAAGTTGGTATAAATGTTAAGATAAAAATAATTTATGGTAGAAATTACTACTTTCAGTTTTCCTCACAGCAGCTAACCTGCACACTCTTTCCCATGTTAATCTTATGGAGAATAGGCAAATAATTCGCATGTTTATGGACAGATTTTTATAAAACTTGTCATATATTATTGATTTGGAAATTTGCTGAGTACGCAGGTCTGCTGCGACGGGGGTATTTAAATGTACAATACTGTCTTATAAATATACAAATCATAAACTGTCAAATTCTTCTCAACTGAGCTGAGAAAAAAAAGGTTTTGCAGAAAAATCGTTTTTGATGTTGAAAATTATTGTGTATGTTAATCAAGTTACTGTAGCTTGAGGTATTATTAGCTTAGATATACTTATATATACATATAAATAAATATGAAGCCTCTCACATTGGGCTTTCAAATGTAAATGAGTTTTTAAAATATTTTCTACGTCATTTTATTAGGAAGTCGTCAATGATCCGGCTGCTCTATCGGTTCTTCCAACCCACCTCTGGTGAAATTCTTATTGGCGGAGTAAACATTCAAAATTTAGACATCGACTGTTTACGAAAATCTATTGCGATTGTACCTCAGGTAGGTTACTGTAATAACTAGGCCTATAGCATAGTTTGTTTGATTTGCTGTTACTTAAAAAAATTTACAACAGGGTTGCTTAATGAAAGAGCTGATAGTATTAACTACAAAATTAATTTAATGATAACTTGGTAACAATTTGTTTAAAACTTACATGAGGTATTAACTTGAGGGGATATACTTGTCTTCAAACTGTATTTCATGTTAGAATATTGTCTGTTGCCTAGTTTTCTTAAACAGAAATAGAAACTATAAACTATGAGTAAAAACATTTTAATTTTAAAATTAAATGAAGCAAATATCCTTTTTTATTTATTTTTTAACTTCAACTGCCCATCACCATGAGCAAGGGCCAGTGCGGTGTGAGTTACATAGGCTATCTAGAGTTAACCAATCGAGATCTGACAGGAATCACAGGCCACTGGTTTCAATCCAGCAACCTTTGACTTACTGGACTAGGTTGTTACCCCTCAGCTACCGTGTTGTTACTCACTTATTATTATTTTAAAATAGGTAAATAAATAAATTCACATTTCAGTTTTCTACTAACATTTTCTGAAAACCATTTGTATAGTTAAAATTTTATCTTTGCACAACAAACTCAAATTATTTTACTGAACCATCAATTATGAATAGTGAATAAAGAGAGTGACATTTTAACATTCTGCCAGGGTAGATTCTTTTTTTAATACTCTCTGCAAAACGACCTGGCTATAAATCCATCCAAAACCACACAGATAACTAGATTAGGTTATAATACCTAAACTAGTTATTAATCAATCCGGAAGGCAAAATGTTTAAACACACAGATAAATTATAGCAGACCACATGAAAATTCCTGATATTTTGACTCAAAGAAAATCAAAACTATTGGGATTAATAATTGATGCTGAAATCTCTTGGACAAATCATTTACACAATCTGGTCAAGAAAATTTTATCTGGAATATATGCAGTGAAAAGAAATAAAAAGGATAGTAGAGGTGTTGAAATAGCTAAAACAGTTTACTATGCACCAGTAGAGTCACAAATCAGATATGGATTAATTGTTTGGGGAGGAACATCTGAGTACAACCTTAGTAAAATTTTTGTGCTCCAGAAAAAAAACTGTTAGGGCTCTCTCTGGCCTTGGTCTTAGAGATAGCTGCATGGAGGCTTTTAAATCTCTAAAGCTGTTAACAGTCACAGGGCATTTCTTCCATGCAGTTGTCATATACACCAAACAGTTGGACCTACATAGAAATGGGAATTTTCATTCATACAACACCAGAAGAGCAGCAGAGCAGCAGAGTTCAACCTTCCCATTCACCATACAACACAATACAGCAGGAAACCCTCTTACATTGGCCGAAAAATCCTCAACTCACTCCCACAAGACTTAAAGAACTTGGCAGGAAACTGTTTGAAGAAGCACCTCAGAGATTGGCTAGTTGAACAGTTTACTCTATCAAGGAATTTTTTAAAATATGTTGAAACATGTAAAGCAAGAGTAATTAATTTATTAATGACACCATTGTATTTCTTAATGAAAGTGCAAATAAAGAGAACTGTCTATTGTCTTTGGGAGCTCAAAGCCAGTGAATAACGAAGCTACAGACTGTAAGTGATGTTTTATATCACATTCTCTATGGATGATAGTTATCTAATCTAGTTGTAAAAAAATTGTTTGAAAGCCGAATATTAATAGACAGATTTCTCATTGCTTTTAGTGAGTTAAAGGGAAAATGCCTTAAACTAAAAGTCAAAAAGGGAAAGATAAATTTAAGGTTGCATTTCCAAAAAAGGACTTTTATGGGTTTTATAGTGTCAAATATAATTATAATTATGTGACTGTTGCGGTAGTGTCATCCTGTAATCCAGCTACTTAGAGGTCACAAATTGTAGATAGTTGTGAGCGATGGTCGGTGGGTGTAGTATTCTCTTGTGTGGATTAATGTCCGCACTTTTGAATATAACGTTAATCCACAAAGACCATCCTCATAATTAGACCAGTTTGTGATTCAGAGGCAGTGGTTCGGACTCCACGTTAAACTGTTGTCCCTTAGTTTTCATCAGCTGTTGGGCTTTTAATTAACAGTCCTGTCAAAAGGAACCTGTCAGGCTTAGTCAGTAACAAGACTAAAAGATCGTGCTACAATCATCTTACGCTCAATACTCATTCATTCTTGGCTTAAAATACCTACCATGTAGTATGGTTATATTTCAATATAATCTAATCTAATTAAAACTCTCACCTAGGACATCTGGAATATGACCTACCTGACCTCCACAAACTCTCACCTAGGACATCTGAAATATGACCTACCTGACCTCCACAAAATGACCTATAGGTCAAATTTAAGTAATTTTGAGTAACAACCGAAAATGGCTTTTTAGCGTCTTTAACAGCTTAAAAGGAAATCCTGGGATAGTTAAGCATTTGCTTAGGCTTATAGAGTGTTGGGTTTCCTTATCATCTTAGTTGATTTTCATGTTACATGAGGGCTGATCCTAAGCATCTGGAAAGTACCTTTTCACCTTAGAGGAAGGATACTTACTCTCTTAGAAACATGCTTACTCTAAAAGAAAGCTAGGTGGGGCTGTATACTGCCTTTGACTATACATTATTAATAGACCTGTCATTCATGGTTAAAAGTTGTCGCCAACAAAATTTCGGAAAGCCCGAGAGTGTAGTGCCGCATCCTAGTGGCGAAGGCTGTAAGCTCACTTGACCCCGCCCTCAGGAGTGTGCGCGCACGGCGCACATCCCTCTCTCGCTCTTATAATTGGTTGGAAGTTGGCCGAAGGGGGGGAGGGGGGTAGCAGACGACAGCGCTCCTGTACGGGGAACCACGCACTAACTCCCCACGCCGATTCGGGAACCACTCAAGCCACTACAGCTTGCGCATAAGAATTAATGATGTATAGTCAAAGATACTGCCCTATGGTGTATAATCCTAAAAAAAAAGATCAAAAACTTTTGGAGTAATCCCCTGCTTGTTGAGTAAACTCAACAGATCTTTGGGTTATAAGAATATTCTTATGATGTGCTGTAGCTAGAGACTGGACCTGGTTTACTTTGAAAATTGTTCACTTTCGAATAGTTTGTCCAAATCCTGAATTTCAAATTCATCATATTAGCCCTGAACTCTAATTAAATTATAAAGATAATAAATACCTCAGCCTGTCAGCTGTTCATTGGTTTAATTTAGGTGTAACATGTTTCAGCTTACGCCATTTTCAAACAATTCCAAATTTTAGCGAATTTCCCATAAGGAAGAACTATTACCGTAGGTCTCATGGCAAGACTAAAGCCTGGGACCATGTTATTTTTTCTTCTTTAGGACCCCAGGGACCAAAAACAATAGTCGTTAAAATATATATATATGTGTGTGTGTGTGTGTGTGTGTGAACACGATAACTTTTGTAAAAATGGTCCGATCTAGACCAAATTTGGTAGGGACATGTATTCCTACATTTGCTCGGACGAGTTTGTAAACCAGACATATCGGTAAATTGGAACGGGTAGTTTATGGGAGTTTTGTACTAAAAAATTGGGTTTTTATGTTTTTCATATGTAATTTAAGACGTTTTTAAATTTTATTTTCAATCATTAAAATCAGCTTAAAAAACTACACAGTTTAGTTCCTTAAAGTTTTTCTCTTTCTCCAACGGTTACCGAGATATTAAAAAATCTAAACACAGTACGTTGTATTTTGGGGCTCCAATGTTAATCTTATGGAGGATAAGGAAAAATTAATATTTCACTTATCAATCAATATTTTTGGATGAAACTTGATATTTAGCTTCATGGGGTTGAGATCCATGCATTTATGCTTAAAATCATAGTTTATGTATTTATCATGGCAGCTAACCTGCATACTCTTCTCCCTTGTTAACCATATAGGGAGTAGATAAACTCCTTTATTTATGGACAGATGTTGATGAAACTTAGTATAAATGGTCAAAATAACAATTTTTATGCTAGAAACTCCTACTTTCAGTGTTCCTCACAGCAGCTAACCTGCATACTCTTTTCCCATGTTAATCATAATAACTAACTCATATATTTATCGACAGATATTGATAAAACTTGACATAATATAATATTATTATATTATTGATTTGGAAATTCGATGAGTACGCAGATCTGCTGAGACGGGGGTATTTGTAAATAAAACCTACATAACCTATGCAACACAAAATAACAAATAAAATTAAATTTAGACACATTTCACTACTCACTAGCACTCATTGAAAAACTGACTGTCAGGAAAGTTCAAATCAAGTTATACTATCTAAGTTATCAGTGATCAAGTGATCTGCTGATGTAGATTAGTTTTCATCTCGGAGAAGGTCGTTGAAAATGAACTGCTGACAAACTGAGGTATTTATCATTTTCCTGATTTTCCATCTTAATGGATCTCTTCTCAGTGGCTGTACAATATTTCTCCAAAGAAGAGTGGACTGAGCTGACCCCTGAGCTGGACTTTAATGAATCTCCTAATCCTTGTCAATTTAACTTCTCTTGTGGACAATCTTACCAAAAGTTTTAAAATTTGTATTAATGGTACTCATTTGTAATTAAATAACCTAAGTTTACTTTTTAGGACTCTGTGTTGTTCCATGAAACAATATTGTACAACCTGCACTATGGAGACCTGAGCAAGAACCAGGAGCAGGTGATTGAGGCTTCCAAGATGGCCGATCTGCACGAGTCAGTGTCTAACTGGCCCAAGGGTTATGACACTCAGGTACATAACCAAAATCAATATGACTAATCCTTCTCATTTCAATTTATCCTTACTAGTCCCTCACTTAAACTCAAGTACCTGGTGACCGAGCTTTGCTCGAATTGAATAAGACATGTATTTTACAAGTTAATTAGCAAAATTAAAACAAATTTATTGCTCAATGAAAACATTTATGTGGTTTAAATAAAACCATTTTCATACACCTTAATTAATATGGCATAACCACTAAACAAAAATGTGGTTCCCTGGACGGGGATCGACCTCACCACCTCCGACACATGAGACTTGAGCGCTAGCCACTGTACTACGGTGTCGGTCAAGACAAAGCCTTGATTTAAGATTTTTTGGCCAACCTCAATAATTGTTTGAGCTGATTTTATACTGAATTTAACTGTCTATACAGTTATTATTATCCTGTGATCAACTGATTTTGTTAGAAAAGGAATGAGGATTGAAAAGCAAAAGAGAAATTTAATTTACACCAGTTAATTGGTGTGTTACAGTGGCTTCAAGTGATAGAATTTCTTTTCAAAACACGAAAGATTTTGGAAATATTTTACTCTGCTTTTATTTCGCACAGTTATATTACCCTTTAGTTTTTACAAATTGTTTAGTAATTTGATAATTTTTAATTTATTACATACATAAAATACACATTTATTCAAAACCTCTATTGACATATTGTTCACCACCATCTTCAATCAACAACTGTCAAACGGTTATAAACAGATGTTTTGATTTGTATTGTTTTACATTTTGATTCTCCATAAGCGTAATGTTAATATTTTAGATTTTAAATTTAATATTACAAGAAAACCGGAATTTTCCTGAACATTAAACCTATCGAGAACTTATTTTCTACTCAGAAATTAGTTATTTCCAAAATTTAAAGAAAATCCTTAGAGCCGTTTTTGAGATTTGTTTATATATAATTTAAAGATAAATATATATATATCACGGATTATATATATATTTGTTGTATATATATATATATATATACACAAATCTTGCTCGTATTATAGTACTGGATATGTATTAATGTATTACTGTACCTTAAAGTGGGTATAAGGCAAAATGTAAAATTATTAATTAAATTTTTACCAGCAATAAAATAATTTCATCACTAAAATCATAATCTCAAAGGTTATATTTAAGCTGTAATGTAAAAGAATAAAATTACCTGAGAATAAAATAACAGTCATATGCAAATTGCAATTATATGCAAATTATATACTTTGAATCTCTTATTTTATACTAAGGTAATTTTATTCTTTCACATTACACCTTTTACCCAAGATTTTTTAAATGTATTACCTTTTGTCAAACAAATAAACATCTATTTCAGATTTTACTTGTCTTTTGACTCTGTAAAATTATTGGATAAATAAGTATGAGCAAACACTGTTCCTTATGCCAGGTGGGAGAGAGAGGCTTGAAACTTTCTGGAGGGGAGAAGCAAAGGGTGGCCATAGCGAGGGCCATCCTCAAGGGAGCCCCCATATTGGTGTTCGACGAAGCTACCTCCTCCCTAGACTCCATAACTGAGCATGTGAGTAGTAAAGGAGGGTTGGACAAACAATCAATCAAATCAAATACTTTATTCCAGAAAAAAGGACATATAAAATATACAACAATGCAATTAATTAAATCTGGAAGACCCCACATAAGCATAAGCCTGTGTGTAGGGTCTGAGTTCTTTGCGGGTAAATGAATTAATTATCCAATTAAATAATAAACCGGAAACAAACAATAACAATTACTGGTTTAAGAAATGATTTTTGTACTAGCCTCCTTTTTTTTCTAATAATTTCTCCAACCTCCCGCCCATTCAGGTTGGCATATTTTAACCATACCAGTAAGTTATAGATGTGGGAGATCAGAAAGCTACCGAAATGCTATCTATGAGGCATGGGATGTAGTTTGTTGATTTACTTTATCACAATTCCACTTGAATGCCATCCAAACAGTTGCCTCTATCATCACTTTGGTAAAAACACTGCACAGCACTTTCCGCTAGCCCAGTTGGGTAGGAACGTCAATTCAGTTATTTCGGCCTAATTGGATTGGCATGACAGATAACAGGTTAATCGATTAAGATTTTGTTACTTAATAATACACAGTGTACTCAAATTTTATCATTTCACTTCTGGGATTAAGAAACACAGAGAGTAGTGGCTGACTAATGGGCTGGTGAACATGTGTTTGTGTGCTCCTTGTTTTCTGGAAAAATTAGTGATTAAAAAGCTTACTTAAAACTATTTTCTATATGGAAGTGTGAGTGAGAAATTTATCTCTTAAAATTTGTGAATAGTCAAAGAGAAGAAGAATTTATCATACGATAATCAGTAATTAAAGATAAAAAGACTTTGTATCTTCATGAAGTCTGGCTGATAAGAAGAAAATTAGATCAGAATTAGATAAGGCAAGTGCCAAGCGACCCTGCTTAACTGACCTCTGGACTTTTAGATAAGAGTGCCTGACTCCCCATCACATCCCTTATTTTTACAAACATTGACATCTATCTGGTCTCTTATATTTTCCTTTCTGCCAAATATCACACATTTTCTGATTATAACTTTAAACTGGAAAATAACTATATTATCCTGCAACTTCAGAATTGGTATGATGGGCTTGACTATTAAAGCAAAGTATCGCTGTCACGTATGTAAGAAAGGAGTTCCTACCAATACTGTGGTGTGTAATGGGGCCTGCCAACAAAGGTATCATGTAAAATATATAGATATGTCAGATTCATATTATAAATAAATATTTAAGAAATAAGTAACTAACTGGATCTGTAATGATTGCACAAACTAACTCATTAATTCTCATAAACAAAGACAGATTTTATCTTAAAAATGCAATTAATAACTTAAGTATGGACTTAACGGAAGATTTTGATCCTTCTACATCATTGACGTTGGTTGCGGAAGCGGGTAACATTCTACTAAGGAAAAATGAAATCTTAAAACAAAAAATCCACACATTGAAAAATTCCAAAACAGAAACGCAGTTACAATTGGAAGATAAAATTATGGGATTAAATGCACAAGTTTTAACTCTAATACAAAATAAAAATGAAAATATATTTGTACTGGAAAATGAGATTTCAGCTCTTAAGGAAAAAATAAGAACAAACAATAAATTTAAAGGTACCTTAATACAGTGCAACTCGGTTATTGCGGCCTCGGTCATAACGTCAACTCGGATATAACGTCATTTATTTTTAGGTCCCGCCAAACTATATGTATTTACATAGGAAAAATCCTAGGAAGACTTTGACTAAGCGGGATTGGATTGTGATGATTGGTGGTTGCAATAATGTAGCAAATAATCTATTAAATGGAGAGGGCTGTTGGTGGAGAAATTCACTGTTTTTTTTAAGAGCCTAACTGAGATTTTTGCACATACCAATCTTACCCTAGCTACAATACCATATAGACATGACCTATGGGAAAATGACATGCAAAATAAATTAATCAGAGAAGTAAATAATAATATCCGAAATATCAGTTACAAGCACCCCAACCTTCATCTCTTAGATCTGTATTTGCTGGAATGTCATCACCACACTAACCACGGCTTACACCTAAATAAATCAGGAAAACAGTTTGTGTCCCATCTTATTAACAAACTGCTAAAAGTTCTGAAACTACAAGAACAGGGGTAATTTGTACAGGTCAACAGTCCTCCGATCTTCAACTCAGTTGTTCCCAGCCAATCATCGAATCATTAGATGATGCCTAAGCCCAGTATCATGTTGAACGGCCCTCTATTAACCCATTCCTGTCTAATGACATACACTGTTCATCCGCGTACTTTGCTAGACAGATGTCTTATGACGTGAGTCCAGCAGCGCGGGCCGCGGGGTAATTATGAGCAAACAATGTGCGTTGCCTGCTTATATTTTGAAGTAGTTCTTTTTTCCGCCATTTGGGGTTCTAGTTCATTTCTCATCCGATAGATGGTGTTGGCGTCCTCTTTTATCATCTTATTTAGTGGTAAATGTTCCGAATCGACAGTAAATTTTTTTCTTGTTCGCACAATTTGTTCAGCGATTGTATTTATTGATGATAATACAGTAATAATGATTATTATTTAAAGATTTATCATTAACTATTTATTACTGCAGCTAACTAGAAGTAGATCTACCAAGTGAAATAAAAAAATCTTTTGAAAATAAAATAAGATTTGACGAAACAACAGTACCTACTTGTTTCCAAGTCTACAGCTTGGAACTGGTAAAAAAGAACAGTAATAATTTATTTCTTGCAAAAAGTGATTGTATATGCAGTTAAAGGGTATAAGGAACAGGGCAAAGAAATCAAAACATATAATTCATGAAGTTACTGTTAATTCTTTCACGCTAAAAGTGACGCGCAGTCGTAGTGAACGAGGCTCGATTTTCGTTCAGACCGGAGGGCCTCGGGCGTCGACCGTTCCGCCCGATGGGAATGGGTTAACATAATAGAGGCTGATATGAAAATCATAATCAATGAACTCTGCAACAACAAGTCGGTGGGCTTCGCTCACTTTATCTCTGGGGATTTTGGGGAAATGAGACGGATGAGTGCTGGAGTAGCCAAAGTATTTAGCAAAAATTTGGTAAACCGCAGATTAGCAATTATTTGCATGAAAACTTAACTCTGCAATTGACAGAGGGAGGAGCAGCCGTCACGGATTCGTGACGAAGAATAAGTACAGTGTAAAGCCGCAAATGTGTACTGATAATATGGCATTCAAACAGCTTGCTACAGATTTCAAGAAACGAGGATACAAGAAACTCATTTGTCCTCCAATGGGCTCTATAAGGGACAATATTCCTCTAGATCACTTCTTCAAGAATTTAAATCTGTTTCAAGAAGCTACCGGGGCGGATATAGATGTCATTATCAATGATAAAAATCCCATACTGTCCTTAGAAGAGGTATGTCTCACAATGTTTTTTCTTAGCAAATTAAAAAATCTGGCGGCTGCTGCAATGATGATGCCCCCCTTCACATTTCGAGCCCTGAAGTTCCTGATTTGACCTCCACAAGAACAGAGGACCACTTCAACATCTACTCAACTGATGACTTCCCAACCCTTTCATCATCAATCAATAATCCAAGAAAATATAAGGTCACCAGAATGTGGAAGGAGTGGCAGTGGGGATGTGCCTAATAGTGTCTCATCTCAGAGTGTTTTTTTAGGCTCACATCAGAGTGTGAAAATTTAGATGAACAGGAACCATCCACTATCCACTATGTAAACATAAGAATAGATATCACTCCTCATCTCAAAGAGATAAGATCACTTTATTTTCACTAAATATTCAATCCCTCAGAAATAAGCTCTTCACTTGGAAGTTATCATTGACTATAAAATAATTTATGTAAAAAGCTAGCCAGAATCACACATGTCTTTAAAGAAAACTTCAGTCCTTTGTCAGTTTTAATGTCCTGCTAACTACATGTTACGGTATTTTCCATTCTCAACTTCAATATGGCTTACGTCTATGGGGTGGTTCTCATTTTGCTAAAAAAGCTTTTGTCTGGCAAAAAAAATCTCTTAGAACAATCTGGGTTTACAGGCCTATGAATTATGTAAGGGACAGTTTTCAGAATTAAATATTTTAAAACTTCCCTGTATGTACATCCTCTGCAATCTTATTCACGTAAAAACTAACATTCCACAATTTTTGTCCCATTCACACCTATGTAATACCAGACTCAAACAGGATCTAGTAACTCCACAAAATCTGCCTATCTAAAACACAAAATTGCCACCTGTACCCTCAATACGTTGTTTTACAAACTGCCTATTAATGTCAGAGAACTCCCCTTACCTAAGTTTAGGAACAAAATTAAAAAATATTTAAAAAGTAAGGAATTTTATTCTATAGAAGAACACTTGAAATGAGACTTGTCAGATAAAGATTTTATTTTTTAGTTTATGGTTGGGGCCTGTCTTCTATCTTGTATTTCGCATAACATAAGAGATTATTTCTATATTTGTCTTTGTAAAATTGACTTAGCCTATCACAGTGTATACTGTATAATGGCAGAAAATAAATGTTATTGAATTACCTCCCCATAATTTTTGCTATTGATTTGGTTTTGTTCAGAATATTCTGGGGGCCCTCCAAAGGGCTACAGAAGGGCGAACCTCTATATGTATTGCCCATCGCCTCTCAACCGTGATGGACGCAGATGAGATTCTGGTGTTGCAAGACGGTCGAGTTCATGAGAGAGGAACACATCAACAGCTGTTAGCCGACAGTGGCTCACTCTACAGTCGAATGTGGAACATGCAACATCATGGAGGGGGGTTCCAAGCAGTCAATAGTAGTGGCTAGTTAATGTGTCAGTGTCACACTTTTGTGTTTTGAGGTTTAAATCAGAAATTTTTGTTGAAAAACTTAATATTGTAAATATTTAAGAACTGAAATTAGTAAATTGGAAGTTGTATACTAAATAAAGGTGAATGAAAAGTAAATTAAATAAGTATGAGTTTAAAATTAAATTACGATTTTACTTGTACAGTTATTTTTTAGAAATTTTATTTTTTATTAGATAAGTTTAAATAATAATGAAATAACAACGTGAATAGTATTAAATATGAAGGATGAAAACTACTTATATTAATTTATATTTATAAAACAAGATCCTATTTTTGTAAAATTAATTTAGTAAATGCAAACTATTTATCATAAATTAATTCATCCTATGTATATTTATTCTTAATTTTTAGTATCCTGATTAAATGAAAGCTCTTACTATACAATATTGTATGATTGTTGGCAATAAATTATTATAATGCTTTAATGTGTTTTAATATACTTTATCAATTAATCAGTTCTTTATTTAGAAATTCATCAAGAATTGTAAAGGCGTCCAATTAATTACAAATACAAGTATATATTCTTTTCTTGCTTTACAAAGGTTTACTTGCTTGTTCGAAGTATTCCATCATTGTATACATTGGACGTTCTGTCAGCCACTCTTGAAGTTTCTTTTCAGCTTCTGTCCTCTGAGGGTTTTCAGGTGCTGCGACAGAGAGTTACCGTATATATCTTCCTCCCTGCATAGGATGGCTTCTTGCTGTACCTGGTTGTGTGGTGTGCTGGGAGGATGAAGTCTGTTGCTCTCCTTGTGTTTTATATATGTACATTAACCCCCCTTCGTAGTATCCTTTCATCCACATATGTCACTACAGCAAGAATATACAGACCAATAGCTTTAGGGACTTGAAAGCTTTATATTTAAGCTTTTATATTAGTGAATTTCCCACAGGGAAGAAGCTATTACCGTAGGTCTCATGGCAAAACTTAAGCCCGGGACCATGTCATTTTTTCGCCTTTAGGTGCCCAGAGGCCAAAAACAATAGTCGTTACAATTTATATATATATATATGTGTGCCTCTGTGAACATGATAACTCGTGTCTCTTGTAAAAATGGTCCAATCGGGACCAAATTTGGTAGAGACATGTATTCCTACATTTGCTCGGACGAGTTCATAAACCAGACATATCGGTCAATGGGAACAGGAAGTTTGGGGGGGTTTTGTACTCAAAAATTGGGGTTTTTTCGTTTTTCATATGTAATTTAAAAATTTTAGCTTTTATCTTTCACCAATAGAATTAGTTTAAAAAACTACACAATTTAGTTCCGTAAAGTTTTTCTCTATCTCCAATGGTTACCGAGATATAAAAAAATCTAAACAGAGTACGTTGTATTTTGAGGCTCCAATGTTAATCTTATGGAGCATAAGGAAAAATTAACATTTCACTTACTAACCAATATTTTGGGATAAAACTGCATATTTAGCTTCATGTGGTGGAGGTACATCCATGTATGCTTAAAAATCAAGTTTACGTGTTTATCATGGCAGCAAACCTGTATACTTTTTCCCATGTTAATCTTATGGACAATAGGCAAATTATTTTCATGTTTATCGACAGATTTTGACCAAACTTGTCATATATTATTCTATTGATTTGGAAATCCACTGAGTACGCAGGTCTGCTGCGACAGGGGTATTTTTATTTATTAAAGCTTTTATATTTTTTATCCAGTTTTACCACAGTTTCCTCCTCTTTTAGAACGGTACACTACATTAACCAACCCTCTTATCACACCAATTATTATGTATGTACTAACTAAAATGATAAATGTTAAGTAAAAAGGTTTATTGATGAACTTACATAATTTAATCACTAACTTTTCAAACAATGAATGTAAACAATAACAAATAATTCTATGATACATATGTTACACTTAACATATGTTATCCATCAACTCTTCCCCTCGAATTTGTATGGTAACAGTTGATTTACATGTCTTCTCCATTTGCAATTAATATATACATGGCATTTCCTTCTCTACCTATAACGAATTCCCACATGAATTGTATTATAGGGCTTGGACACAATCTCCAATTTTAAATTCCTTACCTTTCTTATTGATTTTACTGTGATCTTCGGAATACCTGGCAGTCATATTTCGCCCAAACGTAAGGTAATAAGAATTATTTCCAGAAGAATTCACCACTTTTCTTAGTTGCATGAGGAGATTTTGGAGCTTCACATTCATGTCTCCTTTCTAATCAAGAGGTAGTTGTCTTGGTTGGGATAGCTTCTACCCATTTTTAGCGAATTTCCCATAGTGAAGAAGCAATTACCATAGGTCTAATGGCAAGACTTAAGCCTGGGACCATGTTATTTTTTGTTTTTAGGTGCCCAGAGGCCAGTATATATATATATATATATACATATATATACCCGCAGACCTCTAATATATATGTTAGAGGTCTGCGGGTACCCGAAAATTCGGGTAATTGCGTGAACCCGAGTGGTCGAGCGGGCTCGGCTCGACTCGGGTTTCATCTGGTCGGGCGGGTACCAACTACCCGAAAGGCATCGGGTTGTACAAAATACCCGAGATGACATTTAAATTATCCGAGACCCCGGGTAATAACATTTCGTCCAAAACATATGATTCACGCCACGTTCACGCAATATTATCGAATACAGATGTTCTCGATCAAGATGTCAAACTTCGAAGTAATTTAATACATTCGATTGCACAACGTCACTGTTACCAGGACTTTCGTGAAAATCAGGCAACCAGCTGTCTCCCTGCCGGCTCAAAATTATTGTGCATTCGCAGCTTATTATCGTATCCACGTATAGTAGCTTACGCTATCAGGGAACCTTTTGACGCAACAAAATAGTCGGACCAGTATGAAGCTCGTATTAGTCGTGTCAAATAGTGATGGAAATACCTGAGATTTTTCAATCACAGTGAAAACCTTTTAAACTGTGATTCGTGATTTTTTCAAGTGATTCGTTGTTTTTGCTCTGACAGCCTGTTGACGATGTTGTATGACCAATACAGAACTGTGATTTTCCGTAGTGATCTCGCTCTTTCGGGATTTTCACTCAAATAAAATAAAAAATCATATAACTGAATAAAGGAAATAAATAAATCGTTTATTTTTTAACGATATAAAAATTACAGATTATTATACAGTGCGTATCGCTAACAACCGACGGCTTGGAATTATGTTCGTGTGAAGATTTTCTTTACTTCAACAGTTAAAGATAACAGACTTGAAACGAGAAAGGCCTAACTTTGTTGGACCTAGAAAAATAAGTTAAAATTTTTAAGTGAAAGTTATTTTTTTTTAGTGATTAAAATTTTTTAATTTCCAGCTATTTCTTATCTTGATTCCCCGAGAACGTGTTCTGAACACGTTCTCGGGAAATTGAGGGGTTAAAAAATTTGAGGGGTTAAACTGTAATTTTAAATATTAACCACTTTATTAAAAAATAACTATTTAAGTCTAAAGAGCTCTTTGACATTTTATGAAAGTGTTGATTTAATTTGAACAAAGATTGTGATTGGTTAAATTAAAAATAAGAAACCAGGACAATATAACATAGGTCTAATGAACCCTTGGCTTAGGGTATTGACTCAATACATTTTCTGTGTTTTTTATTCAGCATTACAATACATTATAGTTTTTTTATTTTGTTTGTTCATCCTTAGTTTCATATAGACTTGAGAAAATTATTTCCCATTATAAATTATTTACAACGTAAATTATAATGATTTGTAATTAATTAAATGGATAAAACTGTTGAAGTTAATATACCAAACAGAGAACTGTTTAATGACTTTATGGCCTATATGTTAAATAAATAAGTTGGTAAATGCAATGATAGGTTTCTACCTTGCATCAATAATGCTAAGTAGGTCAATCAAAATTTATTTAAATTAACATTTTCCTTACTAATAAAATCCAAAGCCAGCCTGAATTTTAGGCTTACAATACCCGAACCCGATATATATATTATAGAGGTCTGCGGGTAGTGATTTTTATTGTCAGGTCGGGGTAGGGTATGCAAGTAAAAGAATCGGGTCGGGTTCGGGTATTGTAAGCTTAAAATTCAGGCTGGCTTTGGATTTTATTAGTTTGGATATTTAGTTTGGATTTTATTAGTTATAGTTTGGATACATATATATTAGAGGTCTGCGGGTAGTGATTTTTATTGTCGGGTCGGGGTCGGGTATACAAGAAAAAAATCGGGTCGGGTTCGGGTATATACATACATTGCATATATATAATTATTTAATTGGTTCATTAGGATAAATGAAATATTCAAAAGAAAAGTTTTGCAAATTCTCGTTTAATTAATACATAAACGTTTTCGAGCAATTGAGAAAGAATGAATGTTTAATTTTTTTAACGAGAATTTTTAGCATAAACGTATGGGTCCCCATACGTTTATGCTAAAAAATCATAGTTCATGTGTTTCTGACAGCAGCAAACCTGCATACCCTTTCCTATGTTAATCTTATGGAGAATAGGCAAACTCCTTTATTTATGTCCAGATAATGACAAAACTTGGTATATGGTCTGAATTAAAATAGTTTATGGTTAAAATGCCTACTTTTACTGTTCCTCAAAGCAGCAAACTTGCATACTGTTTCCCATGTTAATGTTATGGTGAATAGGCAAATATCTAATTCATCAACAGGTATTGATTGATCAATCTTGTCACATACTTGTACTATTATTGTCATATTATTTTTTTTTTAATTTTCTGAGTACGCAGGTCTGCTGCAACGGGGGTATTTATTATTTTTGATATTAGATGGTAATTAATTTTGTTTTATGTATGTTATTTTTAAGTTTTGTATGATGTTTGATTAAAGTACCACATATACCATAATTTTTCTTTGGTGAATAATACTAATTGTGATCAATTTTTTATTTAATAACTAATGAACATAATTTGAATATACAAGTCAAACCAACTAATAAACAATATAAAATAAAGTGTATTAGTGTAGTGTACTCTGCAATTTGGATGGTTGAAACCACATGACTGTTTTTTTATTTGAATTATAAAAGTAAAAATACAGAAAAATAAAACTTAAAAAAGCGTCACAGTAGCTTATATAAATAATCAAAATTAATATTTTGACTTAAGGAATTTATAATATAATATAGGATTTATGAAAACTACAGCTTAAACTACATTCACTCAGTCAAATTATTTGTTAACCATATACATCAGGTGGTAAAACCTTTTCAATTGGTTTGTTTGTTTTTCCTTCACTAATAACAGGAAAACAGATTTTTATGTTCCACTTCATGCTTCTTTGGTGCTCGATAGAGGGATCAGAAAGGCCTGTTAGTTCCTAATTCCAATTACTAGGATGGGGAGAGTTGACTCCTCACGCTACACCACTTCATCACTCAATATCACTGAAATGGAAACAACTATACTAGAGAGTCAGTGCGATATTGCCAAATCACCCTATTCTATTATAGCATGGTAACGTCATCTAAAAGGCTAAATGAAAAATAGCAATACTGCTGGTCAAGAGGGTGTGAGGGGGGAACCAGATGTCCAAGACCTAATCGGACCATTATCGTGCGGTTTACTCTAAGATTAAAATCAATAGATGCTTCAAGTTCACTTATAAATGCAGTTAATCTTTATAAAATATGTGACCGGCGAACTTCGTTGTCAGTAAATGTTATTTAAGAGTGATGTTCTGAAGTGAATAGCAATACGTTTTTGAATTATATATTGATGTAAAGTGAATAACAATACTGAAACGATAAGTATTAAATAACATTATAAAAAATAAATTAATTAATTCACTATTTTCAAATCAACAACTCAAACTAATAACTGTAATACAGATTTTTAAAGAAAATATTCAACAGCTGATTGTTATATAAACGTAATATGTATAAACATTGTACTTATTTTATTATTTATATAAAAGTGAAATAGACAGAAAATAAAATATAAATACACAACAAACCGTTAACTATTAACGTGGTGATTAAAGCTGTTCATTTTTTACAGTACACATTTACTTCATAGTTTAACATTAATGAATGATTCAGATGGCATTGGATAGTAAAGCATACGGTATTGCTAATGGAAAGTAAACCAATCAGCTGTAGCTAAGAAATCAAATGTTTTTATTGTAGACAATTTGTAAACAAACTTACTCTCCATAAGGTTAACATTAGAAATTTAAAACGCCATAAAATGGAAACTTATGGGGTTTTCGAAAAGTTTTTTTCACTAAAACCTTCCCGGACACATATAGAGCAACTTCCTAAAATTTCATGGTGATCGGATGAGTAGTTTGGCAACGCATAAAGGACAGACAGACAGACAGACATACATTCAATTTTATATATAGAGATGGTTATGTCTGCTGTTTGTTTTGTTTATTTGGTAAACCAAACCTTTACATGCTGATCAAGGAACACGACATTTGATGTAAATAAACATGACATGTAAATAAACAAATATTATAAATTTGTTTTTTCTTTACAAGCCCATAAAATAATTAAAAATTGAAATCAAGACAAACAAAAATCAAAATGTTGTTAGAATTTTTATTTATTGCATGGAGTTACGTCACATTCTCTTTCAATATAGTATTAAGTTGTTTCTCTTAATAATGCAAACACTAGGCATAATTCATAAATACATTATTAATAAACAAATTTATTGTATAAAAATGTTTGTATTTATTTCCCTGTGAGAAATAGGTTATATCATGGATATGTCTAAAGGTAATGTTTCCACTTCTTATAAATAGCTGTTCTTATTCTTTTATATTAAAAATCAATAAAATAGTTCTGGTGGTTTTGGTGGAAACCTGTTACATGTTTTCCATCTTAAAATCGCCAACCCCCCCCCTAGAGCTAAGACATATCCTTGTTAAAACTGAATTATTCTTGGTTCAATCACTGTAATATAAGTTAAAAACCCTTTTAAGAACGGTGATAAAACATTGGAAAATAATAATAAACAATAGTCAAAATTCAATGACATGTGTTTGTATGAATTTAAATTTGACCTTGAAGCATCTATTGATTTTATTCCTAGAGCAAAAAGGAAGCAATAATATATGGTTAAATATTTTGAAACCAAAATCTTTAAAAATTACAAAATCCCTTTTAATTTGATGGTATTTGTTCATTGTTAAATCAACTGACAGCTAGTCACTCAACAAGCAAATAAATAAGTAGGCCAAACTGAATATTGTTTTTACTGCAGTTTAAGTCAAGTGTCTATAAGGTTTTCAAAGGTCTATTTATTTAGCAATGTTGATTTATTATTTGTCAATTGATTTAACAAATGATGGAGAAACAAAAATTAGGTTAGACTACAATTAATATAGGCATAATAACCTGTTGATTTTATAATCAAAGAGGTATAAATTAAAAAAGGTTTTTTGTTGTATGGTATTTTAAGAGCCTAGTCCTATGACCAAAATAGTATATTTAAATACCTTTAATAACTATATATATAAATATAGCAATATTAATATTGTTGTTACATTTCAATTAATATTATTAACATGGATATACCTTAGCTCTGCCCCCTAATTGCAAATAGACCTTCACCACGGGTGTTGGCAATCCGTCAGACCAAAATTTGAAATGGAAGTGATGACATATTGTTATGAAAACAACTGTTTAGAGGAATCAAAAACATTCCCTTTAGACATAGGTATCTATAATCTAAACTATTTCCCAACGGAAAGTAAAGTAAATACAATAATTAAGTAGGCCCTACTCATAATAAACCTACAAATTTTAATGCCCATTTAGATGTTACGTGACTGATAATAATGTTTGTGTGATTTCTCGACAATGTCTTAAAAATCTAGTTTTCTTGTAATTCGACCTGCATAACTATTCAAACATGGTCCTTAGATAATTAGGTTGAAATGTTTCATGTCTTTATTAATCCAGTTTTAAGTGTTGCCAAGGATGTTCCCTAAGGAGCTGGCAGAGTCGAGCAAAGGAAAATCACAGTTAGTTTATCGATAAAGATGAGAGCTGTAAGCTCCACATTAGGGCACTCAGCCTCCCAGCGCCGGCGGCGCGGCGTGACGTGGCGAGAGGAAGCGTAAGAGGATTTGTGGCGCTCAGTGAGATATCTGCGAAACGAATAATTGAACATGAAAATGTATACATTTCATATCTAAAAATTTTTACCTGCAAAATTTGGTCTAAATTTCCGTAAAAATATTTGAGGTTACCAGACCAACGAGTAAGTTTAGGCTACACAGTTAGTTATTCTATACAACCTTTGAAAATAACTTAAAATAGTCTTGACACGATATTATGATATATAGTTTAAGGAAATAAATTGTAAATTTTTGTACAGAACACTCTGATGCCAATCCGGCTACTCGAGTTTCAACTTAACTCTTAACTGTAGACTCCGGGAAAACGCATACATAATACACGATATGAAATGTTCACCCGGTACAAGACTGGTGGCAGACTGGCAGTAGAAGCACAAGAAAATGGATAAAATAATGTGTAATCAATTTGTTTTTACGCGTTTAAGATAAATAAATACTGTGAAAGTAATTTCACTAACGATAATAATCATCGCATATGTTTGTGTACAGAATGAAACGTTGCAGTTGTGTGAATTTAAATTTATTTTTATTTTATTAAAATGCGTTGTGTTTATTTGTAACGATGTCCGCTCGTTTAAATGGCATCAGTAATTCGTAATTCATTTTTGTTATTATTTAAGTTGCTATTCAACAATTAATAAGTCAACGTGATATAACAATAACAGGTGGTTTGGACCGCTTCCAGCCCCTTTATCAATACTAAAAAAATGCCATTGACGTTGAAAATGACAAAAACAAATAAAAAACAATTTAGTGCAGACAAATGTTAGTCTACAAATGTCAGTGATAGTTTTACAGATCGGACTCATGAATATCTCATGAGGCCGTTCCGTAAGCCTAATACCGGAACTGGAGTAATGCACGCGTCAGACCGACGCAGCAGATCCATTAATAAACCTATATTCCATGAATAAATGCAGTGAGATAATGAGAACACCTATGTAGAGTATTGCATATTTATGTGATATCGGGAGACAGGGATCAAACGGGTCTATATATAATGATATTCTTATCTTAGTTATTCGTTTCCAGCCGCTCTGGTTTCAGTATGTTCGCGACAACCTCATTATTGATACTGGAATGGAGTTACGTTATCTAATTTACTACTTCATAAGTCAGACCATTCGCCAATTATTCCAGAGCCTTTTCAGAACCCCAATTAAGAATAGGGGGCAGTTAAAGGATTCAGTAGGAGTTAATGTGCGTTTCTAAAAATACCGTTGTAAATCACAAATTATGTACCGTACTAAAAGACAAGTGACTTTCGTAGGACTTAGGTTTTTAGCCTTCTGCCGCTCCTCTGGACGCAGACAGACCGACTTGTGGATACAAAAGCGCTGACTGATAAATATGCTGATAACGAACAGGTGACAACAAAGACCGCCGTGAATCGTCTCCAACTGCAATGCATGTAATGGCCGCTACAAACTGGACACATTTCTATTGAAAACCACTTGTACGGTTACTATAACATGTTAAATTCTATATACTGAATAGAATCTTCAGGCTTACCTTATTAACAATAAATGTTCTCACACACACATATATATATACATATATATATATATATATAAATTTTAACGACTATTGTTTTTGGTCTCTGGGCACCTAAAGAAGAAAAAATAACATGGTCTCGGGCTTAACTCTTGCCATGAGACCTACGGTAATAGCTTCTTCCCTATGGGAAATTCGCTAAAACAATTTAGTGCAGACAAATGTTAGTCTACAAATGTCAGTGATAGTTTTACAGATCGGACTCATGAATATCTCATGAGGCCGTTCCGTAAGCCTAATACCGGAACTGGAGTAATGCACGCGTCAGACCGACGCAGCAGATCCATTAATAAACCTATATTCCATGAATAAATGCAGTGAGATAATGAGAACACCTATGTAGAGTATTGCATATTTATGTGATATCGGGAGACAGGGATCAAACGGGTCTATATAATGATATTCTTATCTTAGTTATTCGTTTCCAGCCGCTCTGGTTTCAGTATGTTCGCGACAACCTCATTATTGATACTGGAATGGAGTTACGTTATCTAATTTACTACTTCATAAGTCAGACCATTCGCCAATTATTCCAGAGCCTTTTCAGAACCCCAATTAAGAATAGGGGGCAGTTAAAGGATTCAGTAGGAGTTAATGTGCGTTTCTAAAAATACCGTTGTAAATCACAAATTATGTACCGTACTAAAAGACAAGTGACTTTCGTAGGACTTAGGTTTTTAGCCTTCTGCCGCTAAATACTTCTGACTGATAAATATGCTGATAACGAACAGGTGACAACAAAGACCGCCGTGAATCGTCTCCAACTGCAATGCATGTAATGGCCGCTACAAACTGGACACATTTCTATTGAAAACCACTTGTACGGTTACTATAACATGTTAAATTCTATATACTGAATAGAATCTTCAGGCTTACCTTATTAACAATAAATGTCCTCATTCGTCACAGTAGTCAACTTGAAAATAAACGGTACCAGTGGACTGACACATACTTTCTCCCTTTATAGTATATATTAAATTTAAAAAAGACAATCTGTAATAAAACTATCATGTTCTACAAAGTAATTCTAAATATCATTTAATAATTTATTGTTCAAATTATATGGGGGGAACCCCCCCCCCCGGTAATACCAAGATTTTTTGAGCTGGTTTTGTTCGGTGATTTGACCTTACACTTCATACCAAGTTTCATGGAAAACGGGTGGAAAATAAGGAAGAAATTGATTTTTTTTATATTTTCCATAAGAATAACATTGGGCGCTTTCAGACAACGTACTGCATTTGTCTTGGACACTAAATTTAACTTTTCTCTGGAACCGTTAGTCGTAGACAAATAATTCAAAATACTAATTTGTTTAGTTTTTTAAGCTGGTTTCAATGGTACCAGTCAAGTTATACTTTACTTTTATTGTTTTCGCTGAAAATTTAAAAAATTGATTTTTTTTACATTTAAAAGCCCATAACTTTTGAACCGTCATTTTTACAGACATGCGGGTGGTGTCAAATTATTTAGTGTTCTGTGCACTATAAACTATCAAATTTTAATCAAAATCGTTAGAGCCGTTTTTGAGAAAATTGGATTTTTCACGTTTTTTAAGGGTTTTTGAGGGTGAACTACCCTTAAAAATCAAAAATTCAAAAAAATGAAAAAAACGCCTGGAGATACGGTGACTATATATATACATGCCAAATTTCATCCAAATCGGACAAACGGGGTAGGCTGTGGCACTGTACACATCCAGACACACACACACACACACACACACACACACACACACACACACACGGACGGACAGACATCACGCCAAAACCCACTTTTTTGGATTCAGGGGACCCTAAAACGGATATATCCACCCTCAACTCAAATTCGAAAATTTTGACGAAAACAATACTTTCTCCATATACTATGTATAAGGGGAGAAAGTAAAAATTGAAGAGAATCTGGGAATTTGTTTATTGTGAAGCTCGTCATTAAAGTGAGCAACTCACGAAGTTCAGATACTCAGTACTTTGTTAAACTTTTAATAAGGTATAAAACTATAAAATGGCATGCTTAGCGGTAAATAGTTTTACTTCAGCAACGGAAAATTATTTAATGCCTCAGCATTTATAATTTTTTTTGGAAGTACTGTAATAAATAATCATAAATTATTAAAAAGCTGCTAATTTCATTTTGAAAATATTCACCATTTTAAAAATAATGAAATAATTAATTGTCATATACGAGGCATGTTCATTAAGTACGTAGATACCGTTTTGTTCAGTCGCTGCGGCTCTAGCGTCGATGTTTCGAGCATGCGCTCTAGTTGCCTTAGTTCATTGTCAAACAGCTTATACAATTCCGGCAAAATTTTGTTGTGTTTACCATTCGTTAGTGTTCATTCAAAATGTTTAAAATAATTTCTGATTCAGCCAACTGTGAAATTCGGAATCATGTGCACTGATGATTTTCTGCCCAGAGGGGATACAATAAATGAGGAACGATATTGTGAAACACTTATTGAGAATACTTCGGCGTGTGATACATAACAAAAGACGCATCGTGAAGGCATCGTGAAGTGAAGGCATCGTGTTGATCCACGACAATGCACGACCCCATGCCGCTGATGTCACTTAAAGCCTTCTTCAAGAATTTGGTTGGGAACAGTCTGACCATCCCCTCTATAGCCCTGATCGCACCGTCTGATTACCTCTTGCTTTGCAAATGAAACGGGGTTTTGGGAAGCGCCACCCTGACAGTGATGAACATTGTATAAAATAAACGGTACCAGTGGACTGACACATACTTTCTCCCAGACAATCTGTAATAAAACTATCATGTTCTACAAAGTTAATCTAAATATCATTTAATAATTTATTGTTTCAAAAATAATCATCCAATTTCTAAAAATAAAAACACGAGAGACAAAGTTAAATTAATTGTTCAAATTGTATGGGGGGGACTACCCCCCCCCGTAACACCAAGCTTTTTTGAGCTGGTTTTGTTCGGTGATTTGACCTTACGCTTCATACCAAGTTTCATGGAAAACGGTTGGAAAGTAAGGAAGAAATTGATTTTTTTATATTCTCCATAAGAATAACATTGGGCACTTTCAGACAACGTACTGCGTTTATCGTGGACAGTAAATTTAACTTTTCTCTGGAACCGTTAGTCGTAGACAAATAATTCAAATTACTAATTTGTTTAGTTTTTTAAGCTGGTTTTAATGGTGCCAGTCAAGTTATACTTTACTTTTATTGTTTTCGCTAAAATTTAAAAATTTGATTTTTTTGACATTTAAAAGCCCATAACTTTTGAACCGTCATTTTTACAGATATGCGGGTGGTGTCAAATTATTTAGTACTTTGTACACTATAAACTGTCAAATTTTAATAAAAATCCTTAGAGCCGTTTTTGAGAAATTTGGATTTTTCACGTTTTTTAAGGGGTTTTATAGGTGAACTACCCTTAAAAATCAAAAATTCAAAAAAATGAAAAAACGCCTGGAGATACCGTGAATATATACATACATGCCAAATTTCATCAAAATCGGACCAACGGGGTAGGCTGTGGCACTGTACACATCCAGACACACACACACACGGACGGACAGACATCACGTCAAAACCCACTTTTTTGGATTCAGGGGACCCCAAAACGGATATATCCACCCTCAACTCAAATTCGAAAATTTTGACGAAAACAATACTTTCTCCATATACTACGTATAAGGGGAGAAAGTAAAAGTTGGTTTCTCGCTACGACAAATGTATAAACGTTTGGCGGGGATTTCAGGGATTTTGTTCGTACCGGGCGGGGTTGAGGGTGAGGGAGAAAGCGCGCTAAAGAAGGCCGAGAGGCGAGGCGGCGGGCGAAGACAGACAAAGACTAACAAAGTACAACGCATGATACGCCATTCCTTTCAAGTGTGAGATCACTAACCGTCTAACTGCCTGTTGTCTAGTTTGAACTAGGTTTAGAGGAATAATATTTTGAATTGGTCTTATTTTTAAACCCATAACCTCTTGAAGAAAGAATTAAAGATTAATATTTCTTCAAAATCAGGAAGACTTGTATCTTTCAATTTATAATACTGTGATAATTTTATAGGAAAAATTAAGATATCCAGAACGTGCGGAATCAATTAACCCTCTAAGTGCTATGACTATTTAAATTTTGTTATTTTTATGCAATTCTTCATAAAATACCAAAAATAAAAACACAAAACATGCCCCCCCTTATAACCAGTAACCATAAAAGCAAAATAGGTGTCCACTGCAATCCCAATTAAGCCTACAAATGCCGTCAACTTCCACTCAAGCCAGTCACCGTTTATTTAAGGTGGGCCCTCCACTCCACTATACCACACATTTGCAAGCCAAATTGGGGTTGCTCATGGTCGGGCCGCGGTCGAGGGCTAATTAGGGTTCCGACCCTCGGTGGGGGCTGGGCGGTTGCCAAAAATCCGTTTCCCTAACAGCTGATTGGTGTTTAACTTAACTCTTAGAAATAGGTTTAATGTTTTTCCTATAAACACTGTTGCCAAAAAGTCTTTGGTTCATAATTCCTTAGGGTTAAGTGTTACCGTGAGTTAATCCGTCTCTTAAAATTCGATGTAGGCCTACCCAGTATTTTCTTTGTCTTCGTCTTCGTGCCTTAATACTTACGATATAATATCCAAAGACATGCTACCTCTTAAACCCCATAGCGAAACTGCCGTCATTCCAGCCGGGATCAATGCCCAACGCTAAAGCTCACGAAGAATTAATTGTTGTGCCAGTCGCGTTTTCGCCACGACCGGCCCGCGGTGGCGCATGGGCTCTGTAAGCTAACTTTAAAAGTGCATTTTCTCGCTTATCCGTGCACGGATTTCGTTCACCAAAGTACCGATCGATTTTAAGTTAAAATTGCAATCCTTTTTATATCTTGTCAAAATTTTATAAAGTTAATGTTTTTGTCATTTAAATTAAAAGATTTTTAACCGCCGCCATTTAAAAAATATAATATAATACCCCGTCGCAGCAGACCTGCGTACTAAGCGAATTTCCAAATCAATAATATAATAATATATAACAAGTTTTATTAAAATCTGTCCATAAACATGAGAATTATTTGCCTATTCTCCATAACACTAACATTGGAAAGAGTGTGCAGGTTTGCTGCTGTGATAAAGGATTTTGCCTATTTCCTATATGATTAACATGGGAAAAGAGTATGCAGGTTTGTTGCCATGACAAACACATAAACTATGATTTTTGTATTTTAAAGTATTAGTATTTTTGACTGGAATCCAGGCACAAATAGGTTCATGTTTATAAAAAGAAAAGAGAAAACCTTCAACTATATAAGAGAAAATAATTATATAAGAGAAAATGTCTTGACATAAGCAATGTCCATAGAGTAAAGGGAAACTCTTCAAGATAAATACACAGTGTTCACTGTAAGTTAAAATATTTAAGTATTGATGACATCACTTTTTTACATCCAGTAGGTATAATAATATGTTAATAAACAAATTTTAAAAGGTTACACTCATAACTAATTGAAAGAAATATAATAAATAACTAAACTTTCCATGTGACTTGTCATTATCCAGCTCTGTTTTTTACTTTCTCTATATGCTGTACATGCTGTCCATAGTACAATTGAGCAAGATGTAGATACTACATTAGGGCCTTCTTATGTATTTTTTATGATTTTGAATATGAATCTGACTTATACAGAGATTTGACTATTTCTTACACACTACTGTACCTGTTTTGAGTTGTATATGTATTATGGTGCAATTTGCTCTATACACCCAATAAACACATTATGGTTTATTAGTTATTTATATAATAAAACAGAAAGGTGCAATGAGCACTTAATAATTTATTTAAGGTATTTTCAGGTTTGATAAATTTATATGATATAAACCCTAAGTTATGAAAAATATTAAAAATATTAGGCTTTATACACAAAGTATGTTTGAGAGGGGTTTTATAGTAAAATTATAATACAAATTACAAAATTTTATTTTTTGAACATATATAAAAATACAACAAGTACAAAAACACGCTTATAAAGACGCCTTTGGCACAAATTTAAAACCTTAACAGGAATGTATGACTAAATGTCGGTAACATACAATAGATGATGTAACAGCAACTCCCTATAAATAAATAAACTATGAGTGAAATGAAATGGAACTGATGTTAATTCAGTATGGCAATAGTAAATGCCTATTTATGAGACTGAGAATATAGCCTACAAATTTAGTTATGGAAAACCTTTTTAAATATAAACGTACATTGAGTTCATAAATTCCTATATAGTAATTTTTAAAGTAAAACAATCAAATTATATGAAGTATTAATAATATTTAATGAAAACTACATTAAATCAATATTTTAGGTTTTATCAAACCTAACTCTTTAGATGCAACCTCTCTCAAAATGGATGATGTGTACTTTGATGTAAACATTTAGGGATAGGTTACAAAAACATGAGGCAAAGAAACACATAAGCAGAACATCAAATGTAGACATATAGTATATCAAACAGTTTTGGACATAGTTTGGTAATTTATTACCACTTAATGAATAAATAGTATTGTCCTCAAACAACTCAAAGTAATTAAGTATATGATAATAATGAGTGGTTGTTGTATTGTATGTTAACATGAAATGTAAATAACCATAATATTGAAGTTTTTCCACATAATCAGATAATTTTTTAATAGTTATTAAAAAATTGTTCATTACTTGCACTATAGCAATAGCTACAGGAAATTTTACTTAGATTTGGAAGATTTGACGATAACATGGTAATTAATTTTAATTTTACCTAACAACAGGTTTAACCAAAACCAGAGTCAGAAACTTTTCATTGATTACGTTAAAAAATGTCTCAGTTGTATAAAATACATAAAATGACAAAATTCAAGAAAAGATTTAAAATAAACTTCGTATCAAAGAGGATATCTAGTTGAAGGTTGAGCTATAGACATTGGAGTATGCTGTAAGGTAACAGCACACTTTCTTCTGAAAAACCATTCATAAAAAATTCAATTTGGATTAACCCGTTGCCAGAACACCTATTTAAAGCCTGACTTGGCCCAGAGTGGCCATTAAATATTAGGTAATTTTAGAGCCTTTACAAAAGGCTCATAAAAGTTGTAAATATTAACTTATTGTTATGATTTTTTCACCATTAAATCCAGAATTAACTAGGATTTTCTAAATATTTAAAATCAAACCATAATGAAATAAAAAATATTTTAATACCATATATTTGTTTAATTTTTAAAATAAAAAATACAATTTCAAAAGCAGACATATTAATTGCCAAATTTGTTCTCCCACAAAAGATGCCTTAATATTTTTAAATATATATATTAAACAGATTTTGGTGTTAAAACTAATAGATCTTAAAAATAGCTCTATTACTCATTGGTGTATGTAATATAATTAAAATAATCTTGCAAGTTGCATAACTACGAGATAATTTGCATCACCAATGGGTTAAACTTTCCAATAAAGGGTTAAAATATTTAAACTAGATAGTTTTTATTAACTATTGCTATTTTCCTCAGATCATCTGAGATCTACATATGACTCTCAATATAGAGGATCACAATGGACAGTCACGGTTTTGAAGATTATACTATTGTTTTTTTAATTTTTGTTTAAAACCGTATATTTGAGGTTCAATGTAAAAAGTAGTAATATAATGAAATTTTTTTTTATTTATAGTAATGGAAAACTCAACATAATTATACAGATTTTACACAATAATAAAGCTGTTGAGTGTGCACAGTAATGCAGTTCTGCTGTATTAAAAAGTTCTTTCCTTTAGACCTACATTGTTTTTAATTTTGACTTCAAATTGAATGGTTTAAAAATTCAAACAAACTATTTTCTTGTCATCATAACATAAATAAACAACACACTACAATAATTTCCTGATTAAAAAATTCTCGTATCCTCAGATTCTTTAAAAGAATATATTAAAGCAGATTTTTTAAAGGAGTAGAATAGTATTTTCTGTTGTGACAATATGACAAGGAACTTATATGTGATTCCACAATGGCATTTGGCTTGTCATATGGCGTTATGATTCTAGTAAAAAATTTTACAGAAAAAAACTTTCTTGCGAACTAAAATTAGTAGAATGGAAGTTTTTTCAATACTGTACCGTGACACATACTACACTTTAATACTGAAATACATTTATAAAATGTTTCAACACAGTCGATAACGTACAATACATTTAAGGCACACAACACTCAAACAGCGAGCTGGCCAACTAACTTACACTATGAACTATGAACAGTTTAGTTTCTATAGTAAAATCAAAAGGGCAAAAGCCTGTGAATATGTAAAAAGAAACAATCAAATCACCTATAAGCTAAGTTTACATCTAAATCACAGATTTGATTTCAATAATAAACTGTATTTTGAATAAACAGCCCAATAAATCTTGATTCCAGTGGTGGATCTAAAAGC
Source organism: Nephotettix cincticeps (assembly GCA_023375725.1). NCBI lineage: Eukaryota > Metazoa > Arthropoda > Insecta > Hemiptera > Cicadellidae > Nephotettix > Nephotettix cincticeps. The sequence goes on along the minus strand of CM041791.1, from coordinate 106,751,230 downwards.
TAAAAAGACCCTTCTACTTAGAGAAGCAAAGTAATTTTACTGACAACTATTATTTAAAATTAAAAAATTGACAGCCTTAAAAGTGTGGCAATAACAATGAAAAAATTAACACAACAGCATAAAAAGATGAATTTAAATGCATTAACAAAAATTGTTTAAGTAAAAAGTAAGTACACAATATAAGTAAGTCAAGTATGAAACCAAGATCACAATTAGTAAATTACACAGTAGAACAAAAAACATAATTAAATTAAAATTTCTTCCAAAGACATAAGAAATATCATGTATGTATTTCTTTTAGCAAAACTATTTTGTGTTTCTTCAAAAATCTAATTGCTTCTAAACCGACCACTTATTTTAAAATTATAAATAAATTGTGATAATTTTACTTATATGGGCCTTTTACTTATACGAAATAGTGCTGTATCAAAGTTTACCATTTAAATAGTGTGCCTTTTTTTAAACTATCTATGTGTTGAAAGTCAAATTACTTATTTTAATAATCTTTTCGACCCTCTTAAGAAGGCAGTTAAACGTCAGTCTTATACAAGATCATGGGAGTGTCGAGAGTTGTTAGGAACTTAACTGTTGAGAAGGACTTCATATCTCTTCTATCATGGTCAACATGTCTCTTCTATTGAAAGACTTGACTTTGGTCAACAGCATTACCACCCCCCTGGGAGGACAGTGGTCCACTGGGATCTGATCTAAATGCATTCCTCCCAGCAAGGGGTCTTCTACAGACTGCATTTCAACATAATCTGATGTAGTCTTCCGAAAATCTTGAGCTTCTTGTGTGTAATAATATGAAACTTTCCTAAATTCTTCATCATGATAGTATTCTAGAGATGTGACAATCTGCATAAAAGTCATTCGTTGAGAAGGTTTCCTTTTCCAACAAGATAACATGATAGTTTTCAAACTACCAGGGCATTTTCTTGGAGTTTCCAACTTACGACCTGCAATAACTTCTTGTAAAACCTGGTCATTACTGGAACCTTGATAAGGTTGCTCTGCAAGTGTTGCAATTTCCCACAAAACTACCCCATAGCTCCATGCATCCGATTGACTGGTAAAAACTCCATCTTGCAAACTCTCTGGTGCCATCCATCGAATCGGAAGCAAACCCATATTATTTTTTCGGTAATAATCAGTTTCATATATGTCTCGTGTCATTCCAAAATCACCGATTTTGACATCACCGTCTTGATTAACCATGCAGTTTCTTGCTGCTAAATCTCGATGAACAAACTTTTTAGCCTCCATGTAAGCCATTCCATCAGCAATCTGAAGAGCCATGTTTATCATGACAGCATTGGTAGGGGGTCTGGTATCCCTTGTTGATCTGAGATAAGTTTTCAAATCACCTAAACTCATTAATTCCATTACAACTAGTGGTGGATGTCCAATTGAAACCACTCCCAACAAACCAACAATATAATAAGCTTTTGAAACAGATTTCATGACAGATGCTTCACTTAAAAACAAGTATGTATCATATAAAGTAGCATTATCATTCACAGTCTTCACTGCACAAAGTAAATTACGGGACTTCAAAATTCCTTTGTATACCTTTCCAAATGCTCCAACACCTAATTCATTTTTAAGTTCAACATCATCTCTTGATATTTCCCATTCGTCTTGAATATATTGATAATCTGGATTGATTGAAGGTACTAGTATGTCATCAAGCCCAGGTTTCTTCTTCATATAAGTTGTAGAACCAATCGATAAGATAATTATTATGATACACACAACAATAAATCCAAAAACTATTTTGAAAATGGAAAATAGTTTATTTGATATTTCAAAATGTACAAATTCCGTAAAGGGTCCCTTACCTGCTAAAGATATTGCACGAACTCTAACTTTGTAAGCACCTTCAGCTAAACCCAGAATTGAAAATCTTTTACTATTATTCTCATACTCTGAGAGTGTGATGCATGTCACAATAGGATTAGTATCCAGTACTTTATGTCTGTGTTCAATTTCAAAAGCTACAATAAGTCCATTAGGATTAGTAGGCATCAACCATGTTATGAAAACAGTACCATTCAGCACCTCATGACTTAAGGAATTTGTAATTCTGTCTGCTTGATCATCCTTTAGTGTTCTTACAGTGACTATATCTGTCTTGCTGCATCGGTCGTCTTCTGGCTCATCTCTTGTTTTATTAGGTTGGGTATATCTGCATGCTTTAACTGTTATCATGTAGTTTTGAAAATGTAATAGATTTTTTATGGTAAAGTTTAAAGCAATTGGTTTAACATCTGCTTTATAAATTTTTGAAGTTGCGTGACTAGAAGCAAACTTATCAAAGACTTGCGTATCACTTGCTCCTTCTTTTGGGCTATTTATATTAGATTTACTAGATAAATATCCATAAACATCATCATAAATATATGAATAAAAACAAGATTCGCAGGATTCTTGGGGTACAGTTAAATCCTTCTCAGAGGTTCTTATTGGCAAAATACAATGGTCATAGTTTGAACAAAGCTGTTCAAACCCATCCTTTGGTAAATGGAAATGTCTTTTTGTATTAGTGATGCAACAACTATTTTGCTTGTTTTCGACTTCAGGTAAAACTGAATTATAAACTTCTGTTTTGATGTTATAGTCCAAAGGGTGCTCACAGTAATTCCGGAGCCTGATAGGAGTTTCGTCATACTGAAGGAGAGACCATGTAACCACATACATTTCTAATTCACCATTAATGTATTTTGGAGGCTCCCATTGTAGAAAAATCTCTGTGCTCTTCTTAGAGAAAGCAACAAGGTGAGTGAGTTCTGATGGTTTCGTAGGGAGTGTAGTTTCGTAGCATATTGAGCTTTTTGCACCAAAACGATCTATTGTATAGGTGGTAACATAAAATGCATACTGAGTGTAAGGTTCAAGATCAGTTAGGTTTACTTTGAATCTATTTTCTTCCAAATTCCTTTCATTAAGATCTACTGAGATATCTTTAGTTTTCCACCCGTTATCTGAACATTGATCTAGGTCATCGAACATTGTCATGTTTTGATATGGGGCTTTAGTATAGTAAACAACATAACGCAAAATAGTAGCAGCATAATCTATCTGAAGGTAAGGAATTTCAATTTCAATCATATTGTAAGATTTCTTTATAACTTTAATATGTATATCCGCTGCGTTACATGGAAACTTATCCCCATTTGAATCTTTCCCAACCTCGAGATTAGTGACATTTTTATCACGATGAATCACTGAGAGCAATTTATATATATGTTGCAAACAAAGTTTAGGGTTGTAATGGAAAAACACTTTTCCCTTAGAAATATTAAAATTGTGTTTTGATTCCCAATCCCAAAGTTCTTGTAGGTTTTGATTTTCAAGCACCAAAAGTGAGTAGTTATCACCAAATCCAGCAGCATTACTTTTTCCATGAATTATGGTCAAATTCTTTAAGAATTTGAGATTTACAATCGGGTAAGAACGTACAACTTTTAAATAGTTTTCAATTTCTTCAATAGAGCCTAGATTATCTTCTAATTCTTCAAAGACCCTCTTTGGTTTCCCAGTTTTGATGCTGATCTCCAGGGACCCCTGGATGTGGGTGCAGCCTCGCAGCATCTCAGCGTCACCGATGTTCTCTATGGACTGTCCATGGCACCACTTCTGACACTTGCCGCCATTACAACGTACACAAGTGGTTCCCGCTGTGTCAAACTCATAGCCAGGAGGGCAGCTGTCAGTGCAGGTTCCATTAAAAACAATATATTTGGTCACTTGGATCGCTGATGATCTTACAGTTTCAGTTCCAGGTAGACCTTTGGGCAAGTTTATGGATGTACATTCTTCTCTCTTGATGCATCTACGATTCAGGTATTGATATCTAAAAAAACAAAATTAGATTATATTATTGAAATGGCAACCTACCCACGTAGATATTTTAAGCCAATTATGAATAAGAAATGGGTGTAGGATGATTGTGGTTACCATTAAGTACTAATAAAACCTATTATGGGGAAAAAATCAATAAAAATATTAGTTTACAAATTAACTCAATCAGTACAGAGACATACAATTAATAAAAAAAATAATAAAATAATAATATTCATAATTAATGTAGGCTCTTATGTAGAAAATCCATTAAGACCAGTTGAAGTTTTGGGACGACCAAAAATTAAACCCCATAGCAAATAGGTCAGTGGAAGAGGAGGCTGAGCAGACCGATTTGACTCCTTACCAATAGGTTGTGAAGGGGGAAGACGCAACAGGCCTCATTCCAACTACTTGCCGGTCAAACTCCGATCAGCACTTGTGGAACAAACCGCTCCTCCTCTCCTTACCTTGGGGGACAAGGTCGCCCACGAGAACACCACCGGGTTGTATAAGAAACTCTTCACAGTCCAGGATCAGCGCTCGTGGTGCAAACCAATCCTTCTCTCTACCATCAGACAAGGTTGGCCAAGAGAATGCCACCCGAGTGGATTGTTCAAAAATCCTCACAACGGACGACAACAATCACCGGTAAGTAGATATTCCGCACACTCCAATAAATATGTAAATATTATTATGGAGTTTTGAGGGTTTCCCGTAAATATTGGAATAAAAGGTTATGAATACAAATATGTAGACCTTGTAGATAGCTATCTACAAGGTCAGAGGACCGATCTCAGGCCGTGACCAATATAGGGTTTCAAAATCAACTTAATATATGTACAAAATTGATAATTAGAAAAGTAGGGAAACAAACCCTTCTCACGTGCTGGTTTTTTATTATTTTAATCCCTAGCATAAATCGGCTTAGGCGGGTATTAATCACTATTGATAAATGTAACTCGGGTAAAATACCTATTGGATGAGAATGAACTAAAATTAAACCCAGCGCACAATTCCTTGATGAACAATTTTAAGAGCCGCAATCAATATGTGACACGTCTATTAACGTCTGAGACAACACATCTCAAATTTAATTTAACACTGTACTCTGGAACAAACCCCGCACAGTACTGAAGCTGTCTCTAAAATAAATGTTCTCTTCATGACATGTTTTGATCGAGTCCAGCAAAGTTTATGCCATTCACTACAGTATGTCATAGTTTTTCTCCAAGTATGCTGCCGCATATTTTCTTAGTTGAACTGCCGTTCAGCTAAACAGATAAGCATGAAATAAATTCCTGGCAGAAAAGAACAGTATAAGAGGGAGGTTCAGATGACAAAGTTTGGTGGCCCAGGAATGCAACATTGATAAAAACATGCCTTGATAGAAACATTTTAACCTTGAAGAGATCAAAATCGATTTGTTATCATGCCAGTGTTGGACTTGTTATAGTATAAGTATAAAAAGAAATACATTGTCCTGAACTCCAGACATTTGTTCAACTTTATTCAAGATTTTTAATAAAGCAATAACCTTATTAAGGTTTTCTTTTAAATCCTCAACTGTATACATAGTAAACATGGTAGTACATCTCCAAGGGCCTCGGGCCTATGCGGTAAATTAAAGACATTGAGGTACAGTTGTGGCTTGAGTCAATTAGGCTAGCCAGAGACCACTTATGATCTGACGGGAGTCACTAGCCACTGGTCCAGCGAACTTTGAAACTGGGGTAGTGAAATAAAGAAGATTACTAAACTTAACATGTTCACTGCGTCATCGAAATTCAATAACATTTTCATACTGCGGCATGAGTCACCGGTAACTCATGAGGTGTATATAGCTATTTGCGGCATGAGTCACCGCAACTAGATAAATACACCGCATGAGTCACTAGCCGCAACTAGCTATATACACCGCATGAGTCACCGGTGACTCATAGTTGTTTCAGACTTTGGTGGGCTCTAATTTTGTAGAGGTTGCACTAGGTGTGTTGCCGGTAGATTTTATAGGTTAGTTTGGATATTTCCCACCAGATAGCAGCATCGTACAGCGAATGAATTGTCATGAGCCACCAGTCACTCAGTGACTCATGCCGCAGTGCATTGAACACTTATGACTTTTGATTTCGACCAAAATCTCGAGTTGTTTACGAGACAACAAAAAACTTATGAGTCACCCGTGACTCATGCCGCAGTAGAAGAATAGTATGTAGGTAGTAAAAATTAACCACAGTGCGGTGTGAGTCCCCGGTGACTCATGTATGAATATATATATATAAATATATACTACTTATAAAACTAATAATAACAGTGCAACCCCCACTTAAATTGCATTACAGGTGTGAAAAATATGCGTGCCGCAAGGAGTGTCAGCCACGGTAGAATAGTTGCCGCACGCAGAGCCAGACACTTGTGAGTCACCAGTGACTCATGCCGCAGTGAACGTGTTAACTAAAATTACTTTATCAATAAGGTCTTAAAGTTATGATAATTTTTTACAATGAAATTTTGGCCTCTAAATTATATAAGAAGAAGAATTTCCATGAGTAAAATGTAGTTTTTATAGAATTTCCATAAAAGAAATCAATCTTTGCATCTATATAGCTGTAAGTAGAAAGTTTCAGAAGTTTTGTAAAAAGTGTAACTTATTCATACCTTATATGCTCGAAGCAGCCAGAAAAAATTTTGTTCGAAAATATTTGAAATTTTTCATATGCAGTACAGTGGAACTTGGTTATAACGTCATTGAAGGGACCACACAATTAATGACGCTATATCAGAGTGACGCTATAAAAGAGGTTACATAATTTCAATTTAAAACCAAGGAAAAATAGGGAAACACATTTTTACATGAAATTACGACATTTAATAAAGGTAATTTGAAATACACCGTAAGTTTATGTTTATGACTGACTGACTACTCTACTATATAAAAAATCGAATTTGAAAATATTGCAATGAAGTTCGGCTTGGTGAATTCAACTGTTGGTTCGATTTTAAAAAACAAGCCCGAACACTTGTCTGCTATCTTACGTCCCTCCTCACACGCTCTTGTAACTCACACCTTTTATTCAGCAAAACCTTTCTCTTAACACTTGCCATTATTTTTCAATACTGTATTCGTAAATTAAAATAACGAAAAACAAACTGTAAAAGACATACACTGAACTAATGATATCTACATGAACTGTAGGTACGTACGAACGGCATCACAGTGCTTTGATGCGACGTGAGTCTCTGACACTGACCTTGATGACCGGCGACAGCAGATATAGGGTAGGGGAGGGGTTTGGGGTGGTTAGCGGTAAGACAGCAATAAAATGCCGTTTCTAAAAATAGAATGTAGTTAAACAATAGCCGCAGCCCTCATGTTGCACCAACGACCGAACTTTCTCTATTTAGCTATATGTTGCCTTCATCTCGGCCCGATTTTCTTGACGTTATATACGAGGTTTGAGAATTTACTGACGATATATCCGAGGTTTTTTCCTATGTAAATACATATAGTTTGGCGGGACCTAAAAATAAATGACGTTATATCCAAGTTGACCTTATGGCCGAGGCCGCAATAACCGAGTTGCACTGTACTTGTAATTTGACACATTACATTGTAATAATTAGTTAATATTATTTTCATTCTTTGTTATTAGATCAGTATTATTCTACAAAAGGCTTACGTTCCATGTGGGCAATTCTCCACACACTCGCCATTGGCTGTCAGAACCCTGCGACAGGAGTGACATCCAAAGGGCCCGGGGGCGGAACAACCACCCACACAAAGAGGATGGCAGCGAGGAGGCTCAAGCTGGATCTGTTGACAGTGCCATATTAATTTTAAAGTGATTTCAGCTTTGGATTTTACTTCATCCTTGTGTTTATTTTATTCATTTCCCTAGTTACAATTAAGAAGCCATATGACTGGGTAGCTCAGCGCTCACCTCAGAATCAATGGTTTGTTTCCTTCAATAATTTAGTTGGGCTAGTAATTAATGACCTACGGTATTTAACGAAAGGTTGATGTAGCGTTGTACCAAGACCACGCTTGGTATCTTTAACATTAAAATACCCTTGTCGCAGCAGACCTGCATACTTTCCGGACACATATAGAGCAACTTCCTAAAATTTCATGGCGATCGTATGAGTAGCTTGGCAATGCATAAAGGACATATATACATACATTCATTTTTTCACACATACACACACATATGTATATACATTTTAACGACTATTGTTTTTAGCCTCTGGAAAGACGAAAAAATAACATGGTCTCAGGCTTAAATCTTAACATGAGACCTACGGTAATAGCTTCTTCCACATGGAAAATTTGCTAAAAGCTACTTCACATAGCCACTCACTCCAACATGATATTCTGACCTCTAGATTCCACTTTTTTGTATGTTTATGTACTTCTACAGAGTAATAGTTTTTATACATTTCTCTGCGTAGTTACATTCTAATTAGTATTTTGCACTATACAATCCAAACTTTCCCCTCATCTGCAGACTCAAACAATCCAAACCTGACACTCAGTCCTACTGCAGCACAGGCCCAGAGAACAGTCATCCTCAAAAACCTCAGTTAACCTCATTCTTACCTGAACCTCAGTCCTACTCCAGTACAGACCCAGAGGACAATCATCCTCAAAACCTCAATGGACCTCATTCTTACCTGACACTCAGTTCTACTCCAGCACAGGCCAAGAGGACAGTTATCCTGACAGCCCGGACAGTCCCCTGGGTCTTTGTTCTTTGCCACGTAATTCTTGACTGGGTCCCATTTAGCTATCATCTCCCAGTTGATGGTATTCACGTAACATAGGCCTGCAACACCAATACTTAAATTGCTATAATATCCCAGTTTTAATATAATGCAAACAACACCCCAACACAAAAAAGCTATTCATACATTAATTATTGTAATTAAATCATAGACATTAGACATGCACTTATTCTTAAAATTCCAATTGTTACTCACCTAGGGTAGCATAGTTTGGATATTATTACTTCAATGCTTAGAATATAACCTCTATCGGAAGTTTTCCAATTAATTTTAATAATTTAAATAACATAAAAAAATTCATGGTAAATTAGACTGTTAGAAATTGGACTGAAGCATAGAAATCATACATGATGTGATATTTCTTAGAAATAACTAAGAAATATCACATCATGTGCCAAGCCAGAACCTAGTTTTTCATTAATTTGATTTTCATTACAAATAAGAAAGTTTCACTTAATTAAACAATCATGTAATCATTAAGTAATCCTGGAATACCATTCTGGTAACTAAACCTCTGGTATTTGATCAAGGATGGATATTTCTTATCTCGGGGGTGGGGGAGGGGTATTGGGAATCCATCAGATCAAAATTTAAAACGTTATATGGTTATAAGTACAGTTGTTTAAGGAAAATGAATCCAACCCACGATCTAACCTATTTCTCACAGGGAGTAAATACATTTTTTTCACTTTCACCCCTTATATGTAGTAACTTATATGTAGGAGTATTGTTTTTGTCAAACATTTTGAATATAAGGGGGGTTATGTATATTTGTAAATATATTATATTTATGGAGTTTTGTAATACGAGAGTCATCTCAGGGGGTAGTCGGCTTTCGCCTACACAGAAGGCCTCTTCTTGGAGAGGCTGGCAACTCCGAGGTACCCCAGCCAACTGCGAGACTGTCTGTTCAGTTTGCAGCTCTTCCCCCTTCCAGAGCGACGGCCTTTCCTCCTCTGTTGGGCTTCAGCTCGCCATCTTTGTTCTTGTCTGGGCTGATCTTGCTCAACCTCTTATTCTTTTTGAAACCTCATTATGGATGACTCTCTCTTTTCTTCTTTCCCACTCAAGGAGAAGTGGAACAGCATATGCTAGGGACTGTGTGGCCAATGGGGTGCTTGGTCTCAAGTTTGCGAAATCTGATAACAGCGGCTTCCAGTTTCAAGTAGCGTAGGTGACCTACTTTCCCTAGCTGCTAGAGGGACAACAAAAATACATAAATCTAACACCACAAGGGGGGAGATGGCTTCACTGGCCATCAATCCCCTTGGTGAAACAACATCAACTCTGCCAACCAATGAGCTTCACCTCAGGATGGTGGGAGATATTTCAGTTTCTGAGGAAGAGTGCATCCTGGAGGAGGAAAAAGATGAAGACATCAAGGAGCTTCACAGGAGAGACCAGAACCTCAAGTTGGCTGACAAGACCCAGAGTTCAGTGGCTCGCAGAAGAGGCAAAAGAGATGGTTGCTGAAGCATGGATACTCCAAGAAGGAGGCAAACCGACTCGGCAAGCAGCCTATTCAACCCAAGGCAGAGATGAAGAAGAATTCCACCTCCAACTTCAACTTCAAACACAGTGTCGGGTCAAGGGCATAAGAGGCTCAGGTCCAACACAACCACTCCGGGGGAGGCTCAAAAAAAAGGAGCAGGGAACAGGGGGACAGCAATGCCGGAACTGACCCACGTCAGAAAGTTAGTAGAATCTCCTATAAACAATCAGCTGAGGGGACAAGGATTGTCATTCTTCATTCCAACTTTCCTCTGGCTCTGCTATCAGGTGTGCAAATGGAAGAGGTAAAGGGCTCACTCCTGAAAATGATCCTGGGACTAAAGGAATATGGGACCCACCCAGGCTTCAATGGCATCTTTCCTAGGCAGGGATTTCTTTTCCTAGACTGCAAAGATGTTGAAACGTCCAACTGGCTCAAATCTAGGAAGGAGGGGTTGCAAACTTAGGAGGAGGACGTTGACGAGGGAAAAATCTCTAAATCATCGGTCATTATGGCGTACTTCCCAGGGAGCAGTCAGAACTCCACAGAAATCATTCTTCAGTTCCTCGAGATTCAGAACCAGGGACTGAAAGCTACATCCTGGACAGTGATGAACAGGAAAGATGATCGGTAGACTGCACAGCTTGTCTTGGCAGTGGACCCTAACTTAGCCAGCCAGCACTTAAAAGGGAACCTTGTGTGAGCTTCAAATTTGGAAACTTGCTGATGAAGCTGAGGAGGAGAAAGAAGGAGAAAGACAAAAACATGAATGTCTCGAACATCTGTCACAACGCCAGATTCACTGGCTCCACCAGCTCTGCAAATGGTTGAGCATGATTCAGCCTCTTCAGCCCCTTCAGCATAAGGATCCAGCTCCACAATTCAAGAAGCTTAAGGAGCCACAAAAAAGGCAGTCTTTTCTCCTACAGGGAAAAAACTGCCGGAGAGACACGCCCGAGAGGAGGAAGGACTGGGATGGGCGCTTAACTCATCCAAGTGAATCTCCACCATGCTAAGGAAGCCTCCTCTGCTTTAAGCCGGAGATTCGAAAGCGAGGGACTTGACATTGCCCTGCTTCAAGAACCCTGGGCCTACAGAGGAGCTGTTAAAGTTTTACCCACCCAGGTGGGTAAACTCTAAATGTGATAGGGCACATGCTAGACCTAGAACATCCCTTATTATTTCTACGCATCTGTATTGTTTTCCAGTTTCAGATTCTTCGAACTGGAGACCTCGGAAGGAAGACAGGAGGCGCTGGTGACCTCAGTCTACTTTCCCCTAACCCTGGCCAAGGAGAAACTTGTCCGCCTAAGGCAGTGGAACAACTTGTGCGCTATGCCAGCAGGAAAGGGCTACCCTCATCCTCGGCTGTGACGCCCCCTCAATGCAAACGTAACTCAAATTAGGGACTGGCATGTGTCTGACGAGGTGTACCTGTCAGACCACCATCATAACAGGTTCGATTGGGACGCTCTGTTGGAGGATAGCCTATAGTGTTCCAACAAACACAAACTGGGTGGGATACTATGTATCCTTATAAGACCTAGTTGACCTGGAGGTCAGTCAAGCAATGACTGTCAATAAATTGGAGGACCTGTCAGACACACTGGGCCCCTACCCACATGCTGAATCATGGCAGGCACACTGGACAGGGGCCCAGTGTGTCTGACAGGTCTTTAAGGTCCGGTGATTATATCCCTATATAATCACCGCTTACGAGGAAAATTGTCAAGACCAAGAGGACCAAGAGGGAGGTGCCCTGGTGGAACGAGAGGCTGAGGGGGAACAACTGTTATACACACAGAGGCCAAACATCCGGCCTGCATATGCGAGGGCTTTGACGGAGTATAACAAAGGAAACTCGATTCCTTGGGGTCGATGAAGATGGATGATGGGAGCCATACATAAGACGTTGGAGACACCTAAAACGTGCTCTTGTGAACTCATTTTCTGGGGAGTCTGCCGGTTGATGAAAGAGCCTTAGGGCACACCTTGACATGCAGGCATCCGAGGGGGTGGCTAAGGTAGTTTTCCTTCATAAAAAAGAAAGGAACTCAACCCAGTCCAAATCATACAGGCCGATTTGCCTGTCTTCATTCATGTTGAAGGGGATGGAGAATGTTATCAATTAGCACCTCAGGGATGAGATCCTATCAAAGACTCTAACGACTTATGGCTTTGGTGTTCGATAACCTGCTGAACAAAGTAGAACCGAAACAGTTCTGACTCCAAGCCTATGCAGATGACCTCGTATTGACTGTACAGGGGACTCATATGGGCACTATTGAGCAGGCTTATTCTGCTACGCCCTTGGTAGGAGCACCACTTTCAGCAGAGGAGTAGCACATGCCCCCTCCACCACGGATGGTCGCAAGCGACTTCACTCGCCGAGTCGTTATCCAGACCGACCCGTTGTGGCTATCAATACCACCCCAACTGATGTAGCTCACCAGCATGCATTCTCCACACCTGCTCCCCATTTCACCAATCAAGACCGGCTGCCCACCCGAGGGTGGCCCAGAGACGAATGACACCTTACCATCAGCAGACCTCACTCTGGAAGGAACAGGGGTTCGACTAGTGCATTTCAACCACTGCCACTACGAATCCAAACCCAGGAGGGAGTAAAGCCCTCTCCAGCCCGCAGTATCACATTTTTAAGCCGGAATGGTGTTAGGCCGAGAACGTGTCTCTCCCCATTCGGAGGTCGCAACTACCCGCAACCATCCCGGCTCTCACATAGGAAGGTGTTATGAGCAACTCATGAGCAACTGGTGCAATGATGAGGACTTAGCCATCAACCCAGCTAAAGCAGAGATGGTAACCTTCACGAGAAAGAGAAGAATGGCGCCCCTCCCCAAATCAACGGTGAGGAGGTCAAGCAAGCAACAAAGTACTTGGTGGTTTTTCTGGATCGGAAACTGACTTGGAATAATCACCTGGACTTTGCATTAGTCAAAGGCTACAGAGCTCTCGGGGCCTGTAGAAGAACCTCTGGAGATTGTATCCTTAACTAATTAGCTAGATGTATAGAGCCATAGTCAAACCGACTGTGACCTATGTGTTTATCATCTGGTGGCCAAAGTGACACAAGTTACAACCATAAAAAAGCTACAGCAACTGCAGAGAGTTGCCTGTGCAGGAGTCTGTGGGCCAACGAAATTCTGTGAAATTCCGGCAATGGATGGACTTCTTCCAATGGCACTGGAAATCAAGAAGAAAGCAGCGGTCACAGCGCTGAAAACCATCAGTAGGAACCAAATCCTGCCAATTAACATGAGACATGCATCCATTCTGAAGGAATTCCCAGAATTGCGAATGGAGCTTGCTGTCCCAGATCTAATCGAGGAGTTCATCAACCTCTATATTCCTTACAAGGTGGACACCGGAGGGGGGGACCAGTGGCTACAGGTAAAATCTGAAATGGGTAGCCCGGCCCTGATCTTTTACATTGTCGGTTCACCCATGGACAGCCGCTCTGGGCATGGAGTGTATGGTGCAAGGGCTCGAATCTCTCAGGCACTGGGCAGGGCTGTGAGCGTGTTTCAGTTAGTTTCTTTCAATGGAATGCTGTGCCAGAAGGCTCCTGGGGTTACGGCTGAACAGGTCAAGGATATTAATATTTTCTGACAGCCAAGCATCCCTCAAAGCGCTGAAATCACATTCAGTGACATCAAAGGTGGTACGTAGTTACAGGGACTCGCTCAAAGAGCTAGCAGTCAGCAACTATGTGCGACTAGCTTGGGTTCCAGGATGTTTAGGACACAAAGGGAACAAAATAGCAGATGATCTTGCCAGGCTCACATGTCCACCTGGACCGTAACCAGTGGCTGGGAGGAGGATAAGAAGAGGGAGACATGGTCAGCCATCCCTGGTATGAGGCAGGCAAACACTGATGGAAACCTTTAAGAGGGAGTAGGTGGAGCTGCTCAAGCTCTCCAAACAGGACATCAGTCGGTTGGTGGGGTTCCTGACAGGACATGGCACATTGAGGAAATGAAATAAATTTGATCTATTTCATTTTAATTAACACTTAAAACGAAACATCGGTCAAATTGACCGATCGATAATGTTACTACGTAATAGTGGCTAAACTGCTTGACCTGACGGTTTTCACTCTCAGTACCTTCCCCCCAAACCCATCCCGCTAATATTTATATATTTATTATATGAGACCACCAGCTCTCGCCTTGGGCAACAATCCTATATGGATTTTTTCCCGAGGCCAGAGCTGGTCGTCTTGGAGCGTGAAGTTTGGAGTTTCATTTTTTTTTGTCACATGATTTTTGCGTTATAAATATGATTTGTAATAAAATGTTGTGAAACATCATTTGTTACTCATGTGATTGCCAAACAATAATAAACACACTAAACACCAATAAAACACTGTAACGGTCAAATTGACCTTATGTTTCTCTTAGCGTTTTAAAATTATGTTTTGTTATAAGTGTTAATAGATTGAAAGGTTGATTTATTCAAGTGAACTAATTTAGCAGACAATTCTTGATCAGTTACCAGGTAACTGTTAGAAATTTCAAAAGAAGGAAACTAAAAGTTTAAAAGGTGATTAACCCTAGAAATGGCAAAGTCGTAATGTAGGCTTAATTGGGATTGCAGTGGACACCTAGTTTTAATTTATTAAAACAAAAAATTCAAGTTAGTTTGCTTTATTTCACTAAGTGTTTTGTAATGATCACAAGATTACTAAGTTTCTTTTCCTAGGCACTGGATGGCCGAGGTGGCTAACGCGCTACGCTGACGAGCGTAACGTTCTAGCCATTCGGAAGTGCTAGGGTTCGAATCCCGACCATGAGCAATCCCAATTTGGCTTGCAAATGTGCGGTATAGCGGAGTGGAGGGCCCACCTTAAATAAACGGTGACCGGCTTGGGTGGAAGTTGACGGCATTTGTAGGCTTAATTGGGATTGCAGTGGACACCTGTTTTGCTTTTGTGGTTAGTGGTTATAAGGGGGGGGCATGTTTTAAGCTTTTTTGTTTGAACTTTGATATTTCAAGAAGATATTAGTAATTATTTTTATGTTACAGTTAAGAGTAAAAAGCTTGCCACTTCTATTGTTAAATTAAAACAAAAAATTCAAGTTAGTTTGCTTTATTTCACTAAGTGTTTTGTAATGATCACAAGAAGATTGATGTAATGTAATGATCACAAGAATGATCACTAGAAATGGCAAAGTCGTAATGTAGGCTTAATTGGGATTGCAGTGGACACCTAGTTTTAATTTATTAAAACAAAAAATTCAAGTTAGTTTGCTTTATTTCACTAAGTGTTTTGTAATGATCACAAGATTACTAAGTTTCTTTTCCTAGGCACTGGATGGCCGAGGTGGCTAACGCGCTACGCTGACGAGCGTAACGTTCTAGCCATTCGGAAGTGCTAGGGTTCGAATCCCGACCATGAGCAATCCCAATTTGGCTTGCAAATGTGCGGTATAGCGGAGTGGAGGGCCCACCTTAAATAAACGGTGACCGGCTTGGGTGGAAGTTGACGGTATTTGTAGGCTTAATTGGGATTGCAGTGGACACCTGTTTTGCTTTTGTGGTTAGTGGTTATAAGGGGGGGGGCATGTTTTAAGCTTTTTTGTTTGAACTTTGATATTTCAAGAAGATATTAGTAATTATTTTTATGTTACAGTTAAGAGTAAAAAGCTTGCCACTTCTATTGTTAAATTAAAACAAAAAATTCAAGTTAGTTTGCTTTATTTCACTAAGTGTTTTGTAATGATCACAAGATTACTAAGTGACGACTTACTGGTGGAACAATATTAATTAATTAATGTCTTTTGAAAATATATTTTTTATTTATTTATATGATTTTATAATAAAGTGTTATACAACACAAGTTACTAAAGTTACACAAGTTAATAAGACATTTTAACCCACCATCGGTATTTTGTTAGGCAGTGCCTAGCAAAATTAAAACAGAATTACTATCGCACAGGTGCATGGTAGGGGGAGGGGTAAAGTGCGCTATGTCAGGGTTGTTATAGGCTCCGCCTCACTACGATACCGGTGACGTTGCGGTTAGTGTTAGATGCATTGAAACATCAAAACCTTTGGCGTGACAGTATTTTAATATATTTCATGAAATTGTCGGTTTTAGTTTTTTGTGTTTTAGTGTATTATATAGCTTCAAATGTGAGTAAAAGTATGCTTTTGAGCTGGATAAATGGAGAAGGTTAAGAGAACTGGCCAGCTACTGATAATTATGATTAAATAATTGACAGTAAAATTACCAATTGTATGTATTTTGTATGTCTTTATTGTAGAACAAGTTCTTAAAACTTTTATAATTTACTTTATTGAAATAAATAAAAATATTTTGAAGATTTTTAATATTTGTAAAGTTTACCCTAAACATGTTACTACAATGGTAAATTATGTAGAATCATAGGTGTATATGTTAAAAGAGCCTCTGCAGACAACAGAATATTAAAAAAGTGTTTGATAATATAATTGCAAGTGTTTACAACTCACATAAGCTCTAAAATTACTGTGAGACTAGATGTTAGGTAGCGCCTATACACGATCCCTCTCGCGGAACTCTGGGTAACGATTCCGCTGGCGGGTTAAAACAAAATTTTTCTAGGAATATTAATAGGAATTTAGATAATTTTGGAAAAACATTCTGTAGTATGTAGTGCTGTATATCTTCTTGTCATTCGCCTGCCATGTCATGAGCCCCTTCTCCATTTATGAGTCTCCAAGTTTATTACTCTAGGAATTTATATGTAATTTTATTTATACTGTAGAATAGCATCCTCGGTACTCGATGGATAAAATACACCAGCCCCACACAAGTGAAGAACTCATTTACTATACTGAGAACATAAAGAAGTGTGTTCATTTTTTAATTCTTGTTTATAAATTTTAAATGAGAAAATTTGTACAGAATAATTAATATACTTTGCTGTAGTGTTTTCAAATTTTTAAATTACTGTATACAGCCCAACCGTAGTCATTTCATTGCTAAAATACAATGTATTAATTTATCAGGTCTGTATATTTATGGAACATTGACCCGTATCAAAGTGCATACTTAATTGAGATAAAGATACAATATCTTACATTAATAGAGTTACAAACCATATTAACTATTACACAATCTGTCTTGATCGCTACAAAGTATTTTAAATGTGCATATTTAAAATCACAGGTTTACAAAAATCTCATAAGAATAATGTTTCAATTGAGAATAACCTTTAGATCACAAATTTTCTACACACAAAAAAGTGAAACTATTGAACAATCTTTAACGTAATAACTAAACAAAACCAAATCCTTTTTGATTACGTGTAATAGAATAAAGTTGTCTCATTTATAGGGACCGCTGTAATTTGATGAACTGAACAGATACACATACATGCTTGAATCCAAAAAGATTAATCATTTAAGCTTCCTGAATGCCAAATTCTAATCCTATTTATTAGTAAAAATTTAGCTAATAGACAATTTCCAGCTTGGAGAACAATTTTAATAAAAATCACAATATTTATATTACTTATTTTGATTTTAATGATACTTAATTTTATTTATTTAATCATTCTTGCATGAAAGGGAGTTTGTAAAAAATAACAATTTGCATAAATAAGGCAATTAATTTTTATAACCAGAAAACTATACAAATCAATAACAACTTTCAAAAGTAGCTAAGGTCTAAAAAAATAATAATTTTTTATGCTTTAAAAAATATCCTGAGCTATAGTTTGTTACACTACGAACTAACTGAAGGAATAAGCTGAAGAATAAATACCACCGTCGCAGTAGACCTGTGTACATAGAGAATTTCTAAATCAATAACAATATATAATAGGTTGGATCAATATCCATAATAAATAAGAGAGTTTGTCTATTCTAAATAAGATTAACATGGGAAAGATTATGCAGGTTTGCTGCTGTGAGGGACACATCAACTACGATTTTTAAGAATAAATAGAAACATCCCAGCCACATGAAGCTAAATACAAAGTTTCATAAAAAAGTATTGGTTAAGGGAAATATTAGGATTAGTATTGGAGCCTGAAAGTACAATGTTCTGTGTTTAGATTTTGTAATATCATGGAAACCGTTGGGGATAGAGAAAAACTTTAAGGAACTTAATTCAGTAGTTTTTTGAGCTAATTGTAAAAGATGAAAATTTAAATTTAAAAAATTACATGTAAAAAACAAAAATCATTTTTGGGATACAAACCCCCCAAATACCCCTTTTGATTAACCAATATGTCTGGATTACAAACTCGTCCGAGTAAAAGTAGGAAAACACATATCTACCAAATTTTACCTCGATCGGACCATTTTTATGAGAGTTATTGTGTTCACGAACACATATATACAGAGTGAGTCTCTACTACTTACATTTATTTTACGGTACCTGTTGATTCTACTCACAAAAAAAGAATAAAAAAATATATAAGTCCACATCTTATCTTAACCGTATAGCTGTCATAGCGCATTTTGTTATTTTTAAAAATTTCACGGCTTGTTCCATTAGTTTGATAATAGAATGCAAACTATTTTAGCTACGACATGGAAGGTAACACTATTTGAAGGGGCGTTAAATTTACCATAAATTAAACATGGTACGTTAATAATCTCTTTTTACATTGGTTTTTAAATAACTAAAGTGTGAATAATAACTACGATATAATAACTATAAAGTCACTGATTAGATTGGAACTATTTAATTTATCATATGTGATTTAGGACTATATATTGTTTGTATTAGGTTATCTTTTATGAATAACTTGAAAATGGCTTAAAGGTTGAAACATGTTGTTACAATAAAAAATGTTATCTAAGGATACTCAGTTAATTCTTTCAATTCTACTTTATATATATATTTCTACTTTATATAAAGTACTATAAGGTCATATACGACAAATTCATTAATTTTAAGGAATTATCATCCATTGTCTTTTAAAATGTATACTGCAAAGATGTTTTTTTGGCAAGTATTTATTAAATTAAACAAAACAACTGTATTTTATTTTCACGTGCTCTATATTATTTTAACTCAATATATTATAATATAGGTGTTTTATGTCTTTTTCAATCATCTCCACTTTGATGAAAAGTACCGTTCATACAGAGTTGGTTCAAAAACCTTACATTCATACCAATCAATGAATAATGAACTGTGTTAGCAACTAAAAATAAACGAATTAACTCCTTATTTGGATTCTCACCTGATCAGGTCGACCCGAGTATTTTTTTGGCCAGCAAAAAGTTTGTAGGGGATAAAACAGGAAATTGCGACCAAGTTAAAGCATTAAATGCTCATAAAATATTCATTTAAGATGAACGGTGGACGTGTAGATGACCCCGGGATGACGCAAGTTGATGCAATTCAGCCAGGGGAACGCTGTAGTCCACTCAATGACGGTAAAAATGTATAAACTGTACGAGTACTGTATATTCATCCCATACAGTATTGATTTTCATAAAAAAAAAGATTTAAGTTCTACCTACCCTCTATTTTAATATCTATCCTGTGCCGGGGTAGCTTTTTCCCAGCGGGTGGATGCCACCCTTCTTGGGGATGACAAATTTGTAATTAAAAATAAGTCAATAAATCGATTAATTGATTAGTTTTAAGCAGCTTTTGTTCGATGAATTTTTTCCTAAAACTCAATATTGCTACAGTATATTACACTACGGTTGTCGGCTCCGACTAATATAACGTAGGTAAGTACTACTACCTGGGGAGATATTGAGCAGTACTACGTGCTACGTGCTACTGTCAACTGTGTCAACTGCTCCGTTTGACTCTGTGGTTCGCCACCCTTGCCACGTCGCATTCAGTGCTACATGCTACGTGCTACGTGCTACTGGCGGCAACTAGGCGCTCGTGTCAACTGCTCCAGTTGACTCTGTGGTTCGCTACCCTTGCCACATCGCATCGCGTTGCAAAAATGTCGCTCGTGTGAATCCAGAGTCTTATTTGACATTCTGCTCGACTACGGGCTTAAGGTTTCCAAAATACTCATAAAGAATACTATAAACAGTCTGTTCTCACGATAATCATGATCTATACTTTTTTAACTCGGCAGTAAATAGTCAATACTCCTGTCGCAGCAGACCTGCGTACTCAGCACATTTCCAAATCAATAATATGGCAATAATAAGTTTGATCAATATATCTTGATAAATAAGAGAGTTTACCTATTCTCCACAAGATCAACATAGAGTATGCAGGTGTGCTGAAACACTGAACTACAGTATAAGTAACACCGAAAGTAGGGATTTTACTATGAACAAATTTAATTTTGACCATATTCCAAGCTTTATCAACAATTGCTCATAAATAAAGGAGTTTGCCTATTCTTTCTATGAATATAACTAATATGATTTTAATTTCAGCGCAATTAATTATATTCATAAAGATAATTATATTTTTAATATAGTTACAATCATTATATATTATAAAACATGATATAATTATATTCATTAACCAGAATTACAGTATATTAAATTAATACAATTTTGTTACTTTATTATAAAAAAATGAACGAATGTACGCATGTTCTTTATGCGTAGCCAACCACTCATCCGATCGCCATGAAATACAGTATTAGGAAGTTGCTCAATATGGGTCTGGAAAGGTTTCAGTGAAAAATTTTGATAACTTCATTTTATAGAATTTTCAATTTCTTATGCTAACCTTATGGGAAATAAGTTTGTTTAAAAATTGTAAAGTTTATGGTTTTTATGGATTGTGTAATTATATTTTTATTTTCAGTCTGATTAAATAAAAAATAATTACGATGTTCATACATATTACGTTAATGAGCTAGGTTTGTATGTATATTTGCACACAAATCTCGAAAACGGCTCTAACGAATTAGATAGGTCTAATGTCCAGAAAAATTCCGCTTTTCTTCTAATATTAAGTTTAAAATCTAAATAAGTGGTACCAGTGGACTGACACATACTTTCTCCCTTCAGTAAATTTAAAAAAGACAATCTGAAATAAAACTATCATGTTCAACAAAGTTATTCTAAATATCATTTAATAATTTATTGTTCAAATTGTATGGGGGGAAACCCCCACCCACCCCCCCGGTAATACCAAGCTTTTTTGAGCTTGTTTTGTTCGGTGATTTGACCTTACACTTCATACCAGGTTTCATGGAAAACGGTGGAAAAGTAAGGAAGAAATTGATTTTTTTATATTCTCCATAAGAATAACATTGGGTGCTTTCAGACAACGTACTGCGTTTATCGTGGACAGTAAATTTAACTTTTCTCTGGAACCGTTAGTCGTAGACAAATAATTCAAAATACTAATTTGTTTAGTTTTTTAAGCTGGTTTCAATGGTACCAGTCAAGTTATACTTTACTTTTATTGTTTTCACTGAAAATTTAAAAATTTGATTTTTTTGAAATTTAAAAGCCCATAACTTTTGAACCGTTATTTTTACAGATATGCGGGTAGTGTCAAATTATTTAGTACTCTGTGCACTATAAAAAAAAATTTTAAATTTAATCAAAATCATTAGAGCCGTTTTTGAGAAAATTGGATTTTTCACGTTTTTTAAGGATTTTAGGGGTGAACTACCCTTAAAAATCAAAAATTCAAAAAAATGAAAAAACGCCTGGAGATACGGTGACTATATATATATATATATATATATATATATATATATATATATATATATATGCCAAATTTCATCTAAATCGGACCAACGGGGTAGGCTGTGGCACTGTACACATCCAGACACACACACACACACACACACACACACACACACAGACACAGACACACACACACACACAGAGACACACGGACGGACAGACATCACGTCAAAACCCACTTTTTTGGATTCAGGGGACCCCAAAACGGATATATCCACCCTCAACTAAAATTCGAAAATTTTGACGAAAGCAATACTTTCTCCATATACGGTACTATGTATAAGGGGAGAAAGTAAAAATTAACATTACGCTTATGGGGAATTAAATGTAAACAATACACATCAAAACATCTGTTGATTAAGGATGGTGGTGAACAATATGTGAATAGTGCTTTTGGAAACAAATTTATTTTATGTATAAATGAAAAATTATCAAATTACTAAATAATTTGTAAAAACTAAAGGAAAAATAACTGTGTGAAATAAAAGCATGGAAAAGTATTTCCAAAAAACATTCGTTTTTGATAGAAAACGTATTCAGTGCATTGCTTGAAGTCACTGTAACAGACCAATTAATTGATGTAAATTAAATTTCTCTTTTGCTTTTCAATCCTCATTCCGTTTCTAACGAAATCAGTTTATCACAGGATAATAATAAATGTATGGATAATTAAATAAACAGTATATGATCAGCTAAAACAATTGAGGTTGGCTAAGACATTACGACGCAGCTCAGTGCTAGCGCGTAGGATTTACGTGCCGAAGGTTTATGATATTGATCCCCATCCGGGAACTCTACATTTTTGTTCAGTAGAGTTTATGTAAGATAGTAAAAGTGTTTATTCTATATTAATTAAGATGTATTAAATCGATTTTATTTAAACCACAAAAATATTTTCATTGAGTAGTAAATGCATTTTAATTTTGCTAATTAACTTGTATAATACATGCCTTATTCTATCCAAGCAAAGCTCGGTCATCAGGTACTTCAACGAGTCATCAGTTATGTCAACCATTGTATATAAGTATATAAATACCCCCGTCGCAGCAGACCTGCGTACTCAGCGAATTTCCAAATCAATAATATAATAATAATAATATATAACAAGATTTATTAAAATCTATCCATAAACATGAGAATCATTTGCCTATTAACATGGGATTTTATGAGATTAACATGGGAAAGAGTGTGCAGGTTTGCTGCTGTGAGAATAACAGAAAGTAGGCATTTATACCATAAAAAATTTTTATTTTTAACATTTATACCAACTTTCATCAACATCTGTCCATAAATAAAGGAGTTTGCCTATTCCCTATATGATTAACATGGGAAAAGGGTATGCAGGTTTGCTGCCATGATAAACACATAAACTATGTTTTTTAAGTATAAATGGATAGATCTCAACCACATGAAGCTAAATGTCAAGTTTTATCCAAAAATATAGATTAATATGGGAAATATTAATTTTTCCCTATCCTCCGTAAGAATAACATTGGAGCCCCACAATACAACGTACTGTGTTTAGATTTTTTAATATCTCGGTAACCGTTGGAGATAGAGAAAAACTTTAAGGAACTTAATTGTGTAGTTTTTTAAGCTGATTCCAATGGTGAAATATAAAATTAGAAATATTTAAAAACTACATGTGAAAAACGCAAAAACCCACATTTTTGGGTACAAAACCCCCCCAAACTACCCGTTCCCATTGATCGAGATGTCTGGTTTACGAACTCGTCCGAGCATTTGTAGGAATACACGTCTCTACCAAATTTGGTCTTGATCGGACCATTTTTACGCGAGTTATCGTGCTAACAGACACATATATATATACATATATATATACATATATATATACATATATATATATAAAAATTTTAACGACTATTGTTTTTGGTCTCTGGGCACCTAAAGAAGAAAAAATAACATGGTCCCGGGCTTAACTCTTGCCATGAGACCTATGGTAATAGCTTCTTCCCTATGGGAAATTCGCTAAAAAAGTCGTGTTAGTTACAGTATTTATAACTCGAGAACGGCTGAACAGATTTTAATGATCATCGATTTTGGATTCGTCTCCACTCTAAAATTTATAGTTTTAACTTTATAGTCTACTAGCTGGCCCGGCGAACTTCGTAACGCCTCACAGTAAACATGTTATCTTTAAGATTGGCCATGTTTGAAGTCGAATAGCAATACGGCTTCATTGTAAAAGGTTATTTATTCTGGGTCGCGGCATAGTGAATACAATAACAAAACGATAAAACATATTAATAACATTCCCATAAAACAAAAAATCTGAGTGGATTAATTCACAATTTTCAAATCCAATCCAAACCCAAACGAAACCTAACTGTAATACGGCTTGTATAGGAAAGATATACAACAGCTGATTATTATAATAAACGTAATAATATAAACATTGTAATTATCATATAAACACACGACTTAAATTAATCAGACAGAAAATAAAAAAATAAATACATAATCCCCTAAAACCGTTAACTATTAACGTGGTGATTAAAGCTGTTCATTTTTTACAGTACACATTTACTTCATAGTTTAACATTAATGAATGATTCAGATGGCATTGGATAGTAAAGCATACGGTATTGCTAATGGAAAGTAAACCAATCAGCTGTAGCTAAGAAATCAAATGTTTTCATTGTAGACAATTTGTAAACAAACTTACTCTCCATAAGGTTAACATTAGAAATTTAAAACGCCATAAAATGGAAACTTATGGGGTTTTCGAAAATATTTTTTCACTAAAACCTTCCCGGACACATATAGAGCAACTTCCTAAAATTTCATGGCGATCGGATGAGTAGTTTGGCAACGCATAAAGGACAGACAGACAGACAGACAGACATACATTCAATTTTATATATAGAGATTATTTATACTCAAAATTTAAACTTTTCTATAAAAGCCGTATAACAGTTTGGTTTGGTTTGTGTTAAGTTTGGGTCGGAACTTTGTGAATCCATCTACAGTAGGCCTACTTAGATTTAAAGTAAATGATTTGTAAAAATGTCTTTAATATTTTGTCTTGTCGTAACAGTATTGTTATTAACTATGCCGCGACCCAGAATATCACTAACCGTTCACAACGAAGCCGTATTGCCTTTAGACTTCAGAACACGGCCAATCTTGCGTCCCGAACACTCCTTAGATCCTGGACAAGTGTGCCAAGTTCCTACGACGACTGTGGGCGAGTATCAACAATATTATCCATTCGACTTATCAATTATTGCGTGGTTATTATAAACTACGCATTTCGTTAGAGTTGACAAAATGTTACTTGATAGTCCACTTCTAAAATGTTTATAGAACAATCAAACTATACACTTGGTTTGTTACAATATTCTTACAAGGGCCGCAAGTATTATGTATAAACTCATCTACATCAATGCCGAATCTGCTTCAGGCTTACAGCTCGACCATAAGAAGTAGGGAATTTTCAAGCGAAAGTATACCGGAATCATACAAATTCATTTGGTTAGCGAAAAATTTATTTAATATTTTATTTTGAAATCGAGAAACCCTGGTCTATAACTGGGACACACAGCTCAGCATCAAGTGAGGAGTCATGTATAAAGAACGTGAATAGTGTTATACATATGACCGTGTCTGCCCTGTTCATTATACTTTCTAAATACTAGGCCGTCGATGGGATTTTTGACTTCTGAAGGTCAACGCAGGGCGTTATACTCATACCGCAGACTGTATAAAGAACAAAGAACTAGAAGTATTTTTCTAAACAAAAAATATCATTAATATGACTAAGGCAGGTTACACACAGGAATTGCCGTCACAATGTCATGATGCGACCG
Organism: Nephotettix cincticeps; assembly: GCA_023375725.1. Taxonomy (NCBI): domain Eukaryota; kingdom Metazoa; phylum Arthropoda; class Insecta; order Hemiptera; family Cicadellidae; genus Nephotettix; species Nephotettix cincticeps. The sequence continues at coordinate 106,725,631 of CM041791.1, read as the reverse complement.
CGACACGTGCCAGTGCCAGTCAAGTTATACTTTACTTTTATTGTTTTCGCTGAAAATTTAAAAATTTGATTTTTTGACATTTAAAAGCCCATAAATTTTGAACCGTCATTTTTACAGATATGTGGGTGGTGTCAAATTATTTAGTACTCTGTGCACTGTAAGCTATCAAATTTTAATCAAAATCGTTAGAGCCGTTTTTGAGAAAATTGGATTTTTCACGTTTTTGAAGGTTTTTAGGGGTGAACTACCCTTAAAAATCAAAAATTCAAAAAAATGAAAAAAACGCCTGGAGATACGGTGACTATATATATACATGCCAAATTTCATCTAAATCGGATCAACGGGTTAGGCTGTGGCACTGTACACATCCAGACACACACACACACACACACACACACACACACGCACGCACGCACGCACGCACGCACGCACGCACGCACGCACGCACGCACGCACGCACGCACGCACGCACGCACGCACGCACGCACGCACGCACGCACGCACGCACGCACGCACGCACGCACGCACGCACACACACACACACACACACACACACACACACACACACACGGACGGACGGACGGACGGACGGACAGACAGACATCACGTCCAAACCCACTTTTTGGATTCAGGGGACCCCAAAACTGATATATCCACCCTCAACTCAAATTCGAAAGTTTTGACGACAACAATACTTTCTCCATATACTGTGTATAAGGGGAGAAAGTAAAAGACTAAAACTTGTGTAGCGACTAAAAATAAGAGTATATATAATAATATATAGTATATAATAAGTATATTATATATTATAAGTATATATTATAATATATATACTATAATATATATTATAATATATTATATTAAATATATTATAATATTATATATAAGTATGTATAATAATAAGAGTATATATCTGAATCATTCATTAAGGTTAAACTGTGAAGTAAATGTGTACTGTAAAAAATGATTTATTCACCACGTTAATAGTTAACGGTTTTGGGGGATTATGTATTTATATTTTTATTTTCTGTCTGATTAAAGTCACGTGTTTATATGATAATTACAATATTTATATTATTAGGTTTATTATAATAATCAGTTGTGGTATATCTTTCCTATAAAAGCCGTATTACAGTTAGGTTTCGTTTGGGTTTGGATTGGATTTGAAAATTGTGAATTAATCCACTCAGATTTATTTGTTTTATGGGAATGATATTAATATGTTTTATCGTTTCAGTATTGTTATTCACTATGCAGCGACCCAGAATATATAACCTTTCACAATGAAGCCGTATTGCTATTCGACTTCAGAACATGGCCAATCTTAAAGTTAACATGTGTTTACTGTGAGGCGTTACGAAGTTCGCCGGGTCAGCTAGTATATAATAAAAATGAATAAAAATAAGACTAAAAATACGTTCAGCGCGGTCATAGATGCAAGAGGCATGCCGAACAGTTGGTTCTCTGGTCTGGAGTCGCGGGCAACGTGATTGCGATTCCTGTGTGTAACAAGTCTTAACCTTTGAACCTAGTGTTTTAACAAACCTCTTCATCCAAGTTGCAACAGTTTTATATTCCGAGTCAACACTTAATCTAATTAGTTTTTTATATTGTAGGCTACTCTTAAGTTAATAGAAAATAGTCAAAATATTACTAGCATATTATGATTTAATTAACCAATATGCAAAAACCAACCTGTTTTATGTAATACTGTAGTATATATGAAGTAGATATTTGGTGTGTTTGTTATATACTCCCATTTTTGCCGATTCGAGATCATGTGTATTTTTAGATCAAATGGTACAATACAGGCATTAATGACTAAAAACTGGCTAACAGGAATACTATCAATATTTTATTTTTTTAAACTTCTATTGTCTAATTACATACAGTATTTGCTTAACAGATCTATCTGGCATCTGGTGCGGGAACTCGTTACTACGAGATTTTTAATTCATGGATGCCAGATCGTAAAATCAAAATTATAACTGTAATAGGTTTGAACTGTGAAAAAAGTGACTGCCACTACTATATAGTTTTAAGTGTCTGATTTCTGTTGTTCTCTTAAAAATAAAGTATATATATATATATATATATATATATATATATATATATATATATATTGTCATGATTTATTTTATGCCTTGACACTCGGTATAGATTTTCTCCCTCTTTATAAACAAAATTCAGAATAAAATTTTGTATTCAATACATTTCTGATTAATAAAATATAAATAAAATAATCCTTGCTTTAACATAAATAATTCTCATTAATTATGAGGACTCTTTTATCAAGTTTTACAAAATATATCAAAAATTCAAATAAAATAATTCTTTGATTATAGCATAAATATTTATACTAAATTAAAACATGTATATTGGTAGATAACCGGTAGATAGTCTGGATCACTTAGTAACATAAGTAACGTAGTAGTAGTAGTAACATAGTAACGCAAAGTAACAAACTGGTTTGCCCTAATAATTTGACTTCCGCTTTCGGATTTTCCTGATGTTCAGTTAAGTCTCGAAGTCCTTGAGTGTGCCCGTGTTTAACTAGTAGAGTCGCGCAAACATTTATATTCCCATTTTTGCCAATTCGAGAGCTTGCGTATTTTTTAGATCAAATGGTACAATACAGGCAAGAATGACTAAAAACTGGCTAACAGGAATACTATCAATCTTTTATGTTTAAAAAATTCTATTGCCTAATTACATACAGCATTTCCTTGTTAGATCTATCTGGCATCTGGTGCGGGATCTCGTATTTACAACGAGATTTTTAATTCTTGGATGCCAGATCGTAAAATCAAAATTCTAAAGGTAATGGATTTTAACAGTTAAAAGTATCTGATTTCTGTTGTTATCTTAAAAATAAAGTATATATATATATATATATATATATATATATATATATGTAGGATGTGCGGAGGACCATGCGGTGTATGACTTACGTGGCTGTATATGATTTTACACTAAAAAACATTTGAAATGAAAGACATAACTGTGATATAGTTTGATGTATTTAAAGCAAAACATTTCTCCATATTGTTTACATTTTTGAATTGATTTTAATAAAAACATATGTTTCTATAAACACAAAACACAAATATATATATATATATATATATATATATATATATATATAAATATTTGGTCATGATTTATTTTATAACTAGAAACTCGGTATGGTTAAAAGGGCTTGGTGTTTACATTGTCATGTATTTCAGTTCATATTAGTATAGGTTAGATATATTTTATAACTTATTTAGTAAAAATACTAAAACAAAAATTGGCATTGGAGAGTCCCTTGACTACCCACGATGTAAGTGAAGTCCAGCCAGTGGTAGCCTCGTGTGCGGGAGTGCGTGAATGCGAGTGCGGCCAGACACCTACACTCCAACATTGGAGAGTCCCTTAATTACCCACGATGTAAGTGAAGTGCAGCCAGTGGTAGCCTCGTGTGAGGGAGTGCGTGAATGCGAGTGCGGCCAGACACCTACACTCCAACATTGGAGAGTCCCTTAATTACCCACGATTTAAGTGAAGTGCAGCTAGTGGTAGCCTCGTGTGAGGGAGTGCGTGAATGCGAGTGCGGCCAGACACCTACACTCCAACATTGGAGAGTCCCTTAATTACCCACGATGTAAGTGAAGTGCAGCCAGTGGTAGCCTCGTGTGAGGGAGTGCGTGAATGTGAGTGCGGCCAGACACCTACACTCCAACATTGGAGAGTCCCTTAATTACCCACGATGTAAGTGAAGTGCAGCCAGTGGTAGCCTCGTGTGAGGGAGTGCGTGAATGCGAGTGCGGCCAGACACCTACACTCCAACATTGGAGAGTCCCTTAATTACCCACGATGTAAGTGAAAAGCAGCCAGTGGTAGCCTCGTGTGAGGGAGTGCGTGAATGCGAGTGCGGCCAGACACCTACACTCCAACATTGGAGAGTCCCTTAATTACCCACGATGTAAGTGAAGTGCAGCCAGTGGTAGCCTCGTGTGAGGGAGTGCGTGAATGCGAGTGCGGCCAGACACCTACACTCCAACATTGGAGAGTCCCTTAATTACCCACGATGTAAGTGAAGTGCAGCCAGTGGTAGCCTCGTGTGAGGGAGTGCGTGAATGCGAGTACAGCCAGACACCTACACTCCAACATTGGAGAGTCCCTTAATTACCCACGATGTAAGTGAAGTGCAGCCAGTGGTAGCCTCGTGTGAGGGAGTGCGTGAATGCAAGTGTGGCCAGACACCTACACTCCAACATTGGAGAGTCCCTTAATTACCCACGATGTAAGTGAAGTGCAGCCAGTGGTAGCCTCGTGTGAGGGAGTGCGTGAATGCGAGTGCGGCCAGACACCTACACTCCAACATTGGAGAGTCCCTTGACTACCCACGATGTAAGTGAAGTGCAGCCAGTGGTAGCCTCGTGTGAGGGAGTGCGTGAATGCGAGTGCGGCCAGACACCTACACTCCAACATTGGAGAGTCCCTTGACTACCCACGATGTAAGTGAAGTGCAGCCAGTGGTAGCCTCGTGTGAGGGAGTGCGTGAATGCGAGTGCGGCCAGACACCTACACTCCAACATTGGAGAGTCCCTTGACTACCCACGATGTAAGTGAAGTGCAGCCAGTGGTAGCCTCGTGTGAGGGAGTGCGTGAATGCGAGTGCGGCCAGACACCTACACTCCAACATTGGAGAGTCCCTTGACTACCCACGATGTAAGTGAAGTGCAGCCAGTGGTAGCCTCGTGTGAGGGAGTGCGTGAATGCGAGTGCGGCCAGACACCTACACTCCAACATTGGAGAGTCCCTTGACTACCCACGATGTAAGTGAAGTGCAGCCAGTGGTAGCCTCGTGTGAGGGAGTGCGTGAATGCGAGTGCGGCCAGACACCTACACTCCAACATTGGAGAGTCCCTTGACTACCCACGATGTAAGTGAAGTGCAGCCAGTGGTAGCCTCGTGTGAGGGAGTGCGTGAATGCGAGTATAGCCAGACACCTACACTCCAACATTGGAGAGTCCCTTGACTACCCACGATGTAAGTGAAGTGCAGCCAGTGGTAGCCTCGTTTGAGGATTAATGCGAGTTCAGACACCTACACTCCAACGGTAATGGGCTTTTTTAATGTTGGTGAAAAGTAATCCTTGAAATAGAAACGATTGGTTTTAATTCCTTGAACATAAAACACGTATTTAAAATACCGAACACTATTATTTAAATTTTTTTTTTTAAACTATGTCTTAATCGCAAGTCATGGATGAATATTAATAGTAGAATAATCCTTTAAGCTTAAGCTTCACACTCGCGTACAAAAATTACATTGAAATTTGTATTATCAGTATTACAACTTACTTTAGTTAAATGTTGAAATATATTCTAAAAAAACTTTAATTTTATTGATAGAGCGGAAAACAGACTATGTGTCCCTTTGGACAAAAAACACTAATTCTATTTAGTGCAGCGAATACGCAGAGTGACGTTTCAGATTTTGTTGAATGGTGTTTTGTCGGAAGGCGACATCCGAGCGAGCAGCGTCCGTCAAGGAAAAATGTCGGAAGGCGTTTATATCGTGTCGTGTTCGATGCAGTATGAAAGGTAATACTTCTGCGTTGGCGTTGAAACAGCCGTGCATATAATACATTTTTCAACTTTTTAATAAAACAAAACGACACTCCCCAAGTTAACTTCTACATATCCCCTCCACGGATTTCCTCCAGGTCTTCCTCGGAGTTGGTCATAGACCATTCCTGGAGGTCAAAATAACTTATCCAACGTGATAATTAATAATTATTACAACAGTGAGATTATTACAACTCGCGATGGATTTTTTCCATTCTGCACGTATTTATATATATATCACTTTTAGTTGAACCATCTATTATTTAATGTAGTACTCTGTATATAATCAATGGTAGAACTGACTGATCACAGTTACTACAGCACAGTTCGTTATCGGCCAACTTGCGCCACGTGTCGGCAAGTAACGACTTCCCCTTGTGAGGTTAGTTTGCAAAATTAGTTATTAACGAAACATACTTCGATTCATATTGACTTCCCGATTTGCCACGTGAAGAAACTTTTACTTTACCTCCCCCCATACATGCATAAGAAGCGAACGTAACCAAAAACGTTTCGCAAGAATATTTGAATTTTTAAGTTATCACCGTTGAAGGAAACTGTGGTCGCCCGAAGACGTACTTTAATTCCATGATGCACACATGTTTCTTCCGCCTACACGTATAAGTAACAAAAGATACAAATTAGCTACCATTAACAAACCGAATCACTATCATTTTCCAAGTTAACATCGATATTTTTCTGAGCAGAATCCGACGCTTCTAAATTCTAGCCCCCTCCAACTCCTTCTACTATTAGCCAGCCCACGACGAAGAAAAATAAATAAGGTATATAAATTATCTAACAAATGAATACAGATCGGAAAATTTGCAAGTATCATTAGCTTGTATTTTACACAAAATAAAAACCCTGAGTACACGGAACTGGTTCAGGACGGAACTGCCACAGCGCGGAACTCCAGCAGTTCTCAGAACTCCATTTCTGAATAGGCCACGCCCTCTTCCTTTTACTCTCAACAATCTCTCATTGCCAACCCTCGGATATAGTGTAAAAATTATGGGGCCAAAAATCGATCGTACAGTGTATCATCAATGTGAGCTTTCTCCTGAACCAATGCATTTTAAACACAGAATTATGACTCAATTTTCATCTTCTATTAAATGTATTTTTTTTCTTTCAAGTTGGGTAAACGTTTATTGGCGAGATATTAATAATAGAAAATAACTGTTTTGATGTAGCCTAGTCAATAAATGATTTGGACGGGCAAAATTAGTGTAGACTGGATTTTGTACCACCGAACGAGTACTACCAGAATTATTTATTTGATGGACTCTAAAAAATAACTGAAGGTTTTACTGAACATGTTATCTAGTAAATTAATTTAATAGAGAGAAATTATTAGATGAAATAGTAAGTTTCTTCAAAAAATAAATATTCCATGTTTAATATACAATAAAATACAACCCACAGAGTGCTCACATACTCAGTGTTCATTAACAACATTTACTAAAACCGTTTGTGCAACGCCACTCAAAATTTGGCGCTCCAGGCCAGTGCCTTGTCGGCCTAGTGGTACATTCCGCCCTATGTATTCTTACGGAGGAAGGGTATACTTTATATGGCAAGATGATCTTAATAAACTTGTGTTAATTGTAAGTTAGTTATATGTTTATCAGTAAATACAGCACGCGTATATTTCGATAGCTAAAATGCGAATGAGCTAAGCAAATCACCTCGCCCAAAGGTTAATAGTTTTGATTTGTTTACATTAATTCAAAATATCGCTGGAAAAGCCGCAACGAGCATGCCAATCTTATATCAATAATTTAGCAATTGTATTGATTTAAAGTAATAAATTAACATTACTTATTATATTAACTGACTACTGCGGTTATGACATACGCCTACCATACATTGAAATCCAAAAGAAACTATATTGGCTTAAAATACCTGTACATACACCATATCAGAAAGGTAATAATATCTACATAATAATTCACATTTTCCAGCGAGACTAGATATGAAACCTAGTAGTTATGAAACGCTCATTTTATTACTAGTAAAAAAACTTGAAACAAATAATTAGGCTGATTATCGAATAATGAACAATGATTATTAGACAATGATTTAAGTTTTGCATATTACCTAATTTGTTGTTAATAAAATACCATTAAAACAAAATTTCTAAATTGCAGAAAACGGACCCACCCAACAAAAAGTGAGACATTATAGCAAATAACGTTCTTTGATTATAGCTCAGGACTGTACTGTACTGTAATACTTGAACACAACACGTTTGATTAAAATCAGGCTTTTAAATAAATATTTCCATTTTTCCGATTTATTTCACGTAATAACTAAACTATCAACTTTCGAGTCTAGAAAATCAGATTCCTTGACCCCGAAAACATATATTTAGACTATATGGTTTATTAAGGGTTTCCATTACAATTAATTTGTTATTACATAATACCATCAAAAACTTGTCATTTCTAATTGCAGAAAACGTTTTCGCACGACAAAAGTAACATAGACATTTTTGTTACCTACTGGCTAAACACTGTAAACTATTGTAATCAAACATATTATTAGACTATATGGTTTATTAGGTTTGTAATCAAAGGTTGTACGGCGGTGGGGGTCACGAGCTGGAGGTGACCGAGATCCTTGGGATTTTTTTAAAAATGCTATAGGGATCCGACCCCATGACAGGCTCTGCCATGATAATACTAATATAAATATTTATTAAATCAATGAAATCTATTATATTATGGAAGAAGTCTTTATTATATAATGGCATGATGCAAAGTACGTGTATTGGCCGTTGTCCGATAAATGCAGCTTTTGTACAAAGATATTTAAAACGAATAAAAGTATCTTGTAGGTCATTAGTGGAATATTAGATGCAAGGTTTTTCCCTATCATCCACTTAACCTCTGCCAAATTAAGAGCATAGGTGAAATAACCGTTTTTTTCATGGCAATAGAACATTAGTTGAGCTGATAATAATAATAAAAGGAACTCGTTAATCACATCCCACTATACTTAATGAGTATAGTGTTCCTAACACTCGTAAATGTGTTTATGTGTAACACTGTTATAAATGTGTTTTGGACTAACATGTAGATCCAAAAAATAACAAACTTTAACAAACTCCTTTGTTAAAATTACAAAGGAGGAGGAAAACACTGGCGTTTTACTAATTTGTGATCATACAGTAATTACCACGTCTTTCCATTTCTAAGGTAAAGGAAATCATCGTATCTTTTAGGAAATACTCGCTTTATTTTTCTTGTATTTTTCTTTGTATTATGTTATTCTTTATATGTTTTGTTTTTATAAGGAAATAATGTATTTTTAGGATATAATCGCTTTAGCGTGACAGTACGATAGTTGATGCTTTGTCATTGGCCGGAAGGCGTGGAAGATGGCGGCCTTTCCGGGTAAGAACTGCTTGAGTTCCACCCTGCAACAGTTCCGCCCTGAACCAATTCCGCGCTCCCAAAACCCTCAGTCACACAATCTTTCAATGATTCGGGATACCGGAAAATCATCCCAAAATAGTGCACAGTTGTAATTAATTCTTCAATATTCGGCCGATAGTTTGCATTGATTGCTTTGGGTTATATTAAGGTGAGTATCCGTCCCGATTTTACCGGGACAGACCATGAATTTCAGTTCGCGCCCTGTATTATTTGGACGTCGCCCGGGACGGCCAAATGTCCCGGATACGTCAGCTATGACGTATTCGGCGATGGGCTGATCGTGTATTTATACCAATATGATTATCGTAAAACTTATGTGTGTGTTGTACATAAGTTTCACGATAATCATATTGGTATAAATACACGATCAGCCCATCACCGAATACGTCATAGCTGACGTATCCGGGACATTTGGCCGTCCCGGGCGACGTCCAAATAATACAGGGCGCGAACTGAAATTCATGGTCTGTCCCGGTAAAATCGGGACGGATACTCACCTTAATATAACCCAAAGCAATCAATGCAAACTATCGGCCGAATATTGAAGAATTAATTACAACTGTGCACTATTTTGGGATGATTTTCCGGTATCCCGAATCATTGAAAGATTGTGTGACTGAGGGTTTTGGGAGCGCGGAATTGGTTCAGGGCGGAACTGTTGCAGGGTGGAACTCAAGCAGTTCTTACCCGGAAAGGCCGCCATCTTCCACGCCTTCCGGCCAATGACAAAGCATCAACTATCGTACTGTCTGGCTATCCTGAAGTAATACCAACCTAAAGCGAGTATTTCCTAAAAGATACGATGATTTCCTTTACCTTAGAAATGGAAAGACGTGGTAATTACTGTATGATCACAAATTAGTAAAACGCCAGTGTTTTCCTCCTCCTTTGTAATTTTAACAAAGGAGTTTGTTAAAGTTTGTTATTTTTTGGATCTACATGTTAGTCCAAAACACATTTATAACAGTGTTACACATAAACACATTTACGAGTGTTAGGAACACTATACTCATTAAGTATAGTGGGATGTGATTAACGAGTTCCTTTTATTATTATTATCAGCTCAACTAATGTTCTATTGCCATGAAAAAACGGTTATTTCACCTATGCTCTTAATTTGGCAGAGGTTAAGTGGATGATAGGGAAAAACCTTGCATCTAATATTCCACTAATGACCTACAAGATACTTTTATTCGTTTTAAATATCTTTGTACAAAAGCTGCATTTATCGGACAACGGCCAATACACGTACTTTGCATCATGCCATTATATAATAAAGACTTCTTCCATAATATAATAGATTTCATTGATTTAATAAATATTTATATTAGTATTATCATGGCAGAGCCTGTCATGGGGTCGGATCCCTATAGCATTTTTAAAAAAATCCCAAGGATCTCGGTCACCTCCAGCTCGTGACCCCCACCGCCGTACAACCTTTGATTACAAACCTAATAAACCATATAGTCTAATAATATGTTTGATTACAATAGTTTACAGTGTTTAGCCAGTAGGTAACAAAAATGTCTATGTTACTTTTGTCGTGCGAAAACGTTTTCTGCAATTAGAAATGACAAGTTTTTGATGGTATTATGTAATAACAAATTAATTGTAATGGAAACCCTTAATAAACCATATAGTCTAAATATATGTTTTCGGGGTCAAGGAATCTGATTTTCTAGACTCGAAAGTTGATAGTTTAGTTATTACGTGAAATAAATCGGAAAAATGGAAATATTTATTTAAAAGCCTGATTTTAATCAAACGTGTTGTTCAAGTATTACAGTACAGTACAGTCCTGAGCTATAATCAAAGAACGTTATTTGCTATAATGTCTCACTTTTTGTTGGGTGGGTCCGTTTTCTGCAATTTAGAAATTTTGTTTTAATGGTATTTTATTAACAACAAATTAGGTAATATGCAAAACTTAAATCATTGTCTAATAATCATTGTTCATTATTCGATAATCAGCCTAATTATTTGTTTCAAGTTTTTTTACTAGTAATAAAATGAGCGTTTCATAACTACTAGGTTTCATATCTAGTCTCGCTGGAAAATGTGAATTATTATGTAGATATTATTACCTTTCTGATATGGTGTATGTACAGGTATTTTAAGCCAATATAGTTTCTTTTGGATTTCAATGTATGGTAGGCGTATGTCATAACCGCAGTAGTCAGTTAATATAATAAGTAATGTTAATTTATTACTTTAAATCAATACAATTGCTAAATTATTGATATAAGATTGGCATGCTCGTTGCGGCTTTTCCAGCGATATTTTGAATTAATGTAAACAAATCAAAACTATTAACCTTTGGGCGAGGTGATTTGCTTAGCTCATTCGCATTTTAGCTATCGAAATATACGCGTGCTGTATTTACTGATAAACATATAACTAACTTACAATTAACACAAGTTTATTAAGATCATCTTGCCATATAAAGTATACCCTTCCTCCGTAAGAATACATAGGGCGGAATGTACCACTAGGCCGACAAGGCACTGGCCTGGAGCGCCAAATTTTGAGTGGCGTTGCACAAACGGTTTTAGTAAATGTTGTTAATGAACACTGAGTATGTGAGCACTCTGTGGGTTGTATTTTATTGTATATTAAACATGGAATATTTATTTTTTGAAGAAACTTACTATTTCATCTAATAATTTCTCTCTATTAAATTAATTTACTAGATAACATGTTCAGTAAAACCTTCAGTTATTTTTTAGAGTCCATCAAATAAATAATTCTGGTAGTACTCGTTCGGTGGTACAAAATCCAGTCTACACTAATTTTGCCCGTCCAAATCATTTATTGACTAGGCTACATCAAAACAGTTATTTTCTATTATTAATATCTCGCCAATAAACGTTTACCCAACTTGAAAGAAAAAAAATACATTTAATAGAAGATGAAAATTGAGTCATAATTCTGTGTTTAAAATGCATTGGTTCAGGAGAAAGCTCACATTGATGATACACTGTACGATCGATTTTTGGCCCCATAATTTTACACTATATCCGAGGGTTGGCAATGAGAGATTGTTGAGAGTGGGAAAAGGAAGAGGGCGTGGCCTATTCAGAAATGGAGTTCTGAGAACTGCTGGAGTTCCGCGCTGTGGCAGTTCCGTCCTGAACCAGTTCCGTGTACTCAGGGTTTTTGCATTTTGTGTAAAATACAAGCTAATGATACTTGCAAATTCTCCGATCTGTATTCATTTGTTTAGATAATTTAATATACCTTATTTATTTTTCTTCGTCGTGGGCTGGCTAATAGTAGAAGGAGTTGGAGGGGGCTAGAATTTAGAAGCGTCCCGGATTCTGCTCAGAAAAATATCGATGTTAACTTGGAAAATGATAGTGATTCTGGTTTGTTAATGGTAGCTAATTTGTATCTTTTGTTACTTATACGTGTAGGCGGAAGAAACATGTGTGCATCATGGAATTAAAGTACGTCTTCGGGCGACCACAGTTTCCTTCAACGGTGATAACTTAAAAATTCAAATATTCTTGCGAAACGTTTTTGGTTACGTTCGCTTCTTATGCATGTATGGGGGGAGGTAAAGTAAAAGTTTCTTCACGTGGCAAATCGGGAAGTCAATATGAATCGAAGTATGTTTCGTTAATAACTAATTTTGCAAACTAACCTCACAAGGGGAAGTCGTTACTTGCCGACACGTGGCGCAAGTTGGCCCGATAACGAACTGTGCTGTAGTAACTGTGATCAGTCAGTTCTACCATTGATTATATACAGAGTACTACATTAAATAATAGATGGTTCAACTAAAAAGTGATATATATATAAATACGTGCAGTGCAATGGAAAAAATCCATCGCGAGTTGTAATAATCTCACTGTTGTAATAATTATTAATTATCACGTTGGATAAGTTATTTTGACCTCCAGGAATGGTCTATGACCAACTCCGAGGAAGACCTGGAGGAAATCCGTGGAGGGGATATGTAGAAGTTAACTTGGGGAGTGTCGTTTTGTTTTATTAAAAAGTTGAAAAATGTATTATATGCACGGCTGTTTCAACGCCAAACGCAGAAAACCCGTATTACCTTTCATACTGCATCGAACACGACACGAGATAAAACGCCTTCCGACATTTTTCCCTTGACGGACGCTGCTCGCTCGGATGTCGCCTTCCGTCAAAACACCATTCAACAAAATCTGAAACGTCACTCTGCGTATTCGCTGCACTAAATAGAATTAGTGTTTTTGTCCAAAGGGACACATAATTTGTCTGTTTTCCGCTCTATCAATAAAATTAAAGTTTTTTTAGAATATAACTTTCAACATTTAACTAAAGTAAGTTGTAATAAACCTGATAATAAACAAATTTCAATGTATTTTTTATTTTTGTACGCGAGTGTGAAGCTTGTTTTTTAAGCTTAAAGGATTATTCTACTTTAATTAATATTCATCCATGACTTGCGATTTTAAGAACAATAGTTTAAAAAAAAAAACATTTAAATAATTAGTGTTCGGTATTTTTGAGAATTACGTGTTTTATGTTCAAGGGAATTTGCAAAACCAATCGTTTCTATATCAAGATTACTTTTTTACACCAACATTAAAAAAGCCCATTGGACCTGTTGGAGTGTAGGTGTCTGGCCGAACTCGCATTCACCCACTCCCTCAAACGAGGCTACCACTGGTTGCACTTCACTTACATCGTGGGTAGTCAAGGGACTCTCCAATGTTGGAGTGTAGGTGTCTGGCCGCACTCGCATTCACGCACTCCCTCACACGAGGCTATCACTGGCTGCACTTCACTTACATCACTCCAACATTGGAGAGTGCCTTGACTACCCACGATGTAAGTGAAGTGCAGCCAGTGGTAGCCTCGTTTGAGGGAGTGCGTGAATGCGAGTACAGCCAGACACCTACATTAAAAAACTTGTTAATATAGTATGATTTCGAAATGGGCTTAAAATCAATAACCAATATAAACTAATATTGATTTGACAGCTGTTTGTTTATATTTCTATTAAAATCTTTAAACTACAAAGACAGCAGATTATTAACAGTAGGTTACTCATTAAAAACTCCATCAAAATGCGAGTAATATCGCGTAAAAGTGGGGTTTTAAATGCTCATTATTTACTTTTCAAGGGGCGGCGGGCAATTTCAAGCATTTAAACCTCTTCTCTGGAATATAGAGAATACATGAAATAAGTTTCATTGTAATCAGTTCTCCCGTTTTTTTCGGAGATGGCGGCGTAAAATGCCTCCTGGAGCATCACAGACAAAAAGACAAACAGACAAAAATTGAGATAAGACCCGTTTCGGCTTCTCTAACGCACGAAAAGTAAAAATAACTAAAAAATTAATAATTCTGAGCAATGCACAGGACCAAACTCTAATTTTGTTTACATAGATATCATGAAATTTTACACGCACATTCCCTACACCTTAATTAACTAATTATAATTACTACAAGCGAAGCTTGTATTATTATACTCTTTAATATTATATATATATATATACATATATAATTAATATGTATATTTTAATTATACTTACTATGTATTTTTCCCATGTCTATTACAAAAATAAACGAGGAGAATAATTTCAGGGCTACCCTTCATAACCCAGCTGTTATAGTGCAATAAAGAAGCGTATGTGTTCTAATGAATAAAAACGGTGAAAAAAGAATATTATATAAAATACTGCACACAACCAAACCAATTGACTATACTTTTTAACTTTTTAGATATAAATTAAAGAAACTTTGCTACTAAGTTCTTCAATTCATAAAATTAAGTTACATAGAATTGAGATATTCTCTTCTGAGTGCTCACTCAGTGCTGGTTACTCACTCGGGTTCTTGGTGACGATCACGCTACCCCTGGATATCTCCTTGAGGTTGGCCAGGCCGATCTCCTGGAGGCTAAACATCTCGTGGAGCACGAGACCGTAGTCGATGAACAGGCTAGACCCTCCGATCCTGGCCAGGTTGGGGAACAGCTTCCCCAGGTTCCTGAGCCCCTTGACTCTGTAGAACAGCAGGTACTGGGTGATCTCCCGCAGCTCCGGAAAAGTCCACGGCTCGAAGTCCGACTCGTTGGCCTTCTCCATGAGCACTATCTGCACGTTGCCCTCGACCACAGAACAGTTGGCGAGCTTCTCCAAGTTGGAGACATTGTTACGGATGTTGATGCTCGGGCATATTCGTCCACTGGCGACCCCGACGACAACGAACAGTAGGAAGACTTGTACCGGGTTTACTCCCATTCTTTAATTCATTATTTCAAGATCCAACCTCGAAAGTCTTCGCGGAAGAGGTCTGATGACATGGTAGATGTACTCAAGAATATAATTCAGTCACAATTAATGATATTTTTACTATGTTCGCAATTAAAATAGGGTATACTGTAAATTAATGTTAGATTAAAAATGTAAGGCATACATATCTTGTAAATGGAAATGAATACACAGATAAAAATCACGTATATTCTAAATCCTCTCAGACATCGTTCTAGCATTATAATTTTTTTTTATTTTATTTTTTATGGTACGACAATTACAAAACTGAACAATTGGTTCATACTCGAAAAAAGTTTAGGAAAATGTTGGCTTCCTGTGAGCTGAGTCATACATAAATGTTGTACAGTATCATCAAATACCCCCGTAGCTGCAGACCTACATACTAAGCCGATTCTCATTGATTTAAGAATTACTTTCCATAAAACAATAATGCTTAGTCCTCATAAGGAAGTAACTGTATATCAATTTACTTATTATCCATAAAAACAGAATGAGAAAAAGAGTAAAAAAATGAAATGGAGTAGATTTGCTGTCACACGGAGGAAAGATTTTAAATTATTATAACTTTACCTTTACGAAGCTATTTACGGAGTCTTATCACACTATTTTCAATAATAAGTGAGACGTCAATGTTTCATTTTCCCATAAGATTAAGAGTGGAGTTCCAAAAGATAACATTCTTTGTTTACCAGATTCTGCATCTCAGTAACTGACTGACATACACGAGTAGATAGAGCAAAAATTGGAAATACTAAATCGTTTTCAGCCTATTCTATTTTCACCATAAGGATAGATTGATTTTCCAAACCCATAAGTTATCCTTCACACGTATGTATCAAATTTAATTTTGATAAGATCATTTGTGCTATAGTTAGTTATCGTGCCCCCACCATACAGACTCCTCTGAACGTGATTAGAGCGTATTCCGGATAAGAGTTTTAATATGTAATGCAAGGTATAGAAAACTAAACTAAATCCATTTATAGACTATAATGTTTTAGGCATAAACACAAGAATGTAAATACGTCGTCATATGTAGGCCTATATAAATGTGGCGGAACAAAATATGACATCCAAACAAGCTGTGACACTGACCGTCACAGATGTTAATAATTTAAATTTGAGAATATAAATATGTTAAGATTCCTAGTTTAAGAAAAACATCTTACATACCACAGAAGAAAAAATAATATATCTTATTTCCCGATAAAAATCAAAGAACAAAAGCAGTTGTATGATTTGCCAATGGATCACTTTATATCATATTATGGGAAACAAATCGAAACAACTAATCATTATGTGATGATCTAGTGCCCAAATTAGAATTTTGAATCTCCTTTTGTGTTTGAGAACTACTTATAAAATACAGAAAATCCTTCAACAATGAAACTTAAAATACAATAAATATATATCCAATGTAACTCTACACAGAAATCAGGAAAACTTTACCGCAAAAAACAAAATGCCTAGAGAAGGTAGATTGGCATAACCCACATCATACAGTAAAATCCTCGAGGATAAGTTTACATCTTAAGGGTTGCATTGCAGATTACTGGAAGTGGTGAACACCAAAGAAAGATAGTAGAGAGCCACGACACTGATGATGCACCATCGATCCATCGTCAACCCATATACTTACACGGGTTCTTCTCGATGCGGACCGCCCCACGATCGACCATGGTGAGGAAGTTGAGTCCGATTTCGTGAAGGTTAAACATCTCATACACCACGAGGGCATAATCTTCGAACAATCTGTGACCCCGGATCACTTCCAGGTTGGGGAACACCCTGCCGATCGACCGCAGTCCACTGACCCGGTAGAACATGAGATATTCGGTGATCTCGAGCAGTTCGGGAACCGTGAAATTTTCAAAGTCCGCCTCCACCGCCCTCTCCATCAACACGACTCTGACGTAGCCCTCGACGACGCGGCAGCCCCGCAGGAGGTGGAGGGAGGCGAGGTTGTTCCTCAGGTCGATGCTGTGGCAGATCCGAGAGGATGCGGAGCTCCAGAGAGTGGAGAGCAAGGCGAGCGAGAGGAGATTCATGACGCGAGGCTTCGTCTGGGGAAAAGCAAATGGAAAAGTGGTTAGTGGAAATGAGGGGCTCCTGCCTCAATGAGACACCGAACATCACGACCACAGGTTCAATCAGTCGCATGACCGACCATAATAAAAGCAGAAACTAGGTTCAATGTAGTTCATACCTTAAAACACATGTAAGATGCAACAGGATGAAAAATACACATTTAAAAAGTATAATGTATTATATATTAACTGCTACCTATATACAGTATTTCTGTACACAAGAATGCGGATACTACTGTCGACAAGGAACACGCCAAAGATAAAATGTTTACGGAGGTAACACCAAGTGAAAGGATTAGCAACACAGCAACACTGATCACAATCAAGCCAATTGTTTATATCCCACTTAGTACTTCTCGAAAGTAGAGTGGAGATACGTCAATACTGACGCCTACGTAATAGGGCGTGGGAGAAGAAAAGCAATGTCAAGGATGAAAGCGAGCTGATGTAGAGATTAGGCTACGTTTTATGTTTATTCTCTACGTCAGAGTAATTTTTCAACATTGTGACGAGCAACTGTATAAACATGTAACTACATAACATCGATCTGAGGTAAAGAGAGGCAATGAATTAATTGCCCGATTGAAAAACGCGGATATTGAACCGTCAAATGACATATGATTGAAATATACAAAGATTTAACTGGATGTTCACTAACTGCAATGAAATTCGTTCGTTTTCTTAATAATTAACACATAATAATTATTAACTTCTTAAATAGCTTGTGGGAAGTATCGTATATAAAAACATTGGTAAAACTACCAAATAATTTGGTTGAAAATGACTAGTATTCTATTTTTAATTTAAAATATAATCATTATGCTTAGTTTGAGCAGTTCGTTTTTTAAAGTACTGCTTTAGTTGTGAGCCCGTACTCCACGCGTGGCCAACACGACCCAATGAGGGAGTGTTATTTATCACCTGATACCGGGAACTGGGGCGAACAAGTTTGGGCCCTAAACATCTGTCTTAATAAAACAAAGGTCAGGGCCAAAGGCCATAGGTCCCAAGATCTAGTCGCAACTCACAACTGCAGTTCGCTGGGGACATTTCAACCACGGTGGAAAATGATTAACATTAGTATTAATTTTTATTTGGTTGTTGGCTAAACATTATTATTATATTATTATAATATTATTATATTATCTTAAACGAGTCTAGGACTTTTGGCAATCGCGCCTATCCTATTCGTCATCGCAGGGGGAACTTTGGCAACTGCTGTCCTCCCTGGTGGGGATTTCAGAAAATTCGTTCGTGCCAGGCGGGTTTGCGGGTGAGGAAGAAAGTGCGCTGTAAGGGCGAGACGGAAGGCGGCGGACGAAGACAGACAAAGAATAACAAAGCACAACGCATGATACCCCATTCCTTTAAAGTAAGAAATTACTAACCGTCTAAGAACTGACTGTTGTCTAATTTGAACTATGTTTAGAGGTACACTATTTAGAATTGTATCGGCATTATTTTTAAACCCACACCCTCTCGAGGAAAGAATTAAGGATTAATATTTCTTTAAAATCAGATAGACTTGTAGCTTTCAATTTATAATACTGTAATAGTTTTATAACCGAAATAAAGATATTCAGAATGTGCGGAATCAATTAAACGAAATATACTGTCATACACTTTGTTTTATTCGTAACAAATACGAATGATATTTAGACATTTAAGAATGTAGGCGTTATATATAAATTTCACTGTATATATTATTTATAAATTATTAATGTGTTATGGACGTACCCTACATTCTGTAACGTCAATTGTGAAATAATGGAATTTGTTCAAAGGGCTTGCCTCATTCATAGCCGGTTCCCCGTAGTTGTGAATATCCATGCTTGGCTCCTATTTGGAATAACTGTATACAGTATAATAGAGGTGTATATCGACTGCCCCTTGCCGTCTCCCTCTTACAACTCCTGATTTCTGTGATTCCGGAGCGAGGGAGTGACTTTAAGGGATAAGAGTGATAATTTGTGGGATTAAATCATGAGGAAGGGATTTTCAGGGAGAAAATCAGGATGAAACCGAGGTTGCCAAAAGGTCGCGGTCGAAGGCTAATTAGGGTTCCGACCCTCGGTGGGACTGGGCGGTTGCCGAAAACCCGTTTCCCATCTTAAACGGTTAGGCCTATCTATCTCAGAAGCGAATCGGGCCCCCACGAAAGATAACAACAATGAAGGGGGTGTGCAGATCCGCTTCTTTGATGGGAAATCATAGGGTTTAAAAAGTGACAAAAACATAGATGTAACGTAAATAATATTCCCAGAAGAAACGCATTGGAAGTCAAAAACCCTAACATATGATTTTAATATTTTTTATAATACAGTATACCTAAACACAATTATTCATGTCTTGTGAAAACACTATGTACCTCCACATCTTAACCGTTTTAACGTTCAAGGTGCAAGCGTCTCTGTTTGTAGTTTTATAATAATGTGTTATATTTTCAAAATTATTTTTCTGCTGGGTGCAAGCCTCTCTTTAATTTTTTATCCTCCATATTTTGAAATTTGTTGTTTATTAATAACAAGCGAGCAAGATTAAACACCGTCTGCAAAAGCTGACGCTTCTGCTGAATACATTTCTTGTACAGCGGTCAATGGATCGCTGTACAAGAAATGTATTATTGTGCCATTATGATTGTATTATGGTTACAAGTGGGATGAGTATAATATTTCGCAGATAACATTATATTTTTCAACGCTGATCTTTTCGTAGACTTTAAAGCCTGCATTACCTCAGTCATCTTGGACTCAGTCCAGAAAGAGCAATGTTAAAAACTCATTGAAAATGCCTCGTTTCAAACATGAATTAAAAATAATACACAACGAATTAGTTTGAAATTATAATATGTTCATCTTATATCAGTAAAATATCTTATTAAATGTTGATAAACTGTTTTGGAATGTGTAAATACTATTTTGTAGAGCTAACTTTTTAGATGTAGTTTATCATGTATCCACAAATTAAAAAATACAATTATTATCAGATAGATCACTAGGCATTAAAATATACTTAAAGTGATTCTTAGAACAAGGTTTTCTGGTGCCAAACAAAATGTTATGCCAACTGCTTGAATTTGAATACATTAATTTTTTTACAATTTTAAAGTGAGTGAAAAAGGGGCTGGTACTGCAGATTCGTGGCCAATGGTGAAAAATGTCACCTTAGGTTGAATCGGAAAATGCACGAGTCATACTAATATTCGTATTCATTTTCATGATCACTTTGACAGTCATGTCGCGGCGGAACTTGTACCTTGCTGTCCTGTGTAGTGGCATTGGGTAAAATAACATGTTACTGGTTAGGTATCTGTAGTCATTATTTATGAGGAAACGTTTGTAGCCGAATAAACGGGCCTTCGAAGAGCTATTAAATGCTTATACTTTTCATGTAACTGTGAATTTCCAGTACTCTATCAGATGATTAAAACATTTTATCTGAAGGAAATACGTTTATTTGTTTATTGTAGGAATTAACACTGATTAAAATGTTTGTATTTTTACTTCTCTGTGGGAAATAGGATAGATCATGGTTATGTCTAAAGGGAATGTTTTCAGTTCATCAAACTAAACAGCTGCTCTTATGTTTAAAATTTTTATCTTACAAAATGAACCCTCCCAAAGCTAAGAAATGTCCATGTCAAAACTGATGGTATTTTCACAGAAAACGTCGTAAACAAAAAATAAAACGCAAATACCTGAAAAAATGACGTACCACACAAGTTATTCAAGATTCGCTTTATGGGACCAGAGCTTTCCATAGCATTTTATTCGGCGATTTCAACTGGAAGTGAAACATAATATGTTTCACTTCCCGAACCACTACATTGTAGTGGTTCGGGATGACTTGCAAATTGGCGGCGGTTTGAAACAACGAGCACAGAATTCTGTGGTACGAGCACGGGATTCTGTGCTCTCTAGTTTGACAAAAGGTTCGCCGTCGTTTTACGGGGAAAATGTCGTTTTTACAATCAGGCTACTATCTTACATTTAGATAAAAATTGAAGTAAATTGAAGTAATTTTTAAAAGGAAATTTCTTTTGATATTTTGAAAGTCTGTATAGCTAAATCAGAATCTTAGGAGTAAAAACAAACTTTCATCTCGGAAGCCCGTTTCTCTACAAATTCACTGATACGAAAAGTTTCCAAATCAGAACTTTTCATTTTTTTGCCATTTCTGGATGATTTTTATTCCTTTATTTTCCATTCAAAGCCAATGAAACAATTATATTTTTATGAGTCATAGCCATAATTTCACTATGTATAAATGTTTTAAATTTCTATATTTTAAAATATATTTTTGACTCTGTTCCAAACTCAACACGTAATTCATTTGACAAAGATATACTATGTAGGATACTACAGGTATAACATGAGTCTAATAATAAATCCGCGTTAGCGTCAGCGCCTCCGCTTGGCTTGCGACGCGACACCGACGATCATGAGATATGATAAATGTAGTAGGATACTACAGGTATAACATGAGTCTAATAATAAATCCGCGTTAGCGTCAGCGCCTCCGCTTGGCTTGCGACGCGACACCGACGATCATGAGATATGATAAATGTAGTAGGATACTACAGGTATAACATGAGTCTAATAATAAATCCGCGCTAGCATCAGCGCCTCCGCTTGGCTTGCGACGCGACACCGACGATCATGAGATATGATAAATGTAGTAGGATACTACAGGTATAACATGAGTCTAATAATAAATCCGCGCTAGCATCAGCGCCTCCGCTTGGCTTGCGACGCGACACCGACGATCATGAGGTATGATAAATGTAGTAGGATACTACAGGTATAACATGAGTCTAATAATAAATCCGCGTTAGCGTCAGCGCCTCCGCTTGGCTTGCGACGCGACACCGACGATCATGAGATATGATAAATGTAGTAGGATACTACAGGTATAACATGAGTCTAATAATAAATCCGCGCTAGCATCAGCGCCTCAGATTGGCTTGTGACGCGACACCGACGATCATGAGATATGATAAATGTAGTAGGATACTACAGGTATAACATGAGTCTAATGATAAAATGCGTAGCGTCAGCTTGGCCACACCTCTGTTCATGATAAATTGACAATTCTACAGAGGTTGTACTGTGATGAGTTTAATTTAATAAATTGTCTCGTACAGCATCTGAGACAAACCTTAAAAATGTTTAGGATACTACGATAAATGAGTCTTTAAAATGTTATAACATTTCATACCAAACTCTGACACAGGATCACAGACACAAAATAATAATTTCATCTATTATTTTCTAGAGAAATAATAACCTTTATATTTGTCTGTGATCAGGCCTAAAATTCAGAAAAGTTTAGTACGGTAGACCAGGGCAAAGGAGTTGATGATGCGACAAGTAGTACAAGGTCATATCTAGTTAAACCGAAATTAAAATGTTTACATCATTTCACTTAAATAAAATATACAAGAGTAAACTGTTATCTGTGATAATTTCCCAACCCACTATGTGACACAATAAGCGATCCACCAATCACATCAACGTTACATATAGCAGAAACACTTGCATTTAATGATTGAATTTGTTTACTCCTGCTCACCTCTTGACAGGGTGTCTTAAGATTTGAGGGGGGTGTTAGCAATTTGAATCACCAAAATTTGAAACATAAAAACAGCTGTTTAGATGAACTGAAAACATTCCCTTTAAACAAATCCTTAGTAGAGACTGGGACGGTGGCGACGTCCTGTAATCCAGATACTTGGAGGTCACGAATTGTGGATAGTTGTGAGAGATGGCGGTGGTTGTGGTATTCTCTTGAGTGGATTAACGTCCGCACTATTGAATACTACGTTAATCCACAAAGAACATCCTCATAATTAGACCAATTCGTAATTCAGAGGTCGTGGTTCGGATTCCACGTTAAACTGTAGGTCCATTAGTTGCCATCGGCTGTTGGGCTATTAATTAACAGTCCTGTCTAAGGAACATGTCAGCCTTAGTCAGTAACAAGACTTCAAGATCGCGCCACAATCATCCTAAATTCATTCCTCATCCATACTTGGCTTAAAATACCTAACTGGATAGGTCGTTATTTGAGTTAAAACTATAAAAGTATAAAAAGTATCCATGTTCTGACCTATTTCACACAGGGAAGTAAATAGGCCTACAAACATTTTTGACATGGATATGTCTTAGCTCTGGGGGGTTGCTGGCAATTTTTATGATGGAAAACATGTATCAGGTTTCCATAGAAACCACCAGAACTATTGTATTGAATTGATATAAAATAATAAGAACGAACAGCTGCTTAGATGAACTGAGACCATTCCGTTTAGATATTAGTTATCCATGATATAACCTATTTCCCACAGGGAAGTAAGTACAAACATTTAGACATGGGTATGTTTTAGCTCTAGGAGGGGGGGTTGGCGATTTTTAAAATGGAAAACATGTAACAGGTTTCCATAGAAACTACCAGAGGTATTGTATTGAATTTTTATACAAGGGAATAATAACAGCTATTCAGATGAACTGAAACCATTCCCTTTAGACATATCCATGATATAACCCATTTCCCACAGGGAAGTAAATACAAACATTTTTGACATGGATATCTCTTAGCTCTGGGTGGGAGGTGTTAGAAATCTGTAAGACAAAAATGAAATATTCAAATAGATTTTATTTTAATTAAAATATATTTTTTAATTAATTTTTTTAGATGAACTGGAAAACAGGTTCCTTTAGTTATGTCCATGATCTAAACTATTTCCCACAGTAAATACAAACATTTTTAAATCAAATAAACTCTTTCTAATGTTAAACTAGCTCAGAAAAAGCGAAATTTGATTTAGGTTAAGGCCTAAGCTCAACAGAAAATAACAAAATAGGAGGATTTTTGGAAAACTTGAATGTTAGAATCAGACATGGCCTATATGTGAAGGAGTGATAACCAGGGCATAAATAATAAATTATTTCTTTAAACATCAGCAGACACAGATTCAAAACTAGATCAGTTCCAGTTTTTAAACTACAGTAATTAATTTAAAACTGTTCTTATTATTTATGTCCATTAGGTGTTGTGTTGTTGTGAAAATCTTTTTGAGAATTAGGATTTTTTGGCTGATCTTATGTTTATAACTACTATTTGTCCTGAACTGTTATTTGTGAACTAGTTGTTTAATAGAATAAATTATATACTAAGTTTTTATATCCTATTATTTTGTGTTTTACATAAAAATAGGTTATTTATAAAAGCTAACTTGATGTATTTTCACCGTAGAACCTAGAAAAACTAACCGATATCATTTAATTTGCCAAACGTTTTATGATATAAAAAGGTTTACTTGGCCTTATAGGTCAAATAAACACATCAGGTTTTTATTTTTTAATCCTATGATGGGTACAAAATGATCTATAAGCGCACTCCAAGTTTTTCATAATTAAAGTATGCACGAACCCTATTTGTTAAATGTTTTGAGTGACGAATTTCTATACAGGCCCGATTGTTTATAACCAAAATTAATTTACCTTACACACCAGCTAAATGTATTTGATAGATAGATATAGCCTAGCCTACTAAAATCAAGATAGTATGCCTTATCAAAACTGATCGATTAGCATTTCACTACTTACATCACACCGATTACTTTACACCAAATAAACGCACACGCACAGTAAAAACGTTGAATTTGAAACTCATCATACGATCCAAACCACGCTACTACTCACTCACTATCTGACGCAAACGAACTTCACCAGCAGCACCGGCGGACTGACAGTGGAGACTGATACAGATACAGAACTGCATGCGGTGGCGGGAACAGTCAAAACACGCCGGCTTGTCGCGTCTCTACACTGGCGTCCCACTGTTTACTACGGCCAGACGGGGAACTACGAGCACAAGGAGGAAATCAAATGACGTCATCCGCATTGTTAGTGTCTGTCTACCCTGTCACCTTGACGGGTTTAGCATTCCTCTGCCTTGCAGATATGCTTAACTTGTAGTTCAGGTATGTACAATGTCTATTCGCTGTGTAATTTGAGTATTGTACGCGTTATCATTTGCTACTATCGCTCAAGTTTAGCTTCAAGCACAGACAAAAAAGTATTATTGTTTATTTTATCATTTCGGTTACATTGAACGACCTAGTCTGTTGGCGCCTTGGACTAAGTTCATTTATATAAATTTATTTTCGTTGATCCTTGTAAAAAACTACAGTATTCAGTATACAATGAAATGCCTATTAAGATTAAAGAGACACGTTAAAATAGTTATGATACAGAAATCCTTATAAATTTAAGTAACTACTGTATTTTATAAGTCACCCATACGTCATATAAAGGTACCGTCATAATATATTTTACAAAATTCATTTTGTAAATTATTGGACACGAATTTTAAAACTCGAATTAACAAAGCGTCAAGACTTATCAGTGTCAATATCAACCTAATTTAAAATATCGAATAGCTTATTTAAAAAAATGGTGATCTGTGTCAGATTCGGTTTGAGGGAATACACTTTATTTTTCCAGGAAACCTCGTTGTCTCTTTGATCTTTCACTGAGATTATATCAGATATAAGTGATCGCATGGAGAAGCTCTTAACCGATCAAAAGCCTTTGATTAAGAATATAATTAGACGTCAGCTATCAGTGTGACTAAAACAGAGGTTGAATTAACTTATCTCAACAGTGGCGTAGATACGGGGGGGGGGGTAAGGGGGATATATCCCCCCCATAACGATCACCTTTACTAATAATTTCAAAACAAAAATTTCCTGAATTATCGCTACGCAATAAGAAGTAAAGAAAAAACAGTGCGTGGATGTTACTGTATGTTGCATGTCGAAATACAGTACGAAAGTATTCAAATTAAGAAATCTTCCCCGACTGTTTTCACGGTCATCCCTCCCGCCATCAAGATCGTTCAGCCGTAAAATGTTATAGCTTATACTGTAGGTTTAACCTTAACAGTTGATCTTGACGTTTGTGATGTATTACGTATTATCTCATATATTTTCCGTGCCCTCTACGTTTTGTGTTCAGCATTCGTGGTTTTTGTCTACTTTTCACTTGTTTTATTATAATAAACACTAAAAGTAGTGTAAATCGCATCTAAAAGAAAACCCGAAAGTGATTAATTAAAGTCACGGTGACTGTATTGGTGACGAGGCAGCGCTAAATTGTTGTGGTATTGGTAACGATAGGAAAAATGTGTTTAGGTAGAATAAATTGTCTTTAGTCAAAATTGTAGTTCCAAGAAGTAATAAAGCATTAAAAACTATCTATTCTATATAAATTAAATGAATGTATGTCTTGTCCTTTATTTGAAATATCATGGAGAAAAAAGTTGCACATATTGTCCGGGAAGGTTTTTAGTGAAAAAATATTTTGAAAACCCATAAGTTTATTTATCTTTTAAATTCTAATGTTAACCTTATGGAGAGTAAGTTTGTTTACAAATTGTCTACAATGAAAACATTTGATTTCTTAGCTAGAGCGATTGGTTTAACTTTCCATTAGCTTTTTCTATCCAATGCCATCTGAATCATTCATTAATGTTTAACTATAAAGTAAATGTGTACTGTAAAAAATGAACAGCTTTATTCACCACGTTAATAGTTTACGGTTTTGGGGATTATGTATTTATATTTTTATTTTCTGTCTGATTAAAGTCACGTGTTTATATGATAATTACAATGTTTATATTATTACGTTTATTATAATAATCAGCTGTTGTATATCTTTCCTATAAAAGCCGTATTACAGTTAGGTTTCGTTTGGTTTGGATTATTTGAAAATTGTGAATTAATCCACTCAGATTTATTGTTTATGATTTTATTAATATGTTTTTATCATTTCAGTATTGTTATTCACTATGCAGCGACCCAGAATATATAGCCTTTCACAATGAAGCCGTATTGCTATTCGACTTAGAACACAATCTTAAATAACATGTGTTTACAGTGAGGCGTTACGAATCGCCTAGCTATTCTATATAAATTAAATGATCAATGATATAAGGAAAAAATTTATATTGTGAAAATTTTGACGGTGTGAGAAACCTTTTAACTCCATGTCATTGTTATTTCATCTGTTTGAAAAAATGAAGTTAGGGATCTTTGGAAAAAAATTGTATCATGATTTTTTCACGTAGCCGATTTAGAAATTTATAAACATCGAAATAAAACATTAACAGAAAATAATGAAATTTTCAGTATACTAGAATGCGCTACTAAACAAACTTTGTAAGTGATATAATTTTCCAATTTCGATTTGATATCAAAGAAATTTCGATTTTGAAAAAATCGCCCTCCGTCGCAGTGTAGGTAATTAGCCTAGTCCACTTTAAAACAAGCGTAGAATACGCAGAAAATAGCACAACATAAATACACTACAGGATATGTTGTGAATCAAAATATAAATATAATCATTCAATCATCATTTATATTTAAGAATGAACATGTAAATACAGTAATATAATAGAATTCATTTTCTTCTAGGCGGTGCGCGTGGCAATTCAACATATAGCGCCCCATAATGTTAGTCTGCAGGACGAATAGCATTTTGAGTGACCTTACTGGCAAAATGTTTCATTTTAGGCCCCTAAGAATAATGTTAATTTTATAACAGCATTACTAACTACACGATAGTTACAAACATATGATTGAGGTGTCAAATCTAAGGTAAAGTGGTTATCTAGTGAATTACAATATTATTTAAAAACATTTTTGAAATATAATTACATCGCAATTTTACTAGATAATTAATTGACAAGTCAAATCGAGTTAACAAAATAATGAGTGCAACATAACAAGCTTTAAATGTTATTTACGATAAAAAAAATATGATTCCTTAGAAAATCCCTTTACCTTTAATTTGATACCTCAGCCATTTTTTACGACAATTAATTAATCCGTACTGCTGTCAAAAAATTAACATTGCTCTTATGGGACTAGAGTCCAAGATGGCAGCGAAGGTATTGCATGATCTTTATATGCCATTCAACTGATCGAAATTCCTTATGTACCCTACAGTACATACTCCAGAATACGTTTTCACTCGTGGGTGGGGGTGGGGGTATTTATATCCCCTCCCATGAACTGTCTTACGCCACTGCTCTCAACGTCAGTGAGAATATTTCCCTTCCTTTGTGGATTTTGTTCAATTAAGTAACACTCACAAAGTTACGGTATTTTCTTTCAATTACAAGTCTATTTGGGACGGCTTACGATGTAAGCCGTAAAATGAGTATCGAAAACGGGGATTTAACCGTGATGCCGAATTCCGCTGCTTCAAAGTATCAAATATTCCTATCAAATTTGAAAGGGAGATTTGTACGTTTGAGAGCTTGTTATCAGTGGAATATTTTTACATTGGCATTCGCATCGACGCGTGTCCCCTTTCCTCTCACCCAAGCAGACCATCTCCAGTTTCCTTGACAATCACGAGGCATGTCGATCCATTGCGTATACACGTTATATCCTCTGTGGTCGATCTCTTAGGTCTACGTTCTGGTATTGTAATGTGTAAACTCTAAGTTTAGAAGGATTAATAAGTTACTCATTGTATTATCCGTTCAAAAAGGAGGAAAGCTCAATATGAAAATGTAATTTACTTTATAGCTTGCCTGAGACTATTCTGTACAACATAAGTAACATATATATTCAGTCTTGTAAACCTCGGCATTAACCTAAATCTCTCAATACCTATACCCAATACCAGGCCTCGACGCAGACATTAAACCCAAGAGACCATCAACCATCAACCTGAACGGTTAAATTAAAATTAAAAAAAGGTTAATTTAATACAAGTTGTCTAAGTACGGCTAAGTTATGTTAAAAATTTCAAAATGTGTCCTAGTACGCTCAGGGCGGCTCCAGTATCTGCCGAAGGGCACAAGGGGCATATACCCCTCAAAACGATGGCCAGTCATACGAATACCAAATGTGAATTCGGTGTTTAACCAATATGGCTATATTGGTTTACCAATATGGCTATATTGGTTAAACACCGAATTCACATTTGGTATCTTGGAGGAATATTGGAATCTTGGACATTGTTTGTATGTTAGTTGTTGGTAAATCACATTATGGGTTTCACCCGGTCGAGGTTCGTTGTACGGTCGAAATTCGTTATAAAGGGGTTCAATATTAATATTGAACCCCTCTGTGTAACGAACGGGTCAGCGTTTAGCTTCTATATTACGAATCACAGTATTACAAAATAAAATACAGTACATTACTGTATGTATATCATACTGTATATCATTACTGTATATCTGTATCATAGATATAAAATGGGAATTAAAACTAATTTACACAAGTAAAATTAATTATTTATTTATCGAAACACTCCAAATTAACAGTATTAGATATCCAAACAGAATTACTATTTACTAAAATACAGGAAGTAGATAATACATAAAATCGTATAAATTTAACCTGCATACAGAAGGCCTACGTAACGAAGTTCATAGAACAGTAATTAATTTATATATATATATATATATATATATATAAACTTGAAAATGGCCTTTAAAGGTTGAAACATGTTGTTTAAATAAAATAATGTTTATCAAGGATACTCAGTTAATTATTTTAACTTTAGTTAATATAACAGTATTCCTTACAAGTGAACTATATGGATCAAATATATATATATATATATATATATATTACATCATACAGTACTGTAAATGTAAATGTTTTTAAGCCTATTCACAGCGCGGACAACACGACAAAACTACTGAACCAGTCACATTGTACACCGGATGATCAAGATTTCCGGTCGAGACTTTTTCCTAATTCTTGCCGGGATATGACATGGCTATTATGTTTGCGAAATTCGTTACAGTAGGGTCGGAAAGGTGGGGATTCGTTATATAGGGGCTTTTCATCGAGGAAATTTGTAATATAGGGGTTTGTTGATCCATTCCAAAGTTGCAAAAATTCGTTACATCGGGGTTTTAAGCCAAATTTATACGTTATAAAGGGGCTACGTTAACATGAAGTGTTATGGAAGTTTCGTGGATATTTGAAAAAATTCGATATATCGGGGATTTTGTTATTTCGGGGTTCTTTATACCGGGGTTCTACTGTATTGGGTAAACTTTGTCTGCCACACCGCTTTGAAATTCAGTGGATTTACAAATAATTTTGCAAGTACCACAACGGGGCTTGTGGCAAGGTTCATATCCGTGACAATTACTTAATTCTTTAGACCGGGAATTTTGAATTTTTTGTCTCATCGACATATTTTTAAAATTTTGTGGTCTTTTTAAATTATATAGATGTTTGATGTGGTACATGAAGATCAAAGGAAACCTATTTATAATCATATTTCTAAAAACAACCAAAATTTTGAAGGTTGCTATGAGCTCCTTCAGTCATGAAGTCCTTGAAGTCCTTCAAAAATTAAACCACATCAAAATTCAAAAAGAAACTAATTTTGAGGAACTCTAAATTGGCACATCAGTTAATAAAATCTCAGAACTGTTAAATCCCACTTTTGATCGTTAGCCTGTCTAAACGAGTTGATAGCAACTAAATCGTCCTCATTTGGACCTCGAAGTTGCAATTTTGATTGATTGGTAGAGCACTAGGAACACATTGCACTAGGAATACACTCATATATTCATTAATGGGATGGATTGGTATATTTATGGATTAAGCATATTTTAAAGTAATAATCAGTCTCACTAATTTGCATACTAACCTTATTGCCTTTTTACCTTATTTTGCCGTATTTTTATGGAATATGAAAAAATAATAACCAGCAATATATAGCAAAAATAATTGTTTGTAATTTAATACAATAAAATCGTCATACATTTAAAAGTTTTAAGTGTAGGAAATTAGTTAAAACATATTTAATGTGTGGTGAAAATTTGAATCCGAGTTGCATACTAATTTTAAATTTATACCCAAAATACAGCACAAAGATGAATTTGGCTCAAGGCCACTAGAATAGTTGATTGAGAACTATGTAATAATTATCTATTGAGTTCGTGCAAAGAACCCTATCCATGAGGGGTCAGTAGATAATTTCAAGTGTAAGCAGATGTTGTAATGCAAATCACGCTTATCTAAAAAGCTGTGCAATTATTGCAGTTCTTCATAAAGAGCGTTCTAAAATTTCTGGAATAGGATTTATATTTACGCTTAAACTAAAAGGTTAGAACATTATGGTACATGCAATTAATTGTGATTGAATGTTGTCAAAATTAAAAAATGTTCAAAATATGTGCGCTGGCTCCGACGTAACGGCGGAGGTCAAACACAGAACAACGAAAATTGCAAAAGTCCAAAGTCTTTGTGTTTGAAAAATGATGACTGGTGGTAAATGTTTAAAATAATTCATAAATCCTCTCAGTATATAAATACTGAGAGGACCTATAAACCTATGAACTCTAAATTTATACATTATTTTATAAAACAATAATATTTTATGTATTTTAATAGTAGTTTACTAAACGATTGTAGTTTGAATGTCTTAAAGCCAAGAGTGAGTGAGATGTAAGTTAGAACAAGAGAGAAGCGCTTGTTCTAAATCAATAGTTGCATGGGCTACACTATTTTATGTACGACAATTGCAAATACCCCCGTCGCAGCAGACCTGCGTACTCAACGAATTTCCAAATCAATAATATAATAATAATAATAATGATGTATAGGACAATTTTTATCAATAAATGTCGATAAATATGAGAGTTACTTCCCAATTCTCCATATGATCAACAATAATAATATTATAATAATATATAACAAGTTTTTAATCTGTCCATAATCATGAGAATTATTTGCCTATTCTCCATAAGATTAACACAAGGAAAGAGTATGCAGGTTTGCTGCTGTGAGGAACATTGAAAGTAGGCATTTATAGCATAACAATTTTTACTTTGACCATTTATACAAATTTCATAAATATCTGTCCATTAATTAAGGAGTTTGCCTATTAGCGAATTTCCCATATGGGTA
The DNA here is from genome assembly GCA_023375725.1 of Nephotettix cincticeps. Classification (NCBI taxonomy): domain Eukaryota; kingdom Metazoa; phylum Arthropoda; class Insecta; order Hemiptera; family Cicadellidae; genus Nephotettix; species Nephotettix cincticeps. The sequence continues at coordinate 106,693,264 of CM041791.1, read as the reverse complement.
TAAACTATTACCGTAGGTCTCATGGCAAGACTTAAGCCCGGGACCATGTTATTTTTTGTATTTAGGTGGCAAGAGACCAAAAACAATAGTAGTTTAAATTTATATATATTATATTATATATTATATAATATACATACATATACAATATATATATATATATATATATATATATATATATATATGTGTGTGTGTGTGTGTGTGTGTGTGTGTGTGTGTGTGTGTGTGTATGTGTGTGTGTGTGTGTGTGTGTGTGTGTGTGTGTGTGTGTGTGTGTGTGTGTGTGTGTGTGTGTGTGTGTGTGTGTGTGTGTGTGTGTGTGTGTGTGTGTGTGTGTGTGTTTCTGTGAACACGATAACTCTCGTGAAATTGGTCCGATTGAGACCAAATAGGTAGAAACGTGTATTTCTACATTTGCTCGGACTAGTTCGTAATCCAGACATATCGGTCAATCGGAACAGGTAGTTTGACGGGGTTTTGTACCCCAAAAATGTATTTTTTGCGTTTTTTCCTTGTAATTTTTACAATTTTCAAATTGTATCTTTAACAATTACAATCAGCTCAAAAAACTACACAATTTAGTTATTACACTAAATTGCACTAAACTACACAATCTCAAACGGTTACCGAGATATTAAAATATCTAAACACAGTACATTGTATTTAGGGGCTCCAATGCTAATCTTAAGGAGAATAAGGAAAAATTAATATTTCCCTTACTAATCAACAATTTTGGACGAAACTTTGTATTTAGCTTCATGTGGTTGGGATCCATACGTTTATGCAAAAAAATCATAGTTCATGTGTTTCTCACATCAGCAAATCTGCATAATCTTCCCCAAGTTAAGCTTATGGAGAATAGGCAAAATCCTTCATTTATGTCCAGATAATGATAAAACTTGTTACAGTATATGGTCTGAATAAAATTATTTACGGTAAAAATGCCTACTTTTAGTGTTTCTTTAAGCAGCATACCTGCACACTCAGTCCCACATTAATGCCACGGAGAAAAGGCAAATACTCTAATTTATCGACATGTATTCATTGATCAATCTTGTCACATACATGTACTATTATTGTCATATTATTGATTTGGAAATTCGCTGAGTACGCAGATCTGCTGCGACGGGAGTATTCTCTTTGTGATTTAACACTAAAAGGAGTATGCAGGTTAGCTGCTATGATAAACACATAAACTATGAATTTACATATTAATTTGCATATTTTAAATCCAATAATATTTATTTATGAGTAAAATATTAATTTTTCTTTATCCTCCATAAGATTAACATTGGTGCCCCAAAATACAACGTACTGTGTTTAGATTTTTGAATATCTCGGTAACCGTTGGAGATAGAGAAAAACTTTCAGGAACTAAATTGTGTATTTTTAAGCTTAACCTAAATGGTGAGAGATAAAATTAAAAAATTTATTAAATTTCATAAGAAAACCCCAATTGTTTAGTACAACCCCCCCAAACTACCCGTTCCGATAGGCCGATATGTCTGGTTTACGAACTCAAATGTAGAAATACGCGTCCAAATTTGGTCTCGACCGGGCCATTTTTACGAGAGTCACACACACACACACAAACATAGAATAGTTGATTGAGAACTATGTAATAATTATCTATTGAGTTCGTGCAAAGAACCCTATCCATGAGGGGTCAGTAGATAATTTCAAGTGTAAGCAGATGTTGTAATGCAAATCACGCTTATCTAAAAAGCTGTGCAATTATTGCAGTTCTTCATAAAGAGCGTTCTAAAATTTCTGGAATAGGATTTATATTTACGCTTAAACTAAAAGGTTAGAACATTATGGTACATGCAATTAATTGTGATTGAATGTTGTCAAAATTAAAAAATGTTCAAAATATGCGCGCTGGCTCCGACGTAACGGCGGAGGTCAAACACAGAACAACGAAAATTGCAAAAGTCCAAAGTCTTTGTGTTTGAAAAATGATGACTGGTGGTAAATGTTTAAAATAATTCATAAATCCTCTCAGTATATAAATACTGAGAGGACCTATAAACCTATGAACTCTAAATTTATACATTATTTTATAAAACAATAATATTTTATATGTATTTTAATAGTAGTTTACTAAACGATTGTAGTTTGAATGTCTTAAAGCCAAGAGTGAGTGAGATGTAAGTTAGAACAAGAGAGAAGCGCTTGTTCTAAATCAATAGTTGCATGGGCTACACTATTTTATGTACGACAATTGCAAATACCCCCGTCGCAGCAGACCTGCGTACTCAACGAATTTCCAAATCAATAATATAATAATAATAATAATGATGTATAGGACAATTTTTATCAATAAATGTCGATAAATATGAGAGTTACTTCCCAATTCTCCATATGATCAACAATAATAATATTATAATAATATATAACAAGTTTTTAATCTGTCCATAATCATGAGAATTATTTGCCTATTCTCCATAAGATTAACACAAGGAAAGAGTATGCAGGTTTGCTGCTGTGAGGAACATTGAAAGTAGGCATTTATAGCATAACAATTTTTACTTTGACCATTTATACAAATTTCATAAATATCTGTCCATTAATTAAGGAGTTTGCCTATTAGCGAATTTCCCATATGGGTATAAACTATTACCGTAGGTCTCATGGCAAGACTTAAGCCCGGGACCATGTTATTTTTTGTATTTAGGTGGCAAGAGACCAAAAACAATAGTAGTTTAAATTTATATATATATTATATTATATATTATATAATATACATACATATATATATATATATATATATATATATATATATATATATATATATATATATATATATGTGTGTGTGTGTGTGTGTGTGTGTGTGTGTGTGTGTGTGTGTGTGTATGTGTGTGTGTGTGTGTGTGTGTGTGTGTGTGTGTGTGTGTGTGTGTGTGTGTGTGTGTGTGTGTGTGTGTGTGTGTGTGTGTGTGTGTGTGTGTGTGTGTGTGTATTTCTGTGAACACGATAACTCTCGTGAAATTGGTCCGATTGAGACCAAATAGGTAGAAACGTGTATTTCTACATTGGCTCGGACTAGTTCGTAATCCAGACATATCGGTCAATCGGAACAGGTAGTTTGACGGGGTTTTGTACCCCAAAAATGTATTTTTTGCGTTTTTCCTTGTAATTTTTACAATTTTCAAATTGTATCTTTAACAATTAGAATCAGCTCAAAAAACTACACAGTTTAGTTATTACACTAAATTGCACTAAACTACACAATCTCAAACGGTTACCGAGATATTAAAATATCTAAACACAGTACATTGCGTTTAGGGGCTCCAATGCTAATCTGAAGGAGAATAAGGAAAAATTAATATTTCCCTTATTAATCAACAATTTTGGACGAAACTTTGTATTTAGCTTCATGTGGTTGGGATCCATACGTTTATGCCAAAAAATCATAGTTCATGTGTTTCTCACATCAGCTAACCTGCATAATCTTCCCCAAGTTAAGCTTATGGAGAATAGGCAAAATCCTTCATTTATGTCCAGATAATGATAAAACTTGTTCCAGTATATGGTCTGAATAAAATTATTTACGGTAAAAATGCCTACTTTTAGTGTTTCTTTAAGCAGCATACCTGCACACTCAGTCCCACATTAATGCCACGGAGAAAAGGCAAATACTCTAATTTATCGACATGTATTCATTGATCAATCTTGTCACATACATGTACAATTATTGTCATATTATTGATTTGGAAATTCGCTGAGTACGCAGATCTGCTGCGACGGGAGTATTCTCTTTGTGATTTAACACTAAAAGGAGTATGCAGGTTAGCTGCTACGATAAACACATAAACTATGAATTTACATATTAATTTGCATTTTTAAAATCCAATAATATTTATTTATGAGTAAAATATTAATTTTTCTTTATCCTCCATAAGATTAACATTGGTGCCCCAAAATACAACGTACTGTGTTTAGATTTTTGAATATCTCGGTAACCGTTTGAGATAGAGAAAAAATTTCAGGAACTAAATTATGTATTTTTAAGCTTAACCTAAATGGTGAGAGATAAAATTAAAAAATTTATTAAATTTCATAAGAAAACCCCAATTGTTTAGTACAACCCCCCCAAACTACCCGTTCCGATAGGCCGATATGTCTGGTTTACGAACTCAAATGTAGAAATACGCGTCCAAATTTGGTCTCGACCGGGCCATTTTTACGAGAGTCACACACACACACACACACACACACACACACCTACACACACACACACACACACACACACACACACACACATATCCAATCCAATCCAATACTATAATACGAGCAAGGTTTGTATATATATATATATATATATATATATATATATTTGCACACGGATCTCGAAAACGGCACCGAGGAATTTCTTTAAATTTTGGAAATAACTAATTTCCGAGTAGAAAATAAGTTCTAGATAGGTCTAATGTCCAGGAAAATTCGTGTTTTCTTGTAATATTAAGTTTAAAATCTAAAAAATTAACATTACGCTTATGGAGAATAAAATGTAAACAATACAAACCAAAACAGCTGTTTATAACCGTTTGACAGTTCTTGATTGAAGACTGCGGGGAACAATATAGAGGTTATGCATTAATATTTATTTTATGAATTAAATAAATGCAAAATTATCAGGTTACTAAACAATTTGTAAAAACTAAAGGATAACATAGCTGTGCGAAATAAAAGCAGAAAAAAGTATTTCCAAAATCTTCCGTGTTTTGATAGAAAACGTATTCGTTACATTGCTTGAAGCCAAACAAACCAATAAATTGATGTAAATTAAATTTCTCTTTTGCTTTTCAATCCTCATTCCGTTTATAACAAAAATCAGTTGATCACAGGCTAATAATAACGGTATGGATAATTAAACAGTAAATGATCGGCTTTGGCTAAAAGACGTTAAACGGCATTGCTCAATTGACTAACGTCGTAGCCGAGTTGTAGCGTGTCGGCCTCAAGAACTATAGGCCGCGAGTTCCATACCCACCAGGGGCGATACTTTGTGTTCAGTGCTATATTAATTATGGTGTATTAAATCGGTTTTATTTCAACCACATAAATGTTTTCATTGAGTAATAGATGTGTTTTAATTTTTCTAATTAATTTTTATAATACATGTCTTATTCAATACGAGCAAAGCTCGGTCACCAGGTACTATATATATAAAAATTTTAACGACTATTGTTTTTGGCCTCTGGGCACCTAAAGACGAAAAATAACATGGTCCCGGGCTTAGTCCTACCATAAGACCTACGGTAATAGCTTCTTCTCTATGGGGAAATTTGCTAAAAGTATTAATCGAAAAACATTATTAAAACATTTTCCTAAAATGAACGCACATTATTTTCACTTTTCATTTTAAAAACGGGTTGTATATGTTTTCGCTGAAGGTTATTGGTTTCGCGGGTAGTAGGTTGTTAATTACAACATTAGCTTTTGCATTTATCTCTTTCAGAGTTTAATTGAGTTCCTCTCACTGCTCATTTTGTGAATGGTTCGTAACTTACTTTTGAGGTTAGACATTAAAACGCACAATCTTTAAGGATAAATAAGCTGATTTTGCTTTTCATTATATCCATAATGACATTATTTTAGTCAAATGCTGAGCTCTGATTGGTCTAGAACCTGTATCGTTATGAAAAAAACTGTATTGTTATGAACTCATAATGCAACAGTTTTCAATTTCGGTTTAATAATGAGTCTCTCAACGATGTTACTTCCAGTATATTTATTGGTACTTTTTGCAATGGTCGTAGATAAAATAGTTAAAAGGGGTTTTTTAACAGTATTTGCAATAATTCAACTTCCTTCGCCATAACATACCAAGGGCTCTCGTAAATCGTTGTTTTTGAGGAATATAATTGGTTGTTTCAATTATTCTTTGAACAAGTAGTTTTCTACAGAAGAGACAGTGAACATGATTCTTTATCAAAATCAAAAATAAGGCTGTGAATTCGTTTCATTTTAAGTGTGGTAACACTCGACATCCACACAGTGCTTCCACTTTTCATCCTCATCCTGCACACAATACTATGTTATTGTGTGCTACGTTACACAATGCGCGAGGAACACTAATATCGGCTTTTCTTATAATCCAGTAATTTAATAATTGAATATTCATTCTGAATTACCTGCTGATTGATTTATTGAACAACTACCGTGCACAGAAACGCAATCAATTGCCCATCTCCAAACGTAATTATTAAGGCAATTTAGGCTACCGGTGCGGTGTTTGCTTTTACGCACCTGTTTGTTTCAATATGCAAAGGCCCAACATTATTGCCAAGCCGTAATGAACCAACCGATATCAAAACCCCTTCATCTTTCTGATGATCAATAATATTTGGATTACCCTCTCTGTAAATTAGGAAAACAAGTTAAAAATCACATATTTCTTAGCCTACTAAGAAAAGTCGTACTTTACTCTCTGGAATGGAGTATTAAAGTATTACCTTTCATCTCTCGGGACTCCCTTACACAGAAAAAGTAGACACTTTTAGTACCAAGGGAGGAAAATTAAACCCATAAATATTACAAAGGAAGGATCCGGAAACACTCTGTACACCAATAGATATAGCAAAGTTTGAGTAACATACAATTTGTTGCGGTGGTACCACTGTATTCTGCGTCTGCAGTATTTAATGAGCATCAGCCACTTTTTTTGTTGAAATTTATCTAAATAAAATAGACAATGGCGGTGACGACTTACTTATCGCTTAACGACGCTAGACTTAACGCTACCCATTATTAGTGAAGAAGCCAGAAATCTGTATAGGCCTAAACGTCAAAGCCCTCATTGACTGACTGTTAAGCTATTTGCTTACATTGCCGGGTTATGCCACGTGAAATAAATATCAAATATACTACACGATTATTGAATGAAAGAGAATACTTTCAAGCATAGTTTTTACATGGAAGTTTTAAAAACATATATAATTATAAAACCTTACTATTGCGTGGGATTACCCACACATCGGGGTATTTCGCGCGTGTATACTAAGGTTGAATAACAAGAGAATTTTAATTTTTTAACATTTTAGCGAATTTCCCATAGGGAAGAAGCTATTACCGTAGGTCTCATGGTAAGACTTAAGCCCGGGGCCATGTTATTTTTCTTCTTTAGCTGCCAAGAGACCAAAAACAATAGTCGTTAAAATTTATATATATATATATATATATATATATATACAGTATACAGGGTGTTCATTAAAGTCAAAATAAAAATCAAATCAAAATAAACAAAAAATTACCTATAACAATTTGTTAAAAAATCCTTCGTTTAGCCGCTAGCCGCCATTTTGTATTTTTTACAAAAAACGTTATATATTAAGGACTATTTAAGATACATAAACCAAACTTTAATCACATATTTGGTGGTCAAAGAGACAAATATTTTCAAAGTACAGTATCATTTAATTTGCTTTTATATTTTCAAAATGGCGGTGGTTAAAAGTATTCTAATTAAAATAACATCAAATCCATTAATTTTATAACATTTTTACCAGATACAAAAAAGATTGTAATTTTAATTTCAAATCGAACGATACTTTGGTGAACGAAATCCGTCCACGGATAACCGAGTAAATGCACTTTTAAAGTTAGAATACAGGGCCCACGCGCCACCGCGGAGCGGCCGTGGCTAAGAAGCCGCGTTTTGCCAGCTAAACTCCGCAAAATGTAATGTTTCTATTCTCGCTGAGATGGTTTCTAGGGGAAATCCGCGCAATATGGCTAAACGCGCGCGACGATACCTGATTTTGGCCTCACCAACTAGCCTAGACTTCAGATTTCAACAAGATTAAAACATGAAAATAAAGAGGAATAACAGCGCTGCTTATGTTAAGTGTGACAATCCGGCGTAACCTTTGAACTCTGTAAGGTGTAAACAACTTAATGAAAATTTAAAAAAACTTAAAACTTTGGACCAAAACCACGTTTACTACACCTGCGCCTCGGTCGATTGAAATTGTTAGTTACTGGTGAGTCCGCTAGGTTTCAGCACCAATCGGCCCCTCTGAAAGCATCGCAGATGCTGCCAAATGCATGTGCAAATTTACCCCGCTGCGCGAAATTACCCGACTCTCCCCGACTGGTTCTTTATGCCTAAAATAGGAAAGTCTAATAGTTTTTGTGGCGATTTTCCCATAAATGTCTACCCTATATGCCTTAAAAGTTCATGGTAATCTTATGGAGAAATATTTTTCCCCATATGTTTTCGATTCCAACTATGTTGTCTTAACTCTTAAGGTATAAATAAACTGCAACTGTTTTATTTGAACCATTGAACATGCCAAAGAAGCAAGCATAAAATAGTACTCAATGGCATCTAATTACTGTATAAAAAGAATTCTTCTCTGTAAAGATTTTGGGGATTATGTTTTATGATTAAAAATCAAACGTTTATAGGTTGGCCAAATTATAAATAATGACAATGTTTGTACATATTGTATTTATTATAATAATTAACAGTTGTATGGTATATTTATTTTTTTCCTTTTGCTATCTCAAATATACAAAAGTTTACTATTGTGTGTTATTATCGAATATTTGATTTTTGTGTGTGGGCCCACGCGCGTGTATTTACCAGGCTGTAAAATTATCAAAGGTATCCTGGTGTTAGGTGATTTTGGTCTGTGTTAATTTTTCAATACAGTCATTTGTTACGAAAATGTTGGCTTAAAATACCTGGATAGGCCATAAATTAAGAAAGGTAATAGTAATTAGTCTATATTATGTTTTATATTTGCCAGCAAATCCAAACCTAATTAATTTGTTTTGTACATCGCTGCAACGCGCTACGGGTAATCTAACCTAATCTAATCTAACACTAGTCTCCCAATAAAATTCTATATTTCCTGTGAAATTAAGTTAATTATCTAAAAAAATAACTTTGAGTTTATAGAGATTCATATGTAAACAAAACAAATGAAGACATATGTTTATAACCAAGTTAACTAGAAATATACAGAGAGGTCACGCAAACATACGCGGTGACATCACTGGTACAGAAATGTTTATATTTACACTCCAGCTGCCAGAAATGTCAAAATGTTTCAAATGTCATGATGATTGTTATATTTTTGAACGATACAACGACAACGATTCAACCATTTTATTTTACTGTCTTAACACATAATAACTAGGCAATTTACGACAGCTAAATGCGTTAATCACAGAAGCTAATTGTAACCAACCATATTACAAAAGGTAACAAAATTTCAAAAAAAAAAGCATTCTTCGGTTATTTATGTAAATAAACACTTATATCACTGGTCAGAAATTACATGTGACAGAAATTATGTGTTTGGTGGAATGTTTGCTGTTGACCCATACCTCTCTTTATATTTATAGTTGCCTTGTTTACAGTCGACAGTTGTTGAGTGAAGATAATGACAAACAACGACGGAGATGATAGATGTAATATAACAGACGCCGTGGCTCAGTGCTTGCGTTGGGGGATCATGAGTGGTAGAAAATGGGATCGATTCTCGACCGTGGTTGAATGAGTTTTTGTTAGAGAGTTTATGCAAGTCTGTAAAACAATGTTTATGTTAATTGTTAATTAACAACTGTCATTTTAGTTTTAGTGAATTTCCCATAGGGTAGAAGCTATTACCGTAGGTCTCATGGCGAGACTTAAGCCCGGGACCATGTTATTTTTTCTTCTTTAGGTGCCCAGAATCCAAAAACAATAGTCATAAAAATTTATATATATATATATATATATATATATATATATATACATATATATGTGTGTGTGTATGCGTGTGTCTGTGTGTGTCTGTGAACACAATAACTCTCGTAAAAATGGGCCAATCAAGACCAAATTTGGTATAGACGTGTATTCCTGCAAATGCTCGGACGAGTTCGTAAACCAGACATATCGGTCAATGGGAACGGGTAGTTTGGGGGGGTTTTGTACCCCAAAATGGGGTTTTTTGCGTGTTTCACATGTAATTTTTAAAAATTTCAAAATTTATCTTTCACCATTGGAATCAGCTCAAAAAACTACATAGTTAAGTTCCTTAAAGCTTTTCTCTATCTCCAACGGTTACCGAGATATTAAAAAATCTAAACACAGTACATTGTATTGTGGGGGCTCCAATGTTAATCTTATGGAGGATAGGGAAAAATTAATATTTCCCATATTAATCAATATTTTTGGATAAAACTTGACATTTAGCTTCATGTGGTTGAGATCTATCCACTTATGCTTAAAAATCATAGTTTATGTGTTTATCATGGCAGCAAACCTGCATACTCTTTTCCCATATTAATCATATAGGGAATAGGCAAATTCCTTTATTTATGGACAGATGAAAGTTGGTATAAATGTTAAGATAAAAATTATTTATGGTAGAAATTACTACTTTCAGTGTTCCTCACAGCAGCTAACCTGCACACTCTTTCCCATGTTAATTTTCTGGAGAATAAGCAAATAACTCTCATGTTTATGGACAGATAATGATAAAACTTGTCATATATTATTATTATTATATTATTGATATGGAAATTCGCTGAGTACGCAGGTCTGCTGTGACGGGGGTATTTAGTTCTTAATTCAACAAAGCCGAGCGATGCTCGGTCTCCCGGTACTTATTAATTTATAGTCTAACTATTGTTATTTGTATAGCTTAAGGAAAAATGATGTCTGAAACTAGAGATTAAATTTTTTAAAGACATTTCACTTGTCACTTAAATAACTATACTGTATTTTGACTTTTTTACTATTTTAACCTATTTTTTCGGGACCGAACAATAATGACATCGTTAATCATAACTATATGCATGTTCGTATTCATTGAGACACCGACCACCCTACAAAGTGTTGTAAGAAGAGTCTTCACCCGGGCCGCTATATTGAATTTTATTCCCATAAGAAAAATGTTATTTGTGTTCTCCATTACGCCTCACTTCATAGTGAAATCATGGCCGCCGCGTAGTTTTTTGGCGGCCGGGGCGAGATGTCAGGCGTTTTTTAAATTTTTTTGGCAGGTTGTAACTCTTTATGGATACACCCACTCCTGCGAGGTTTATGTAGTGACTACACACACCGTTGGGCTGTATACACAAACTAAACTCACCTCCCCCATCCGTCCAGGCGTGTATGAACAAACTTACTTACGGACAAAAGGACTTCATTTGGGCGAATCACAGCATTAGCTTTTTAGCTGTAGCTGTTGGATTACCTCTTGGAGTGGCTAGACCAATCAAATCAGAACAGGGCCGGAGCAAGTGAAATTACAGATGTTAATCAAAGTATATTAAACATAAGTATAAATTAAGAAGTGTTGACGCATTGCTGTGACAGGCCTCGGCTGGGCAGGACACGCCGTTCCCCTATGGTGGATCACCCAGGATGGCGATGGGCCTGGACCTCCAGACCTCTGCGTCGTCATGCCGTCCACAGAGCTCCCTCATGTGTTCTTGGGTGGACTCGGCCGCTTTCTGAAACAGTCCATAGGCTTTTGTTCTGTTAAATAGATCAAGAGCTGGAACTCCCAACGTCCCCATGATTACGGAGTTTCTGATGAACCACGCTGTGATTCTGTCTCGAGACGAGTTGTGACACGAGCGCACATGGACTAGTATAAGAACATGGTGACCGGGATTGGGCTTCTCGCTGCAACAAGTGCCCACATCTGCCCCAGGATTGCCGTTGCCTCAGCGACTTTCCTGTCAACATAATGTTTGAAACACAGGCGTGAGTCCAGGGTGACACCCAAGTACTTCACGGACATCTTCCACGGTATCACTCCGTCTAGCTGCATCTCGGGTGGGACTGCTCTCGTAATTTTTCACCTCTTCATGAAACAAATGGCATTACTTTTATCCACGTTGACTTTGATGCGCCACTGTTGGAGCCAAGATTACAGGGCGTCCATCTGTGTCTGCATCATCCTCACGGCATGGATGGGGCGACTGCTTCTGTAGTGCAGCAGTGCGTCATCAGCGTAAAGCGACAATGTCACACTGGAACATTCGGAATGTCATTACTGTAAACAAGGTATTGGACCGGGCCCAGGACACTGCCCTGGGGTACCTCAGCCTCCGCCGGACGTGTCGTAGATAGTACCACCTCAACGCATTTCTGGAATTGGCGACCCTCTAAGTAAGACTTGAGGAGATGAACTGCTGCTGCTGGGAGCAGGGACTCGCTAAGCTTAAGGAGAATGCCCTCGTGCCAGACCTTGTCGAACGCCTTGCTGACATCCAGTATCACTGCAACAGAGCACATAATGTTATAATGGTCGACCAGCTTCGTTATCACCCGTACCAGCTGTTGCGTGGTAGAGTGTTCGCGACGAAAACCAAACTGCTCCGGCCTTATGTATCCATGCAGGAAAGGGCATTTCCTGGAAAGGAACAGGCGTTCGAAAAGTTTCGAGATCGCTGAGAGTAGGGATTATTGCCTGGGAGAAAAATGATGCCTGGGAGAATAGACAAACCCCTTTATTTATGAACAGATGTTTATGAAACTTGGCATAAATAATCAAAATAAAAATTGTTTGTGCTAGAAATGCCTACTTTTATTGTTCCTCACAGCAGCAAACCTGAGTACTCTTTCCTATGTTAATCTTATGGAGAATAGGCAAATAACTATCACATTTATCGACAGATATTGTTAAAACTTGTAATATAATATTATTATTATATCATTGATTTGGAAATTCGCTGAGTACGCAGATCTGCTGCGACGGGGGTAATTTTTCTTAAGTCCATACACTAATAACGAATAAATAAACGGTGAAGGCCAGTCACGTACGGTGGACTGTAGGCTGTAAACCGAACATCTAAAAGTAATTAACTTTTGTATTCAGGTGTGCTAGACCGAAACAGATCGACATTACGAACACAAACACGACGCATGATTTGTGCACCCTGCACAGCAGCATGGCGCGCCGCCCGCGTCTGCGGCTCTGCGCGGTTTACGACAGAACGGTACGAGGCTCCCTCCCTCCCTCTTCATAATACAGTTGACGGTGGCACATTCCCGCACAGATGTCGCCTTGTAATAACACAAAACCTACTGCAACTATTGTTGTGGAGATGCTACTAATACCGTACTCATCTGAATGCTATTGCTGGTAGGGGTCTTTAGTTTTCGTCACGTCAAATACAAATCGTCGAGTTCGAGGTATCTTCGTTTGGGGCGATAGGGGATGTAGCATGTTACAGTTTTAAGCCGTTAAAAATTATAATTTTTGAACTATATAAGTATTATTTTAACGTCTTATACGTCAATACCATCACACAATTATATCATTTATTATTTCTGAAAAAAATAAACATTTTCCTCTTGCATTTAACAATTTCAGCATTCGAGTCCTGATGTGAAAAATAACTTTTTGGGGCTCCATAAATTCCAGTAAGTGGATCTTTACACATATTATTCAATACAACATATTATTCAATGAAATCCAGTGAAATGTATTAATACTTCCAATGAGATAGGAGTTGCTTATGGGAAAGTTTTCTTCAAAACTAGCTTTACTTTACTTACAGTAAAGCTAGTTTTTAGGTAATATTTAAAAGTGAAGCCGATTAAGTTTTGTGTGATTGATATTTAATAAAAAAAATAATTTTATACAAGTATATTATAAACACTTTAGGAAATGTTATTTAAATAAGAGGCTTACTTTATTAGTATCGTAAACTCAGTGATAGAATTGTGTTCCTCCTCCCCTCCAACACTAGGAACTTTCCAGCGAATAAGTCGTTATCTGGCATGCATATTTTAAGAGTGTATATCAAAAGCAATCAGTCAGACTTTTGATTTCGATATGATTTAGTTGAAAGAGAGAGCCAGGAGACGAAGACGACAACGCGCGACAGCTAAACATGATCCAAATTATATTCAATACATTCAATTAATGTTTTTTTAAACTTTAAAAATTAATTAAAGATCTTCATATATGTATAGAATAAACAGTAGATATAAACGTTAGTAAAAAATAAAAGCGCAGGCGTTAGTCCTTACGGCTGCATAGAGAGGAACTCAGAATAGTCACGCTTGACCCGATGAAGGATGACTGGCAGATGCGTAAATATCTCCTTCTGACGGAACGGCACAGCACAGTTCTCGATAAGCACTTAGAGCCATTTTCAAGATAAATATATGGTGTTATCAGAACTTTAAAATTATTATCCATTTTGTGAAAAATATAAAAATATTAGTTTAAATTAAATAAAGATAGAGCACTTGTATGCAGTGTTTAAATCTAATCAAATAGAAAAATCTTTTATTGGAAAAAACATACAGCATTTTACAATAATACAGTATTACAAAAAAACTCAGTAGATAAAATACCTGTGCGTGGCTTATGGTCCACCCTGGCTGCTTACATATTACCTTATATATACATATATTACATTACATTATGTTATTTTAATATATTTCATTAATACAATAGTTTATATATATAATTATAATTACTATAGTTACAAAAAGGTTATGATAAATAAAAGTATTAGGAATTAAAAAAACAATTACAGTGAACTGACAAACTTTCTCTTAAAAATTAAAAAAAGACAATCTGTAATAAAACTATCATGTCTACAAAGTTAATCTAAATATCATTTTATAATTTATTGTTTCAAAAATAATCATCCAATTTCTAAAAATAAAAACCGAGAGACTGTTAAATTAATTGTTCAAATTGTATGGGGGGGTCAACTAACACAAGCTTTTTAGTTGGTTTTGTTCGGTGATTTGACCTTACGCTTCATACCAAGTTTCATGGAAAAACGGTTGGAAAGTAAGGAAGAAATTGATTTTTTTATATTCTCCATAAGAATAACATTGGGCGCTTTCAGACAACGTACTGCGTTTATCGTGGACAGTAAATTTAACTTTTCTCTGGAACCGTTAGTCGTAGACAAATAATTCAAATACTAATTTGTTTAGTTTTTTAAGCTGGTTTTAATGGTGCCAGTCAAGTTATACTTTACTTTTATTGTTTTCGCTGAAAATTTAAAAATTTGATTTTTTAGACATTTAAAAGCCCATAACTTTTGAACCGTCATTTTTACAGATATGCGGGTGGTGTCAAATTATTTAGTACTCTGTACACTATAAACTATCAAATTTTAATAAAAATCGTTAGAGCCGTTTTTGAGAATTTGGATTTTTCACGTTTTTTAAGGGTTTTTAGGGGTGAACTACCCTTAAAAATCAAAAATTCAAAAAAATGAAAAAAACGCCTGGAGATACCGTGAATATATACATACATGCCAATTTTCATCTAAATCGGACCAACGGGGTAGGCTGTGGCACTGTACACATCCAGACACACATAAAAATGGAAACGACGGACATATCACGAAAACACTTTTTTGGAATTCAGAAAACGGATATTATTTACTCAACATTAAAATTTTAAAAATATCGGTGCATTTTATGTAGAGAAAGTAAAAACAATTACAAAAAGATTGAAAATATAAATATATATATATATATAATAAAAAATGTATATATATATAATATATTATATATTTGCACACGGATCTCGAAAACGGCACCGAGGATTTTCTTTAAATTTTGGAAATAACTAATTTCCGAGTAGAAAATAAGTTCTAGATAGGTGTAATGTCCAGGAAAATTCGTGTTTTCTTGTAATACATTGTATTAAGTTTATTAAGTTATTAAGTTTAAAATCTAAAAATTTAACATTACGCTTATGGAGAATAAAATGTAAACAATACAAACCAAAACAGCTGTTTATAACCGTTTGACAGTTCTTGATTGAAGACTGCGGGCAACAATATATAGGTTATGCATTAATATTTATTTTATGAATTAAATAAATGCAAAATTATCAGGTTACTAAACAATTTGTAAAAACTTAAGGATAACATAGCTGTGCGAAATAAAAGCAGAAAAAAGTATTTCCAAAATCTTCCGTGTTTTGATATAAAACGTACTCGTTGTATTGTGAAGCCACTGTAACAAACCAATTAATTGATGTAAATTAAATTTCTCTTTTGCTTTTATATCCTCATTCCGTTTATAACAAAATCAGTTGACCACAGGCTAATAATAACGGTATGGATAATTAAACAGTAAATGATCGGCTTTGGCTAAAAGACGTTAAACGGCATCGCTCAATTGACTAACGTCGTAGCCGAGTTGTAGCGTGTCGGCCTCAAGAACTATAGGCCGCGAGTTCCATCCCCACCAGGGGCGATACTTTGTGTTCAGTGCTATATTAATTATGGTGTATTAAATCGGTTTTATTTCAACCACATAAATGTTTTCATTGAGTAATAAATGTGTTTTAATTTTTCTAATTAATTTTTATAATACATGTCTCATATTCTACATATTCTATACGAGCAAAGCTCGGTCACCAGGTACTAATGCCTTAAACAATACACCAAAACCAATAATTGGTTATTCAAATAAACCTATTGATGGGATGCTGTCTGGGCTGGTGCTGAAAGTTTGAGGCATGCGTTAACTGTGGTCAGATTCATTGTGATAATTGATATTCTGGGGTTATAAGCGCCTCAGCGACAACCGAACCGCCTAATACTGCTAATGTGATTGGTTTGTAGGAACATTGGCGAGGCACACTTTGTTGTGAATGGTGAAGTATCTGGTAAAGTTAGGACCTTCCAAGGTCGTATAATCACCTAGTTGGCAATAAGCCAGGTTCACAATGTAGTGCTTCCTGATGTGGAGGACAGTGATCACTAGGCCTACCTCCTGGACAAGGGGAACGAAGACTGACACTATAGCCTACCCACTCCCAACTACATATTGGGGATAATGTGGTGAGGCAACGCTCTTGATATACCACTATGTTGAGGTTCTACCGAACCGGGGAGAATAGGAGCTTGGTGTTAGGGGTTTTTAGTTTTATAATAATACTGATTATTTTAATAATTTCTTTCTTCGGTCATCAATATTTTTCACCTTACTTTCCTTCCATCGATCTCAAAAAATCCACCGCGATTAGAGATAAAAGCCAATACGTAATTAGTAATAAGACTCAATTTTTTCTACCTTTTTGTTCGTTAGTAACACCTTCAAACGTAGTTTAAATTCCTCAGTACATTTCATGCAATAAAACCAAGAACGTATTCTGTATAATACTACAAGTGACTTTTTGTACCCGGGAATCCAGTCTATGTACAATCAGATGGAACTGCCATCTGATTGCAGGGTCTGCCACTCTCGGTCTGCCACCGGTTTCCATGTAAGTGGCTTCTTCCCATTCCAGTGATATTTTTACCCCAGTATTGCTTTACTTCCTTTTAGGACCTTTAGAGACATAATATTGATCTCCTTTGTATCCGGAAAGTCCTTTGATTGATTTATATCCTTACTCTGTAGACGTATTAAAACAAAACGAATGGTATGTACTAATAACGTATCCATGCATTGCAATCGTAGACGTATACTGGTATACGAACTCCTAACTAAATTTAGGGGAAACTAACTAACTAACGAGGTCAACTAACTAGGTTTTGTAACTATTTACAATATATGTGAAGTGAATGATTTGGCATTAGTTAGTTTTCTATTTTGACTGGAAGAAACAAAGCAGTAATAATTTTGGATTATCTGATCAAGAGAAATGAACAGTGTATTAAACAATAAATATCCAGGTTTTATAATACTATTTGTTCCAAACAAATAGTCGTAACACCTTTCACATATTCATAACTATAATTTATTCCTCTGTAAAATATCACCTTTCGAGATTTTATCATTATCTAAAACCCCATCATTTTAAAATGTAGGCCTACATTTAAATATTGATTAATCATTAAGTTTATTTTGAAACTGCCAACCTTAGAACTGCTAAGTTAAATGTTGTAGTGGTTGTTTATTGTGTTTGTGTTCCTCTCTAGAACAGTTACAGTACATGTGCGAAGCGGCCAGAACACCTGCGACGCTACGGAGAGTCTAGACGAAACGTAAGCGCCCCCTTATCTCTTCCGGATAGATACGAGTCCGCTCTGGGGAAGCGGCCTCTTCTGTTAACGGAATGACATCAATAGGTTTATTTAAAACTATTTACTTGCTACGCTCATAGACAAATGACAACTCTACTCTATTAAATGTAAGAATGGAATAAATGATCCAGGCCACTTTACGATATATATGCATAAATCTCAACTACTATAACTATGAAGCTAAATATAAAGTTTTATCCAAAAATATTGGTTAATAAGTGAAATATTAATTTTTCCTTATCCTCCATAAGATTAACATTGGAGCCCCAAAATACAACGTACTGTATTTAGATTTTTTAATATCTCGGTAACCATTAAAGATGGAGAAAAACTATAAGGAACTAAATTGTGCAGTTTTAAGCTGATTCTAATGGTGAAAGATAAAATCTAAAAATTTTTTAAATTACATATGAAAAACGCAAAAACACTAACTTTGGGGTACAAAACCCTCCCAAACTACCCTTTTCGATTAACCGATATGTCTAGTTTACGAACTCGTCCGAGCAATTGTAGGAATACACATTTCTACCAAATTTGGTTTCGATCGGACCATTTGTACGAGAGTTATCTACGAGAGTTATCGTGTTCA